>VXBI01000503.1:198152-269599 GCA_013397375.1 Toxostoma redivivum | reverse complement strand
GGCCGGGGGGCTGTGCATCTCAATACTGGACTATTTAGAAGGGAGAATTTAATAACAGGGGGGTTGGTTTTTATGGCAATAGATTTATTCCACCTGGGCTAAGAAATACATTCCACATCTGCCGAGCCGTGTAACCAGACTCTAATTAAAATCGTGTGCCAAGCGAGGGCCTGGCTGTAAAACACAAAGCTGGCTTTTAGAGCGGCTGGGAAGCATGGCCAGGCGGCCTGGGGGTGGTGGTGGCCGGCAGGACGGGCACGGGGCTGGTTGCAGGGCTGTGCCACCACTCACCGTCCCCAGGGGGTGGTGGAGGGGGATTCCGTGTGTCTGCAGGGACACGGTAACACAGTGACACCCACGGGCGTGTAGTGACCATGGGGACAGCGTGATGGATGTCCCTGCTGTGCTGTGACTGCTGGCTGCGCATAGTAATGGTGACACCCACACGTGGGATGGACCATGGGATGGCTGATGTCCACCAGAGGCAGTGCACGGGGATTGGTGACACCCACATGTGTAGGGGCAGTGAGGGTGACATCCCCCTTCCCACGGTGGTCATGAGGAAAGGGTGACATCAATGCATTTCATGGGGACAGGGTGACATCCACTCACCTGTAAGGAGCAGGCCTGCTTTGTGACATGGGACAGGTTGACAGTGGTGACAGCTATGTCCCCATGGCAGCAGGGGACACAGGGCTGAACGGGCGCCCTGTGGGCCCCACCATGGGACACACTGATTTTACACTGGGGTTTTAGAGCCCCGAACAAACAGCGGCTGTGTCTGGGTTTAACAGCCCGGCTCTCAGACAGCGGCAGCAGCGCCAGTTCTGATGGAGAAACTAATGAAACCTTCGAAATAGTTTGTACGGGAGTAGTGAAGTGAGAAAAAAACCCCAAAGCACTTGCTGCCAAGGAAAATACACTTACCTAGTAAAGCATGAGTAATAAGTGGCATTTTTTACAGCGTGAAGATATAACTTTTCATGAAAACACCAAATAAGGCTCCTTGCGAAAAGTGGCCGGCCTTTCTAGCTGCATTTTTTTCTTTCCTTCTCTTTCTTCCCTTTCTTTTCGTTCTCAAGGCACACGTGTGCTTTCCCCAGTGCCCCTTTAGCAGGAGCCTGTTTACGGGGCCGCCTTCACGCCACCCTCGGCGTGGCCCAGCTTGGGTTCCGGCGCCCTGAGATGAAATGAGAAGGGAATGGAAAAACAGGAGCTGCTGCTCTGCGAGACTTTCTATTTTTAAAAGGTTAAAAATATCTATTTTGAGACACCAGCCCAGGAAGCGCTGGGGTGAAGCGACGCAGCGGGACGGGAGGAGTAAACAACGCCGGGACGTGCTGGGAGGCTCGGGAGCTGCGGCTCCGGAATGCTCCTGGGGACAGGGACAGCGAGGGACAACGAGCCAGGGGTGTGGTCACAGGGAGATGACAAATTGCACAAGGCTGCAGGGCCTGTGCCGCGGGATGTTCAGCCCCAAGAGGGGATGCTCAGCATCAAGGTGGGATGGCCAGCCCTAAGGGAAGGAGGTCCACATCCAGGGGGATGGCTGGCCCCAGGGTGAGATGCTCAGCTCCTAGGGAGATGCTCAGCACCCTGGCAGGATGGCTTATCTTGCCCAGCATTGCAGTCCTGGTGCCCTCGTGGGATGGGATGCTTGGCTAGTGAACATGGATCCCACCCCAAGAGTGGGATGTGGGAGGAAGGATGTGGAAAAGCCAACCAACCCTCCAAAATCCCATGGATACTTTTCACCTTCGGTTTTGCAGCTCCACTCCCTTCTCCTCTCTGCCCAGGCCAAGGTGCTGGTGATGTTCCCTGGGCTGGCTCCCTGCTGTGCCCTTGTGCCCATCCCTTGGCTCCACCTGGGCAGGAGCACCTGCACCTCATGTGCACCACATGCCCCAGACAGGGAGAACCAGCAGCACTCCAGGATGGGGAAGAGTGGCTGGAATGCTAGGTCCTGGGGGTGCTGGTGCCAGGGGCTGGACATGAACCCAGGTGAGCCTAGGTGAGCCCAGGTGAGCAAGAGGCCAATGGCCCCTGGGCTGTGCTGGGGCACCTCCAGTGCTGGGGGCAGCTCTGGGCCCCTCCTGACAAGAGAGGGGCTGGAGCATGTCCAGGGCAAGGAACAGAGCTGGGGAAGGGGCTGGAGCTCCAGGAGCTGCTGAGGGAGCTGGGAAAGGGGCTCAGCCTGGAGAAAAGGAGGCTCAACTCCCCTGAAGTTGTGCCAGGGCAGGCTCAGGTTGGACAGCAGCAGGAATTTCCCCATGGAAAGGGTGCTCAGGCCTTGGCAGGGGCTGCCCAGGGAGGTTTGGAGTGCCCATCCCTGAAGGTGTCCAGGAAAGGCGCTGGGCTGGGGACAAGGTGGGCGTTGGACACAACGTGGACTTGGCCAACATACTGAACTCTGTGATTCCGTGGTCCCTGGTGCTGAGGCACAGCCCTGGCAGGTCCTGCTGTCCCTGGGAATCTCGGAGCTGTGTTTTGCTTCCTTATAAGGCCCTGCTGCTCCTTGCTCCGGTGTCTGCGGCCGGGCTGACATCGCCTGTTGGGAGAGCACAATTCCCAGCAGGCTGCTGGGACACCTCCTGCCCTGCCCAGCCCAGCCCAGCCCAGCCCAGCCCTCCTCCATCCCTGTCTCCAAACTGCCCCAAACCCCAGTGGGAAGAGCGCAGGGCTTTTTCTGAGCAGATTCTGTCCTGTGGGAAGGAGGGTTGGAAATCAGCTCAGCTGCCTCCTGAACAAGGGATGGGGCTTTTGCATCCCTCAGAGCAGCACTTCCAGCCCCTTCCCAGGGGCTGCTGGTTCAAAAGCACCAAGAGCTCAGTGCAAGCAATAGTTCTAGCCTGGGGTGTCTGACAGTGTAACTCCTCAGTGCACCTGGAAAACAAGGATGAAGACTCCTCTGCCTGAAATAAGGCTGTTAGGGAGGAAAGAAACACTATAAACTACACTTCACTGAATGAACATCTCCCCCTGCCTCTTCTGAGGCTCTTGTAAATGTGGGAAGGGAGGAGCAGTTCCCCCTGGGTTCTGAATTTCCAGCTACAAATGACACGTGCACAGGTATAAAGACCTCTGCAACACAGGAGGAGCCTTTGCCCCCTGAGCCCCACCAGTACTATGTCCCAAGGTGGGAGATGTGCTCCATGTTCCAAGGGCCAGAGCCTGGCTCCTGGACATTTTTCCCCCTCCAGCCCCTGGGTGCCCAAGGAGTGCTCCCCACTCCCAAGGGAGCCTTCTCTCCCTCTCTCCAGCCCCAATTCCTTGCTCCCAGACATCACCTGGGGACACTCCAGCCCCGGCAAAGGGGGCATCCAGGGACCTTAAACCCCCCTGGGGCTGGCAGCCCATGGAGTGCGGGAGTGGGGAGTATGAGATCATGACTTCTGGAAGTCTGAAGTTCTCCCGGGTCCTGCTCCTGCAGACATTAAGTCATTTTCCTGAGGAAGTGCCGTATGACGTCGATCTGGTTACGGGTTTGGGGTGGAGCTGGGAGCTCCAGCGAGACCACGGCAGAGGTGAGCAGCAGGAGCACCAGGACACCCTGTCCTGTCCCTCTGCCACAGGAATGACACTCCAGGGGTCCAAGTTCAATAGGAATCCTGGCATTTCCATGTTTCAGATGCACAAATACACTCAGTTGAAAGCTTCCAGCCCTGGTTTTGATGGAAGAAATCTTCACCCGCTTTACCAGGGAAATATCTTTGACTTCCATGCAGTCAAATATCACAACAACCCTTGGATATCAGGATTTGACAGAGTGTTTAATGAATAAGGATGAATTAAAAAAAAAAAAAAGTCTGTGTTCAATGGGCTTTGTTACTTATCATTACCTTTAAAAATACTCCCTCAACTCAACCAAGAACAACAAGACCACTATAGCAGGGTGGGTTTTTCTCTCAAGTTAAACTTTCTTCATTAAACCAGAGTAGGGCTGTTCATTCTCTGTCCAGGCCACAGCACAGGCACAAACCCAGTGATGCTGCTGGGGTGCAGCAGCTCCTCTCAACCAAACACTGACAACACCAGCCCCTGTCTGGGAGCACTCACCAGCCCAAGCTTCAGGAATGTTCAGGATCAACTCCACTGGAAAATCTTTTACATCTGTCTATCAACCTTAGCACCAGCCAAGACCAAGAGCTCCTTTCTGGTTTGCTGTGCTTTATTCCTCTCCCATAACAGGTTCTTCAGGACCATGTGCCATGACACACTTCCTTCAGCAGGCAGATGATGAGATGTCCAGGGAAAAACTCTTCTCTTGTCTGGTTCATGCCTGTAAAAAAACCCTTCAGGCAACCCAAAACCTACCGACCCCAAAATGCAGCACACATTCCCTGGTACCTGCCTGGTGTTATCAGCAGTGCCCTCTAATCACCCTTCCCTCTGACTCACTGGCCTCCAAGGCTAAACCTCCAGCTCTTTCCCAATAACAGCAAAGCCTTCCCCCAATTACTCCAGAGCCAATTGGGTGGGAAGCCTCAAGGATGTTTTTGTAAAGACAGAACACCAACAGAGTCCCAGTCTATAATTAGCCATCTGAGCAAGTTACAGAGGATATGTTCAAGGAAGAAAAGAATAAGAGAATTTTATATGCACTGCTTTGTCCAAAAAAAGATTATGAAAGGCAGAGCAAAAACTATTTACCAGTCTTGGGGGGAAAATGAAGTACATTTCATTCAGTTAAAGCTGAAGCAGATGTTCAGTATTTGTGTCTGTGCCTGAAGACCTGCTACGTTACGTAGGCTTCTACCCAACATGAACATCTGGATCAATCTGGAGAGCTGAGGGTGTACAAAGAGGGGAGGAAAACACCACAACTCCTAACTTAGCACCAAAGGGGTGATTAAAAAAAATACAATTTCATGTGACCAGACTTAACAGCCCTTCAGGAGTTCTTCTAGATGTTGCTTCTAGCTGGCAGTTCCCCCATCCACACTGCTTAGTGAAGATGACTGAAATTATTGCAGTAACAAATAAAAACTTTTCTCTGATACAAAATCCAGTCCAGAGTGCTTCCTTACACAGTAAGCAGGACACCTTGCATAACCAGGGGTTGCATGTTGGCCTCCACAAGCAGCAGCAGCAGCTTGCAGAGAGCCACACAAAAAAAGGGAGCAACACTCCCAAGCTACCAAGAGGACTGGGAGACAGACCCAGTTCATTTCTTCTGGAAAAAGCCCATGATGGAGACCTGTTTGTTGGCTCTGTTGGCAGGAGCTGCCCCTTTCTTCGTGTGCTTCCTTTCTTCCTTTGGTTCTCTCTTGGTGGGCAGCAGGGGTTGTTTGTGTGGAGCTGGTGCCTTGGGCTTGGAGAATTCCTCCTCGCTGTCTGTGCAGGATTCACTCTCATAAACCTTCTCAGTCACTGGTGGAAAGAAGAGGGAAGGGAGCAGAGGATGATGATGGTTAAGCCATCTTTATACCAAAGACCTCACCAGTGCAGCCTTCCCACTGCACTCCTGGAAATGAATGTTTTGGGCCCAAGGAGCACATGCCAGACATAGGAATTAAGTCCATTGCTCAAGGTTAAGCAGTAGGAAATGGACTCAGGTTGTGCCAAGGGAGGTTTAGGTTGGGTATTAGGGAAAATTCCTTCCCTACAAGGGCTGTCCAGCCCTGGCACAGCTGCCCAGGGCAGTGGTGGAGTCCTCATGCCTGCAGGGATTTAAAGCTGTGTGGATGTGGCACTTGGGGCCATGGGCCAGCGTTGCCTTGGCAGTGCTGGGGGAACAGTTGGAGTCAATGACCTCAGAGGGCTTTTCCAACCACAGTGATGCTGAGATTCTAATTCATATGGCAAAGGCTGACAAGCAGCATCCTGATGAATCCAAAGGAGATCAGAATCAGTACTTTAGCATTAGACAACAGACCATCTACTTTATGGCTAATCCCCACCATTCTGACTGGGTCCGATTTCCACAGGGGCCAAAGCAACCAGATTGTCCAGAAATCCAGGCAAGACAACCTAGAGACATCCCCAAGCTGCTCTCACCAGCACACTGCACAGCGAGGGAAGAGCAAAGCAGACGTTGCCCATCTGGAGGGGCACAAACCCTTTGGGGCAGCTTCTTTCCACAGAGGTGGCCAAACAGGGCAAATATAAAGAAATCCTTTATAAAAAATCAGCCCAAAGCCGTGTCTGCAATCAGGGACTCTGCCTGAAGGGGGTTGCCAGCTCACTGCAGCCCGGCGCCCGGTGATGGAAAGCCCAGGGATATAAAACAACGCTGACGGAAATTAAACTGGAGTCAGCTCCACTGATGAAAGGCACCGTCACATCCCAGCAAAAGTTGTTATATCAGCTTTCCCAGCAGTGCTCTGGGATTCTTCTAGTAAGCCATTTTTCTTTAGCAACTGTATTCTTTTAAACAGATGTCTTAACTTCCCTTCTTCTGGGAAACTGGCTTTCACTTGTATTAATGCATCAAGTTAAATAAGGTTTCCTACGTCACCAGAGACTGGGAAGAGGAATGCTATGAAATCCTACTGGGCAGCTCTAGCAGAACCTCCAACAGGGACTGCAAACCAAGCAATCTCCCTTCAGAGGCAACAGGCTTTTCAGGCAGCAGCTTCCACAGACCACTGGGTGAACTTAAAAACCTTATCCTGTTGTCAGCCCTGTCAGGAGCTGCTGGGAACTCCCAAAGAGTGCAGTTAACCCCCTCCAGTTGCAGTAACACAGCTCAGATCAACTTTCTTTGGCTGCAATCTCAGCTGAACTTCAGAAGCCTGTATTTGCAGCACCTATGGGTACACAGATACAGTTACTGGTGCCCCACTCACAACCAGACTCCCTAAATCAGAGTGGCTCAAATGATGGGAGCTCTAAAATGCTGTAACACAAATTTCCCTCCAATGCACACGTGGATATTCCAATCTCCAAACCCTTGTGTGTCCTTTGAAGCTGTAGAAATGCAAGGTAGAAACACACGAGCTTAAACCTCAGTAATTCCCCTTTACCAGAGACTAAAGCAGGCCAACAATCCATGGATTTCTGTTGATGCCTAGGAATGTGTCTTGTGCTTAACTCCACACACACTTTAATTGCTCAATTTCCCTCAGGGCTAATCCCTAAATTACTTTTGCTTTTTGACACCAATTCCTTGCTATTGCAGCTATTGTGAAAACCATTACTTAAAATTGTGGAGAAATATAAAATACAGCATCATTCTAATGTCAGGATTTAACATCTCTTAAAACCTAGTGCTTGTTTAAAAAGACAGCAGGGAGAGGGGGGGGAAAAAACCTGTATTTCAAAGAATAACTAAAATTTACATTAGCCTGGGAGATCTGCACGTTATTTAGCCTTTGAATTATTAAACCTGTGCATGGAAAGGGTGGAGAATGGAAGGGAGGAGAGAAACTGGGCAATAACCAGACAGCAAGTCCTGCACAACAGGCTGGAGGATTTGTAGTAGAGAAAGCAGCATCTCCTCCCTAGCCAGTTCCTCAGTGTCCCAGATCCATCCCTCTGTCCATCCCACAGGATCTGTCTCCCAAGGGCATGACAGGGCCTTGCATCCCCCTTTTATAAAATGGCTATGAACTGTAAAACTATGAGTCTGGATTTTCCAAGGGACTGTGGAATCCTGTGGGGGTGAAGAGCAGAGAAACAAAGGCAATATTCCCAGCTGAACCAGGAAGAGACATTCCCCATCTAATGCTGTTTTGTTCCATTTTCCCTCCAAGTGTTTTAATGGCTCTATCTGGGCTGGGAGAGCAAAACACCCCATAAGGTAATCAGCCAAAGCTGTGGGCCAGTTCTTGGACAGGAATGCAGCACTTGGGATTTCAGTCCCAGTGCAGCCAGCTGCTGAGAGCTCCAGCTCTGTGTTACTTGAAGGGAGACACACCAAGTTAATGGGAAACAGAAGATGCAGCTCTGCAGATAGGTGCAGACAGACACAGGCGGAGTGTGGGCCAGGCAGCTCCAGAGCTGGGCCAGGAGTGCCTGAATTTCTGCATGCCCAGCACCACGACAGACCTGCACAACAGCAGCACATCTTCCCCAGCACTGCTGAGCTCCACTGCCATCCCCTCAGCACAGCCAGGCTGGAGAATGAAAGCATCCCATGCAATGGAGCTGACAGCAGCATTACCAAAAACACATTCCATGCTCTTCAGTGTTTAAAGCCTCCAAAAAAACCCCCAAACCCAAACCAACATATTCTGAACGTTTGCATCTCTACTTCAATGTCAGGACAGAGAGAAAACAAATACAGTGGTGTGACACAGCTTTCTCCAGGTCACAGGAGGAAGCAGAGTCCAGTCAGGCTGGAATTCAAAGCTTCCAGCTCTCAGAACTTCTGTAGGGACTGTCTTCCCTTCTGAAAGCAGAGTCACCCTTATCAGAAACAGAAATCCTATGCAGTATTTAAGCCCCAACTTACTCCCTGCTTATCTGGGGTACTGTAAGTTTCTTTAACATATAATCAAGTTCTCCACAGCTCTGGTTTAATCCTCAAAGGAAAAAAAAAAAACCCAACAAATTTATCTCACCCAGAATTTTCCCAAACCCTAAACCTCTTTCTGTACCATCTTTAAAAGTTTGTAGCTTTGGAGAGGAGAGTAAATGAAGGTGGTAATCATGATGACAGGAAGAAAGGGAAAAGAACTGAAGGAAAAATCTGTGAATAATCAAAAAAGGTTAAGGATTCAGCTCCAGCTCTGACTCCCTACCCAGGCCTTCACCAGAGGCACAGTTACCTCAGTCTGGGAGCAGGAGATCCAAGTGGGATAACTGTGGTTTTGTGAACCTCTTTCTAAGCCTGAGAGAGGCTGGCCTGTTAAAAAGGCCAATAAAGTGAGCTCCAGTGAGTGCAGGGCACAGCCAGCCTTACCCATGCAGCCTTCCTCTTCATCAATAAACATCTTGGATTTCAGCACACGCTTCCGCTTCCTCTTCCTCCCTCCAGCTGACACCTGGAGGACATTGCAGCATTGTGAGAAACCAGGAGCTCATTGCTGGCAGTTCAGCACCCTAACCTGCTCTCACCTCTGTGGAAGCAGGCTCCAGTTCAGTTTTTGGAGCAGGTGCAGGTGGTGGAGATGGAGCTCTCTCTTCCTCGAGGGTGGGAGAAGGTGGGACATCTGCCAAGAAGAAGAACACCTTGATGGCACTCATGCTACACACTGCAGCTCCCAAAGGAGGGAGAGTGGGATAGGATGGCAGAAGCACACTGGGGATTTTTGGTAAGCCAAAAATCAGTTCCACCAAGAGAAACTTTAAAACCAGGCACAGGAGCTGGCAGGTTTTAGCTATACATTTCACTTACTTGTCAAAAAGAGTGACTGTAATTTGTTTAGAAATTAAAACTGAGGTAAAAGAGTTGTTGCTTCACTGGTGGTGCTACACATCCCAAACAATCCATGCTATTAGTTTAACCCAAGAATTAAGTGCAGTACACTATCACACATCCTAAAGGATTGTTAAGGGATAGGGTTTTGTCCAAACCTTTATTTGAAAACAAAACACCCCAAAAAAAAGGAAGCTGATTCTCTCACTGTTTCAACTCCTTGCTCTCCTCTGGGTTCAAGGACAGAGACACGGATCCCGTTCAATGCCAAGACTGATCAAACCAATCAAGGACACCTTCACGGATCACAAAGTGAGCTCTGGAGGCTCTACCAGCAGCCTCAAAGGGAGGCAAGCAGGGCTGCAGACCAACGAGCAAGGCAGGGTCACCCTTCCAGGGGGCTGGCAGGGGGACAGAGCTCCAGGACATTCAAGTGAGAAATGCTGCCACGCACGCCCTGGGATGTGGGGGAACAAAGTGCTCCTGTGACCTATTGCCTCATCCTGACATGGATGTGGCTGCAGCACTGCTTCATCCCGCGATCTGGAGCTGTCCCCAGGGATCAGGGCAGCGTGAGGACCTGCCAGGCACACGGCCAACTGACCTCCGCAGGTTACCCAGGGCTCCAGGGAAACGCTGCTGGGCTGCCAAGGCCCAGCCATAAATTACATTCCTGCAGCAAGGACTCGGCCTCCCTGCTACTGCAGTGAGTGAGGCACGGGAATGCAAACACAGTGGAATAACGTGCCTTGGCTTTAGCCTGCTCTGGAGGGCTGGGGCTGTGAGGACACAGCCAGACAGGGGCTCTGCTCTGAGCTGGAAGGGCTGCTGGGAGCTCACAACTCTCAGCGTTCATCCCTGGGCTAAGGCCTCCACAAAGTGCCCAGCACCAAACCTGTACAGCCTGGCCTCAGCCCTTTGGAAATATCTTCAGAAGAGGACAAGCTCAGAGGGCTGAAAACCAGCCTGGTGAAAAGCCATGCTCAAGCAGAGGCTGCTGAAGGCATTGTCAGTGTACCAGCTGCACTAGATTCCTTGGGGGAAATCTGGGCTTTTTTCAGCTTCCTTCAAACAATTTCCCCAGCTTTTGGCAGGCAGAAGGCGCCTTCTCCCCACGTCAGAATGTTTAGGACTACTATCAAGCTGTTTTATGACTTTATTATCCTCTTCTAGCCAACACAGCCCTCTGACATGTGATAACTCCTGAGTCAACCACTAGCTGCTGCCCACAGTTTGCTCAACAGCAACAGCTGCATGAAATAGATACAAGTTGGGCAACTGGATGGACCAAAGATGTAAATCCTGGCTTTGTTCAGCTTGCTCTGACCCTGCCTGGAAAAACTGTGAGAAGCTTTAGTGCTTCTGCTGTGGCTCTCCAAAACCCACGGAGTTTGTAGGTCACAGTGCCACTGAAATCACCCTCCAAAGTGGCTGTAAAACACTTGTCAACACTGCGAAACGCTGCCTGTGTTGGTACAGCTGAAGCTGCCAAACCTCCTGTCCTCTGTGGGAGCATTTGTGGAGTTTATTCTGGCACTAGAAGCAAAACAACCCGCAGTGACTAAGGAACCCTCATACCAATATAACTTTTTAATGAAAAATCATTTAAATGGAGAGGATTGTGCCTTATGCCCTCTCTGTATTTCCAGCGTGGTACAATGTGCTGATGCTGGTGTAAGGAGAGCTTATTTAGGGCTACTTTTAGTACATCAAGAGCAGACTAATACAGAAGTAGGCTGAAGTCCTGGCCTGACACAGAATTGCCCATAAGTGCTTCACATCAGCCATGCACGCCGAGTTTCACACCCACAAAACCTTGCTAAGTGTGCCTGCTCCTCCAGGCCCCATTTTGCTCACTGATGCTGTTGATTCAAGTTGCCCCTGCTCTCTGGAGAAACCTGTTTCCAACCTTTCCAAGGACAGATCCTCTTGAAGTACAGCTGCTGTATATGTTTTTTTTAATTGCTTTTTCAGAGTCTTCTACTTCAATATTGAATATAATATTACCAGTTTGGATTCACTAGAAATATTCCAGACAAATCAAATCTATCTTCTTTCATCTGGTTGGATTTAGAAGGGCAAACAGCAGGACCAATGGGCAGAGTTCTCTCAATTCTCATCTTCTCTTTTCAAAGGGCAAACTGAGTGATATCTAAATTTGTATACGTGTGCTGTAATTTGCATAAATTTACAATTCTAATGCACAACACAAAGAAATTAAGAACAAAGAGGGTCCTGATGCAAAAAACCTCCCCAGTGCCTGACTACCCTCTGGGGAAGAACTTTTCCCTAATATCCAACCTAAACCTCTTCTGACACAGCTCCAGCCATTCCCTCAGGTTCTATTCCTGGTCACTAAAGAGAATTGAAAATGGAATAAATGAAACCAGGAGGCATCTCATTCAAAAGCATCAATTGCTAAACACGTGCTGGGGTAACACAGGTACCCCCCAGGAGACCAGAGTTTTAACATTCCAAACTCTTGCCTGATCTCACTCACAGGATGTGGATGAGCTGAGAGATTCCAGCCAAGCAAGGATGGGCTGATTTCAAAATTCCCTCCTCAGAGCTAAACAACTCAGCTTGTCAGTAGGGGAGTGGTGAGGAAATAAAAAGACAAACATTTAAAGAAATAAATACCAAAGAGTGTGGGCATATATATATATATATGTTTTATAGCCAAGCAAGGAGCTTCACACTGGAATGTGATGGAGTTAAGGCTGATCATGAAGAACAGCTTCCTGAGAGATTCATCATCCTGTGAAACAATGAAGAAGTGATACACAGCTGATGACAGAGATAATCTGAAATTATGTGGGCAACAGGGAAACTATGAAAACAGGCCTAGAGGTGGCAAAGACACCAATAGCAGCCACCTCTGCCTGGCACTGCAGATTGTCTTGATGTCCTGCTTGTTGCCCATGTGCCAGCCACACTAAATGAGGAATCAGCTCTGGCTCTCCCAAGGGACTCCACCTCCTCACCAGTACACCCCATTTGCTGTTTCACCTTCTGTTACTGGAGCTCTACACCAAGCTGGTGGTTTCAATTACTCAGCCATAACGATCCCCAAGTTCTTTTCCTGTTGGATGACTGTTCCATTTAGCACATACTCCCAAGCTCAACTCCAACTTATTTTCCAGTTATCTATATTGAACGGCATTTGTCACCTCAATTATCCAAATTCTTTGGGATGCAGTCCTGCTGTTCCTCATTACAAGGCCAGATCTTGCAATGTTCTGGGCACCCCACTCCTGTCCCAGCCACCAAGGAGACACAGAGTCGCATCGGATACGGCTCAACTGCCTTGCCTCCAACTTCCCTATTATCTCTTTTCTTTTGGATGTCTTGCTTCCAACACTGTCTTCCAAGCCCTTTCTATGAACAGACAGAATAAAGATACTAAAAATGATCCTGTGAGGAGAGGGAGGCCACTTGTGAGCGTTTCCTCCCACATGAACTGGTTCTGACCAGCCCTACGGCTCTGGAAGGCGTGCTATCTTTCACAAGAGATTTGGGAATCTCCTTCCCACACGTCAGTGGCACTGGCAGCACACTTGGTGAGGAGACAGCCAGGTCTGAGCTAAGGCAAAACAAAGACTGAATCTTTGTTTCGAGACATCTCAACTCCATGCCCAAGTGCTTGCAGCACAAAGATAAACAGAGAGCTCAGGGTTCAGCCATTTCCACAGTCTTTAGTCCTTTGAACTATTCCCTCAACCACTGACCAACAGATTTGGAGCGTAATGTTTTGGAAATGAGGCCCCTGACCTACATGCCTGATTGTTTACAGATCTTTTTACCTTCATCATCACTGCTGTCAGACTGAAGTTGTTTGATTCGCTTCCTCTTTTTCTTCACATTTTCGGGATCTCTTTCTTCCTCGTCATCTGATCTATCTGCTCTCTTCGTTTTACTGCCACAAATAGTAGAGGGGAAAAAAAAAGGGCATGAACATCCATTATCTGTCATATGTGCATGAAAGCATCATGTGGATTTGGATTCCTCATGGAACATGAGCATTGCATACTCTGAACCGTACACTCACTACACAACCAGGCATAGGTGCACGAGCATTTCCAGGCCTCTCATCCTTCCCCATATGCAGCTCTCCAAAACAAGGAGGATTTCTTTAGCCCCTCTGCAGCTCAGCCCAGTACCTCACCTCGCCTGGCCACGGCAGCCTGGCAAGAGCGTGTTTCTGATCTTGTCTCTTCAGCTCAGGCTCCCAATGTCCCCAAAAGCATCACTCAGAAGCTCTTTTGACAGACTGCTTGCCACTGACTGACTATGAGGTAGTGTCTCAGAATCCTGGAGCCATTTTTAAAGACTACTGGAAAAATAAAATAGCTTCTTTCTTTTTAATGTTGGCGAGACGTGTCAGACGAACAAGCCTGGAGGCTAAAGGCCCACGTATCCTCAAAGAGCTGGGACAGCCCAAGTGGCCTTCCCAGCTCCACGCTGCCAACACCTCCAGGCCCTTGGCTTCGTGGACAAGACTATCAATAAGACAAGCAGTTAGTGCTCACTGCGATGGTGGGCTGGGTGGTGTGCTTACCTATTCAGTTAGAAATGGATTGAGACCACCAATTAATTACTCATAGGCCACCAGAGAGCCATCACACTGTAGTGATTCTTTGTCCCTGTCAGTTTGGGTTGGATTAAACACAAAGGGCTGAACTTAAAATTAACTCGGAGCCTCAGCCCAAAGTAAACCAGTGGCATTGAAAGCAGCTGTACATGAGCTATGGAGATCAACAAGCACAACTTTGTGCTGCAAGCTGTGTACATACAAGCTTGGGAATCTCCCACCTTCCCTGCAGGACAGGTGCTCCTGCCAGCCCTCCCCACGCTGCCTGCAGGGTCTCTCCCACGGCTGCTCACAGTGGGAGGTTGGCTCATGGAAAGCCATCCCCTCCCACTGAGGACAGCCTGGGCCCTGTCCCTTGCCATATGCAATGGCACCAACGGCCCCGAGGCACCTACAGCAGCAAATGGAAAAGAAACACCAGGAAAAAATCCTGACAGATAATTTTAGTCAGGTTTAACACGACTTAGAGGATGGAAACAGGAGGTGAGCCAGAGCTGTATGACCAGCCAACTCCATGTAGGCTGTCCCCAAGGAGCTTCACAGGGACCCTGAAAGGCACAACCCACCTTTTCTTGTCCTTCTGCTGAATTCTAGCAGACTCTGCTTTCTTCCCAGGTTTCTCTGCTACAGTATTAGGAGATGACTCTGATTCTGCTACAGCAACTGAAGGCTTCACTACTTCTTTCTCCTCCTTTGGCTGCTCAGGCACAGAGTTGGCTTTGAGTTTATCTGTGAATAAACCATTCAAAAAGAACAAACACTGGGCATTCAGTTTGAACGACAACTTACAAAGCAGCTGGCTAGCTCTGTGCACAAAGAACACAGACAACACTACCCATCATGTATTTAGGGATCCAGATTGGCCAAGCTGTATCACACATGGCAAAAAGAAGGGCATGCTTAAATTTCTAGGTGATTTTCCATGGTTCTGCTGTTCCTGATGTCAAGCCATGCGTGCTGCAGCAGTTAAAACTGTGGAAGAGGACTGGGAGGCAGTGGCAGGAGATCATCAGTGGGGTCAGGGGCTGCTGGGAGGGCCACAACATCACGCCAATGCCTTTCTGGGAGTGCTGGGAAAACAGGCTGGCTGCTTCCCTGGGCAAGGGCAAACAGCACTGGAATGACAGCTCTCATATTTATGATCAACAGCAGAAAGCCCAAAGACCCCACTGTTGTTAACTCAGGACTTTCTGGCAGTGGTGGAACCTTTGAAGCCAGGAGAGACATGCACATAGGGAATAAATCTTCCTCCTGGAATCACACCCTCTTCTCCACACACATAATCATTTCCAGTTCTGCTCACTTTGCTCCTTCTCCACAGCCACCTCACAGTTTCCTCAATGTGCTCTCCCACAGTACTCAGCAGAGAAGGGAACCCCTTTGGAAAAGATGGAAATGCAACCACAAAGCTTTCCCCATCAGCACTGGGTCACCTTCACCACACCACTTTGGGTTTTCAGCACATGAGCTTTGGTCTAGGGCCCTTCCCAGACCCTTGGAATTTACTCCAGTTAATTGTGGTGACTGTCCTCAGGCTGAGTGTCCTCAGCTCCCTCAGTCTCACCAAAACAGAGACTTCAAGAGTCCCAGCAGGGCTGTGCCTTGTCTGCTCAGTGCTGGAACTGTCCCCTGCAAACTATGACAGATGTCTGTTAGAAAGTGAACTTTGCTGTTTACTCTGTCCCAAAATTCCTCTTTGAAGCCTCTTGTACTCAGTTATAAGGGAATCTTTGAAGAAGGTCCCACAGCCCTCTTCCAATATTCCAATATTTAAAAGCTTCAGCATAGTTTCTTTAGACTTGGATAATTCAGAAGGGACCTGCAGAGGCCACCTAGTCCAAACCTCTGCTCAAAGAGAAAGGCCACCCCTCATTTTTATTCTCCATTTACCAGTCCTTCAGTTTTTAGGAAAGAAATTAACCCTAAAACTAACAATGGGCTCTTCAGTGCTGTGTGATGAAAAGCAAGCACCATTAACATGCTCTGCAACACAGGTTTTGGCAAACATCTCATCAATAGCTGATCTTCCAGCCAGGAGAACTCACTTTAAATCAGATTTCTTCTGCACTAAAAATCCTTCCTGGGTTAGTCTGTTCAAATATGTCATTTTAATTGATCTCCCTCCAGCAAGCTTTTTGTCTGAAAAATTCCACTGAAAACTCTTAATTTTTGCTTTAAAAGCTGTGTGCAAAAACATTAACCCCTTTGAGTGCAAAAGAACAGAAGAAAATATGGAAAACTATTAGGAAAGAGGGGATATAAAGAAAATCCACTGAGTTTGGTAAAGTGGGGATGAGGAGGAAGAGTTCTCCTTTCTGTATGCCTCCCATCATGCCTCTAGTACAACACTTGATTCTACTTAATATTTTTTAATGTCTACCCAACTTAAATAAAATATAATAAGAAAACAAAAAAAAAGAGACTTCAAATAATTCTCAGATTTGTTTTTTTCCATTTGTTTGTTTGTTTTTTTAACTACAACAGGCTGTTCCCTAACCATGATGGCCTCTGAAAACAGAAAAGCACTTACTCATAGCAGCTTTTCCAAAGAAGTTGTTCATGATGTTGTTCTTTGTTGGTGGCTTGCTGCTTGCTGCAGACACCTGGAAGCAAAGGGAGAAATAAGCACAGGAATTACTCCCAGCCCTCAAGATGCACAGCACTGCTTCTGGACAAGCAAAATAATATATAGCATTTGCACCCAATGCCTTAGATGTCTGCAGATTTAGCAAATTCTCTGCTTTGGAGGATTTGAAAATACTCACTAGACACTAACTGCATCAAAGGGGCCAGAGTAAGTCACTAAGGACTCCTTAGCCAGGCCTTCAGATCTGACTTGGGGCACATTCCCATCTGATGGCTGACAGTGTAACCGGAATAAGTGCTTGGGACTAGGGTCAGTTCCCAGGAAAGAACTGTTCTGTCTGCAAACCATCAGTGCCTCAATTCACAGCAGCCAACAGAGGACTGGCCAAACCAGGAGGGCTTTATCCAGGTCCTCTGGCACAGGCTGTTTGCAAGGAAATATCATTGCTCTGTTGCACCAATGCAGCCACCCAAGCGAGAAATCACACCCACACCACCTAAGAAAGTGCAGCCTCTTAATCCAACTTATTTTCATGCAAATAAAAGGCAACTAAAGACACTGAAGTTCCCAAAACACGCACATTTCACCAGTTCTAAACTCCCTATAAAAATCAGAAAAAGGAACCAAAATGTACTCAGTTGTTATAGAAAAGCCAAACCATCCACAGGGAGTGTTATTACCATTTTAACACCCATTTCTCTGGTCACATCGCTTTAAAAACAATTATACTAATTAAAATGAAAACATAATCCTGGCCTGGAAAAACAGCAGTCCAGAAGATAAACAATTTAGTCTTGCACAGGTCAAGCTCTGAAACTTCCCTCACAGACCAAGTTTAAACACCTTGATACTTTTAAGACCTGGGCTTCTCACATTTCACTTACTGCTCGAAACAAATCCTTTTAAGCACAATGGAGAGAGCAAGATTCTCAGCTGGTATGTACATTGGGATAGCTGGAGACAATTGTCTCCACAAGGCAGCGATGCTGGTTTACTGGATTTTTACTCATTTTGCAGGATCTCATTCCCCAGCGAGATCCGGCTCACTGGGGAATGCCAAAGTTACGGCAAGTACAATTTTGTGGGGAGATCAAGGACTTTTTGCCCCAGGTGACTGCACACAGGTAAACATTGCCAAAGGATCACTGAGCACTCCCAGTGGGAGATGGGCTTGGCACGGGGAGCAGTGCAGGGCTGGCTGAGGTCACTGAGGAGCTGTGTGAGCGGATCATTAAAGCCACGGACCCGGAGGGGGGTCTGAGGTAACTTACACCCGGGGCCTCCTTGGCCTCTGCTTTGGCCTCCTTGGGCGTGTCCTGGGCTTTGGCCGCTGCTTTGGCCGCAAACATGCCCATGATGCCCTTGTGCTGCTGCGGGGGGGCTTTGGCAGCTGGGGGCCCGTGGCCATTGAGTGCGCCGGCAGCACCGGGGTCCCGCTGGCTCTGCGGACGCTGCGCCGGCGCTGGCGGAGCCTCGGCCGGCGTCCTGGGCACGGCGGCAGCACAGCGGATGGCACTGAACCTGTGTGGTGGAGTGAAAAATCCCATTAGCCTTTTCAACTCTGCAGCCTTCACCTCGCCTTCCCCCCCTCCCGCAGCGCCGCTGCTCCTCCGGGCCTGCCTTCTCCTGTTATGGAAAAAGGAGCAATTTCATCTGGGCATGGCACAAGAAAGAAAGGTTGGCACAGAGCAAGAGACCTCTGATGAAAAGATCAGCTGAACCTGTCAGCAAGAGCCACAGCATTCGCATGTTAAATAAGCTGTGCAGCTTTCCTGAGGGGAAAAGGGCCTTCTCCACACCAGGCTGGATTCTATTCCTAAACGGGTTACTCTCTCTAGAGCCTGTGGCAGAAGTTGTGTGGCTGTGTGAGGATCTATAATGTTTACAGCTTTCTGATGCTCTGACAAAGCCCACAGCTGCTGCAACAAGCAGCCACACTCGGCCAGGTAAGCAAACCCCAGCTGACACTGAGCAACTGAAATGGCCCAGAAGATATCCACGACATTCCAATTTAACTACACAAAGTCATTTCCATGTAATCCCTGAGACTGAGATGAGAAGCAGCTTGGCTTATAATGGTCTGAAACTCGATTGTTTGGGGATATGGAGATACAAGAACTAAATGACATGCTCGCAGTTACAGCACAACTCACTGACAGTCAGGAATAGAAGTTCCCAAAAATAGCTGAACTCTGCTCCCCACTGTGCAAATCACAGGCGACGCTTTCCAGATTTCCCACAGAAATGCCACAAAAGAGCCCGGACTCAGGCCTCCCAGCCCACTGAATTACACAGCATATTTTTATTTGCCTAAGAAATAAAGCAGCCTTGCCAGTTCATTTCTGTGCCTCAGCATTAGCTGCTCACGTGCACAATCCACTTCTACTCCCATCAGGATCTGTATTAACAAAACACCACCATCTCCACAGCATTCCGAGGTTGCAGCAGCAACCTTTTGACATTCAAACCTTTAAAGGAAGGAAAACAGACACTGAAGAAAAATAATCCTACTCTCCTTTATACTTTCCATCTGTTTTTAACATGGTTAATACAGCTCTCAGGGCAGTCTGAGCTCCTACTCTAAACATCACCAACCCCACAATATATAATAGTCATAAATAATATTATCAATAGTTTTGTTGACTGGGCAGCAGAGCTCAGCTAAACTTCCCCACATTCCCAGTCAGCTTGCCTTGATTCTGCTGTGTGACAGTACCCTTATGGGCTTGACCCAAAAATTCACTAAATAATCACTGAAAAAATAGGCAATACTTGGACTATGCTCTGCAAACAAGGAGCTGCTTCTGTTTGGAAAGCTGGCAATGGCAACAGGCATTAAACCCAGGTACTGGTATTAGTTATTCATCTAACCACCTCCACTGTCTCCACAGCAAAGCAGGTCCCATAGAAATACAGGAGAGAACAAAAATCCTTGTCCCACAGCTGTGAAATATCTATACAGACAGGGATGTTCTGTTTGCTACAAACCTCACAAAATTAAACCTCTGGATTTTGCAGGAATCTCTTCCCAAGTGTCAAAGACAATCCATGCAGATGGCAAGTGAGAGGGAGTGTGATCAAGATGTCAGTTGGATCACAAATGACAAATGAAGAAGGTGCAATTTTTCTTAGTTTGCTTGGGAAATCCTGCTTCAAAGTTGGATTCACACACAGGCTTCAGAGAGCTGTTTCAGAAACTGGATTATCTAAACCTTCTGGATGTTTAAATCCCAAAGGACACAAGTATCACCATGCTGGAGTGCCTAAGAGTAAACAGAGTGGAAAAAGGCCCTTACAGCCACACCTAGGGCACGTGGCTCCACTGAGGTGGGGTTATCCAGCACCTCCCAGGGCATCCACACTCATGCCCCAGACACACAGCTTCTCTTTTCTCTGCCACTCTCTTGTCAACACTCTGGATACAACCACGTTTATCTTGTCAAATCCTATACTCTTCCTATGACACACCCTTCAGGAATCCCCCTTTAAACCAGATTGGTCATGGCACTGTGCATCCCCATGACTTCAAGCTGAAGCTGTTGTGGTGGGAACAACACACAAAGGAAAAGCTGCAGCTGCCAGGCGCTGCTCAGGAGGGAGACAGTGACTCCTGGAGACTGCAGTGCCTCCCAGTCCTTCTCCAGTTCTACCATGAACGACCATGTGCTGCCTGGACTGTTTTGTGTGCCTATTCTGAGCTGCAATGAACCCACACAGATCAAAGCCCAGCTCCTGGAGAAGGAGTTCCTGTGAGACATCTTTAGAGAGCCCAGAAGATGAAAACACAGTTTCACAAAACAGAAGGCAAACTCCTGCAAATGCTTTGCTGAGCACATCATTCATGGTTTTATCAGCCTGTTTCGATTTTCTCTCCCTGTGTGGCTGGGAACTGGATTGAAATGGTCATGATTAAGTGTGGCCTGGAAAAGAGGGAAATGTTTCCAGCCATGAGACAAGCAAGGTACTGGAACAGTCTTCCCCGTCAGAGTAAGGACCAAGTGAACCAACTGTGAGCTCAGTTTACAAAATGATCACACAATGTGCCCTTTGGGCACTGTCTGGCAGGACTTTGAGGATATCTTTTCCTAGCTCTCTAAAAACCCAGGCCTGTGTAGCAAGCACTGAAGTGCAAGAGCAGTCTGGAAGTGCTTGGAAAGGAGCAGGGAGGCAGGACTCACTTGCTGCAGTGCTGCAGGTTAGTTTTGACGATGTCGTAGTCAGTGTTGTAGAGGGGGGAGCTGTCCTTGAGCAGGGCCTTCTGAACGCTGTACACGTGCACACTGGCAATCGTGGACAGCTTCGACTTCATTGCTGGGGAAAAGGAGGGGAAAAAGCCCTGTTAGCACATCCTTCAGGATGCAGAAAGACTGAGAGACTACTTGATAGCAAAACTTGAATATAAAAAAGTCCAACCACACCTTCTCCCAGTGCTCACTAATGAAGAATTCAAAGTAACAAACTCCACAAGCCTGTCACGTTTTCCACTACACACTCTTGGTTCTTGCACAACTGACTTACGAGTGATCTCTCCATGTTTACCTCCCAAACATCCAGTGTTTGGGATCCAGAATATCTGAGTGAGTACCTAAAGCTAAGGCAGGACGTAGCTGGTCACTGCTTGCCCTGCTGGAACTGCTCTGTGCCACTGGGGCTGTGTCCAGCACCACAGTGTCACCCCTGCCAGCCTGCTGCAATGAAAACTTCATCTCTTTTATGCTACTTGGACTGCAACCCCCTCGAGACAAGGGTTGGTTTTTAGGAATTCTTTGTTCATTGCTTATATTGTTCTTTCCACAGAGTCCTGGTCTGAGGCTGAGCTTCTAGGCACTATAAAAATACACACAGTAATCATTTCTTGGGGCCAGTCCTAGACTATGCAGCCCTACTCCCATCAAAAATCTCAGCCTCTTCCAAATATAAGTCATACCTTTGGCCTGCCTTCCAATACAAAAAGCATGAGCAACCCTTTCCTCCACAGCAAAACAGTGTTACACAGCACACATAACTCAACAAACATGACACAGAGTAGCTGCACTGCCTGACAATCTCCTACTCCGAGGAAAACAGCCTGAGCTAGAAATCCACTTCAGATTTCCAACAACGCAAGTCTTTCAAACAAAGTGAGGTCATTAGCACAGATCCTTAAGGTCACAAATACCACAGTGTGTTCTCAAGTGCCAAAGATGTTATTTGAAAGTGATGAAGAGCCTCAAGTTGTGTTTCAATTCTGCGGGTAAGATTTCATCAGCAGCACCAGAGCTGGGAAGATGGTGAGACAACAGACAGAGCCCAGAGAAGTGTTACAAAGGGGTTTTTTTCACATTTCACTCAGAAAGTGAGGTAAATGTCCTGTGAGAAGGTTTTAACACCCACAGGACTCAGAACAAAGACTGCAATTGCATTGAAGCAACAACCAGAATTACCAGTTTCAGCATTCTTAGGGGCCTGAAGGCTCATAATTGTTCTGAGACACTAGCAGGGTATTGTCTCCCTGCTGTCAGAAGAATCACTGACAAAACGTTGAGAATTAAAAAAAAAAAAAAATCCGACTCAAATCACAAGCCTGAAGGTATTCAGCTGTTGGCTCAGCTACTCCAAATTCTGAGAAACAGCTGGTACAAAAAGTACACACCTGACCCCAAGAGCCTGGCTGGGCATTTACGTGCAGATGGCAAGTTCTGAGCTTTGCTCATTTTGCTGTTCTTTCAAGGAAAAAAGTTAAAGCCACATGACTTTCCCAGTCTGCTTACCTTCGAGTTTATCCTCCCTCACTACTGCAACCTTGTGGCACTGCAAAAAAGAAACACAAGCTTAAAATCTGAGGTTGTATGCAAGACTGTTATTTTCAGTTATTGAATAAGAAAGTCTGATGATTTTTGTAGCACAGAACACTGCCAGTGCCTTTAAACACTCATCAGCTTTTAAAGCTCTTAAAGGATCCAGAGACACAGACTGAAAGTCCCACCACTAATTCTGTGTTAAACAGATACCATGGACCTGTCTGAAATCAGGGAAAATCCTGTTAAATTCAGGCTATAAACATGACAGTGACTGTGCAGCTTTCATGAAATACATCCCATTATACTGAACCAATGCAGTAAATAACTACCTTCCATTTCAGGCAGATTTGGAGATTAAAAGACAGCACTCCATGCATGTGAACCAGTTTATTATTCAGGAGAATAAAAAAAAAAGTTTGTTGGTGTCTTATTCCAATCTACAAATAAAAGCCAGGATACCCTGAGATTTACTATTCCTAAAAGAAGACTGGATCATATTGTAATAGATATTTGTCTATTTGAAAACACTTGGTGGGATGTCAAAGGCATTCAGTGTTTGGCTCTTGTCTGTAGGCAA
The DNA here is from genome assembly GCA_013397375.1 of Toxostoma redivivum. NCBI lineage: Eukaryota > Metazoa > Chordata > Aves > Passeriformes > Mimidae > Toxostoma > Toxostoma redivivum. Next base: position 246,763 of record VXBI01000503.1, on the reverse strand, counting down.
AGGGGAACAGACACTGAGTTTTCCCATTTTCTTTTGAAAACCTCTGGGGTATCTGCCTGAAGTTTTAGCTGATATTCCTGAAAATCTGACAAGCAGCAATGAGGAAAAAGAAATTAATTAAGCAGTAATTCCTTTGCTTAATGAGCTGAAGCACTTTAAATACAAAACACTGTAAATTAATTTGTGCTTCTTTTGTTTAAAAAGCTGCTTTAACTAGGCAGCAAAAGTGGCAAGAAAACACAGGCAGGTAAGAGGATGAAGGAAGACTGGCAGTCTGGGCCCCTGAGTGTGAAAGCAGCAGTGTTAAGGAGTATTAGAGAGGGATTTCCATGGCTCTCCCCTCAGGAGTGCTGCAGCTGGATGGATCCACAGCATGCCGGCTACACCTACTGCTGGCAGGCAGCACTGCAGGCTCCCAGCACACCAGGACTGCTGCTGTAATCTTATTTTTAAAATACACTAGCTGCTAAGACAGAGTTCAAAAGCCATTATTTGTTTTAATAATTGTATGTTAGAAGTCACCTGTTTGTTTTTCAAGTACATTAAATATAACAGGACAAGTTGACAAGCCCCTGGCCAGTTCTAGTGAGCCAAGAGACTTGTTACTTCCAAAAGAAATGAGGGAAAAACCTGTTAAACTTGGGCTATAAAAGTGACACCACTCGTGCAACTTTAAATACATATGTTCCATCATACACAACTAATGCAATAAATAATTACCTTCCATTTCAGGCAGACTGGGAGACTGACAGACAATATTCCATGCATGTGAACCAGTTTATTATTTGGGAGAATAAAAAAAGAAAGGCTTGGTGGGTTGTTTTTTTTCCCAATCTACAAATAAAAGCCAGGATACCCTGAGATTTACTATTCCTAAAAGAAGACTGGATCATATTGTAATAGATATTTGTCTATTTGAAAACACTTGGTGGGATGTCAAAGGCATTCAGTGTTTGGCTCTTAGATTTGTCTGTAGGCAAAGGGGAGCAGACACTGAATTTTCCCATTTTCTTTTAAAAACCTCTGGGTATCTGCCTGAAGTTTTAGCTGACATTCCTGAAAATCTGACAAGCTAAATGCATTAAGCAGCAATTCTTTTGCTTAATAAGCTGAAGCACTTTATAAATAAAATACTGTTTAATAAATTAATGTTTCTTTTGTTTACCAGGATTAGAAAGCTGGTTTAATTAACAAGCCAACTTCAACTGTACATGTGCTGTTCCATTTGTTCTTTTTCCATGCTACATGAGCTACATGCTCCCTCCAAACACCACTCAGACATTTCCACACCACAGCAGATCCTGGGATGTGGGTAAGTTGATCTCAGAAGGGCCCCTCCATGAGGTTTTGTAAACTTTGCTGCTCAATAACAGTGAGAGGACTGAGATGAGTGGAAACAGGATCTGAGTTGATTAGTTCAGAACCCTGGTGTGTTACTCAGCACTGTATTCCCAAACCATGACCAAGTGATCTTCCCTGCCCATTGTCTGCATGCTGGGACAGACACTGAGCCTTCTCTTGTCCCTGTCAGAAGCCCTGGCACACTGCAGCTCTTGCTGCACAAACAGCAGCTCAGCTTCTGACCCCAAGACCACAAAACAAGGCACAAGAGACACCAAAGGGCTCCCAGACACCTGTGGGAAGTGAAACACTCCCAGACACCTGTGAGAAGTGAAACACTCACAACATGCCCATTCTGGAGGAGGTTTCCTGCTACTAGGTAGGTGACATGAAGCTGAGCTCCTGAGTTCTCCTTCCGTTTCCTCTCCACATAATCATAGAGCATTCTGCAAAAGAAAGCAATGTTAGCCACCAGAAAGGAGAGAGCCTGCAGCCACCCTGCCGTGGAGCCCATGCTGGAACAGACAGAAAAACCAGCCTGACATGGACACTTGTCCCACAAGCTCAGTTATTCTCCTCAGGATTGATTTAATCTTTCTGAGAGCCTTGTTCCTCTGCCACTGTGGAGAATCCCAGCCCAACAACTACAGAAACCAAAGGGCAAATACATTTAATAGTGAGTCTCAGCCCCTGGGCAGCTTGTTCCACTGTCTCTCCTCCAGAAAGGCATTTCTGAAACCCCTGAGAAAGGAACAGAACTCTTTTTTGGTGCCTCATGGCCCAGCAAGCCTGGCAGCCAGGGTTTTTAAATATTTCCAGAGAAATCATTTTAATATGCTCTCTAGAGTGATGGAAACAGGAATTCACATGGAATTAACAGGAATTAGCCAGTCTCAGGGATGCAGTGACACCTACTGTTTAGCCTGGTTGACGTGGACGCCCAGGGTGTAGCTCAGCCATTTGTACGTCACCTGAAAAAGGGAAAAAAACAAATACACTTTAATAAGAAAACCTTGACCTCTCAATTCCATAAATCTCCCATATTTGGCTTGTTGGTCAATTGAATTCTTTAGACAGCCCCCTCCCTTCCGAGAAACCCGGGGCAAAAGTGAGAGCACGGGGACACCTGTGCTTCAGTGAGTACACTGAATCCCTGAGACCTGTCCCAAAAGGTGTGGGGGGGAATTTCTGCCCCTCTCCTGTCCCAGGGACCCAGGGATCTCCAGCTGCACCAGTGTGTCAAACATCAGGATCTCAGGGCTGGAATCCCAGTCCTGCCCTGCCTTGCTGTGTCACTTTAATCAAGTACATCTTTTGATACCTGTTCTTTCTCCTGCCCTGCCCTTTTAAACCAAGCCCCAGGCTCTGGGCTGAAAACACAACAATTAAATTGCTGTTTGTCTAGATTTTTCTTGGAGTAAGCTACAAAGCCACAGGCTGCTCTTGATCACATTGTCAGACAAGTTGCACCAACTTTGCTGCACCATTTTCGAGACAAAACTCATTTTATTTTATTTTACTTTTCTGTTTTTCTTTCCAAATAAAATTTTGAAATAAAACTGCAAAGGAACAGACCCACGCAGTAAACCACCAGCTTTCTGAACTGCCTTCAAAACAGTGAAGGAAGGGGGGGAAGAGGGGAGGAAGAACAGGGGGAGAGGAGGAAGAGAGCGAAGAAAGAATAAGGANGGCCCCGCCGGCGACGGCGGCCGCGCAGGGACACGCGGCGGCGCGCGCGAACGGCCCACGGACGGCGCGGCACTGCGGGCACCGGCACCGGTGGGACCCCACGGCCTCGGGACGCTTCCCCAGCAGAATCCCTTCTGGGTGGTTCTGCTCCAAGGAGCTCCCGGGGTCGCTGCTTCCCGCTGGAGTGTATTCCCAGTGAAGTCTGCTGTGTTGAAGCCCCCGCGGGATCAAGGACTGGCCATGGGGCTTCTCATCTCCTCCTTAGTCCTGGCTAAGGGGAATGTACCTGGCTCCCACCGGGATACCTGCCTGATCCTTACCCATCACCTCTGCACCCCCTCTGCCATCACTGGGTGGACTCGATTGGAAATGAAAATAAATTAAATAAATTTAATGCAATGCAATGCAATGCAATTAGAATAGAATAGAATAGAACAATGCTTTTTAGTAGATTTGGGAGAAACCGGCATGGGCAGCACACTCGGGAAGAGCCGTCCCTGCTGTGCAGTTCCCTGTCCGGGTCGGCAGGTGCCACCTGGACACCGCGCTCTGCCGGCAGGCGCTGGGATGGCGAGGGAGCTCTGTCACCAGCACACGGACACGGCTGTGGGACAGCGCAGTAGCCGGGAGGGATCTCGGAATCACAGGGCTGGGAAAGCCCCCGGGATTATCCAGGGGAATCCTTCCTGCAGCGCTGCCGAGGCCACCGCTAACCCGCGTCTCCGAGTGCCACGTCCACATGGCTTTAAATCCCCCACCTGGACAGCCCTTTCCATGAAGGAATTTCCCCTAATGTCCAACCCAAACCTCCTCTGGCACAACCTGAGGCCATTTCCTCTTGTCATTTGTTCCTTAGGAGCAGAGATGGTCCCAGTCCCCTTCGCCCCCTGTTCAGTCTGCACCAGCACCGCTAAAAAGAGGTGCCAAAAGCTGAAAAATATCCAATTATCAGCAAATATCTGGGGTTTGCATGATCCCAGGAGCCACTGTGCTCTTGCTCCAACAGGCAGAGAGCCTCAAGGAAGGACGTCTGGCTGGGGAGGGCAGCGGTGATGCCAGCCCAGGGTAGCCACGTCCTTCAGGAGTGTCCCTTGCCCTGGGCAAAGTCACTCAGTCCGTGAGAACTCCAAGCGGATGCAGATCCTCACTGCATCAACTGTGTTGAACACAACAGTTTTTTACCTGGCAAAGGTCAGGGAAGGAAATTGGACACGTTTAATAAGTGTTAAAATAAACTCACAGTGGTCCTGTGCTGGAGTGTTTCTCTAGGGCTCACAATGGCATTCATTACTCAGCTGGCATCGGGTTTGTTTTGCTGGTAACAAAATAATCTACATCCTCTTCCTCCTGTATCCCAGGCGCCTTCTCTCACACTCTTGTTGTCTCTTTTTCTTCATTTCACTGTAGTTATTCTTGTGCTGTGACATTCCTGGCTTGACATTTCTGTCTGGTTTAAGGAAGGAGTGTGCAGCTCTTAAACACATTACTCATCCTTTTGTTGTTTTAAGCCTCTTTTCATCTTTCGTTTTTTTATTCCGTAAGTTTCCTGCTTTGATCTTTCTGGATGATTTCACGACGTGGGCTAAGGCGCCTGCTAACTGTAAAATTACACTTTTCACCCTCAGGGCACAGTGTTCGCTGGTACTGCAGGTTGGCTGAAGGGTACAAATGGGTGTAAGAGGTAAGAATTCTCTAGCTGCGGATTTCTTTCCTCTGAATTAAAATTCTGTTTTACATTACACCTGCTTTGTACTCTGCGGGAGCTATGTGAGCATAAATTGAAACAAGAGAGGTTCAGACTGGACATAAGGAGAAGTTATTAGAATCACAGAAAGGTTTGGGTTGGAAGGAGCCGTAAAGACCATCTTGTTCCACTCCCCTGCCATGGGCAGGGAAACCAGGTTGCTCCTGATCTCCTTGGTGAAATATTTTGAGATCTCTTAATGTGGGCTTGCTTCATTCTCCTTCCTCCTCTGTTGTGCCAACTCTGAAGTTTCAGTGCCAGCTCCTCTGGGGTGTGAAAGGCAGAGTCAACAAAGCACAGGGACTTCAAAAGAGCCAAGTTTCTGAAGGACACACCGCCAAGCAGGGCTGGCTCCTCGCTGTCAGAGCTGGGAACAACCCTCTGAGCAACCTCTGCCCTCACCTTCTCAGGCTGTGTGGAAGTACCCCGATTTGTAATCCTGGCACAATTTGAGGCTAGGCTCTGCATGTGACTTGTACTGAGGCATTTGGCTTCCTTGGAGCCCCTTCAGACTCTGGAAGGGGCTCTGAGGTGTCCCTGGGTCCTTCTCCTCTCCAGGTGAGCACCCCCAGCTATCCCAGCCTGGCTCCAGCCCTGCAGCAGCTATGTGCTCTCCTCTGGACTCTCTCCAGCAGCTCCACGTCCTACTGCTGTTGGCCCAGGGCTGGGGTAGCTCTGCAGGTGTGGTCACACTTGGACATTGCTCTGGTGTTCCCAAAAAACTGCCATCTCTCCCTAGCTGAGCTCTTCTGAGAATCTTTCCTAAAAGCAGTGCTGTGATGGGTGTTTAATCAGCAGCAGTGATTTTGGCTGGCCTGAAGTCGTGCTGGGTGTCCCAGATGGCAGGGTGACCCCTGGCAGGGGTCTGGCCAGCTGCTGGGGACAAACAGGAGAGGAAAGCATCTTCAACAGTGTTGATGAAAGACCAACAATACATCTGAGCTTTGCAAGTGGAAACATCAGCTCCCGATGGCACGGGAAGTTCGGAGGAGCATGGACCCTGGCTCCAAGATGGGCCAAAACATGACGAGTGCCCAGAGGAGTGCAATCAGCACCGAAACATGGGCTCTGACCCGTCTGCCCAGGCCAGCAAGGAGCTTCCTTAAGTACTTCCTTACTGCACCCGTGGGGCACAGCCCGTGGCACAGCCTGACACGTGCGTTTCCTTGTTTTTCTTCCCCTTTGGCACAGCCTTAGGAACGTGCTTCTTTGAGTCAATGAGCAGAGCAGGTTGGGGGCAGAGCACTTCTGCCTGTGGGACTCATCCACTGAGATCCTGCCCCAGTGATTGAACCAGGGATCTCAGCCCCAGCCATTCCCTCCCAACAACACTCCTGAGCAAAGTGCATTCTGGAATAAAATGCTTGTCCTTCCTAATAAGGTGCCTGATGCTTGTAGGATTTGAGTGGCGCTGGTGTTCTGTGTAGGGAGGCTGGTTGATGTTTCTATGTGATACCTGGCAACCTGGTGTCATTGGATCAAGTCAAAACCACAGCTTAAGGCTTCCCAGCACCAGGGGGTCAGGGGTGCTCCTTCAGGATAGGCTGCTTCTCCTGAGCCTGTGTGGTTCCAGGGCACACACTGAACTCCTGCATGTTCCAAATCATTCGTGTCATTGGTACATGGAAATGGCCCTTGAGTACAATTTCCTCAGAAAAAGGAAAAAGGGATTTTTCTGAAAGGCTTGTGGCAGTGTGGGGAGGGGGCTGCTGTGCTTGGGGGTGCCAGAGGCAGCCCAAGCTGGGCACTCCACTCTCAGCTCAGTCCCTGAGGCCAGCACAGCTTTGTCACCTCTCTGTGACATCCCAGCCTTGCCAAACTCAACAGGAATTTCATCCCAGCCTTCACTGGAGCCAAGATGTTGCCCTTTGCCTCTGTCTGTAGCTCCTGTGAGCTGTGACAGTCCCTCTTGCCAGGCACCTGTTTCACAGCCACCACCTCTGTCCTCTCTCCTCTTCCTGCCATTAAGCCCCGACTTGCGTTAGCCCTACAGTTCCCCGAGGGAGGCTCTCCTGCCAGAACAACCAGGTGCTCCAACAAGTTGGTGAGGATTGCAGAGGCTCTGCTAACGATTAAGGCACCCAGAGAAGGTACAACAGTGCAGCAGAGACAGCTGTATCATGGACACAAAAAAAAACCCAACTCTGCTTTAGGAACACCCAACCCTGACAGAAGGATAAAACATGAGCCATCCGTGGCCCCCTTGCACACAGATTTCCGGCCTGGCTCAAAAGCAGGATGTGCACAGTAAATAGGGCAGTGACGCCACCACACTGCTCTGCCGTGTTGTTTACGAGGGTCCCAGCCCTGTGACACACAGCTTGCCTTGTCCTACACAGAAAGGAAGAGCCCCTGGCTTTCATCTCCAGGCAAGAAGTGGGGGCTCAGTCATAAAAAAAAGGAAATAGCTCACTGCACGCACGCTGTTGGTGCAAAATATGAGTCTCTCCTGCCAAGGCAGAGACTCGGAGCAGCTCTCCTGCAGTTGGTTGAGGCAATGATCCCACCCTGAGGAGCTGGGTGCTGCTCCGTTCCTGCTGAGATTCATGGTGGCTTTTCCCCCCTTTTTTTCTCCTTTTCACTGAGAGAATGGCCCAACAAAGGGAAGCACCTTTCCTTCCTTGCAATAACACAGAAGTTGACCTTGTCAGCCGACTGAATTACCTGTGGTGACAAAGAGCACATTACCAGTGAGGTGTGTTTGTGATAAAAGCAAGGGTTCAGTAACACAGTGATTGCTCTGTAAAATCAGGACATACTTTCACACACTTAACCCGGTTGATAAGCTGGAAGGGCTGCAGGCTGGGAACGGCCTGCTCATGTTTTAATGGTTGACTCATTAGTGGTTCAACCAGATTTGTCTATTTTCTACATTTGGAATAAAAAGCTGAGGTGGGAACATTTTCTCTTTCACAGTCCCAGGGTGATGAACTGCAGCTCTCATCAGCACCTCAGCAATATAACAACTTTATTTACAGTCCACAGCCTTGAGGTGCCAGCACAGAGTTAAGGGGTTGGAAGGGAACTTAAAGCTCATCCAGTTCCACCCCCTGCCATGGCCAGGGACACCTTCCAGTACACCAGGTTGCTCAAGGCCCTATCCAACCTGTCCTGGAACACTTCCAGGGTTGGAGCATCCACAACTATCCTAATTTCACCCCAGAATCCTAATTTTAGCCTGCTTTGAGCAGGCCTGTGATTGTCCAGCTGCACTGGGATGTCCTGTGCACATTCTCTGCATGTTCCCCCCTGTCACCACTGCAACGTCCCCTCCTCACCCTGTCCCCCACCATAGGGCCCCATGTCCCACAGCCTACAGTAGAGGGGCCCCGTCTCTCCTCCCTGTGCCCCTCCTGCAGCCCTGGCCCTATCAGCCAGCCCCAGGCCCATGACCTCCTCCCCGTGCCTTATTCGCTGTCCCTTATCTCTAACCCCTGTCCCTGGGCACTAGCTTGCTGTCCCCAATCTCCTATCCCCTGTCTCAAATCCCCCACCACAGGCCCCATCCCTGGTAACCTCCTTTGGGGCTGTTCCCCACTCTCCAACCCCAAACCACCATTCTTTGTCCTGCTGTTCCCTCTCCCCTGTTCTCCACGTTCCCATTCACCCTGTCTGTGCCCTGTCCCCATCCTCTCTCTCTGCATGCCTGTCCCCTACCCATGTCCTCCACCCATTTCTGTCCTCTCTGCCCTGTTCTCCCCTCCCTGCTCCTGTCTCCATCCCCAGTGCCTCTCCCGGTCGCCACGCTGCTGTCCCCATACCCAAAGAGTCCGCCCCGCTGCCTGCCCACATCACTCTGCCCGTCCCTATCCTCGCCTCCCGTTTCCATCCCCGCCCCTTGCTCCTACCCGCCTCCTTTCCTGTCCCCGCCTTCTATCCCTGTCCCCGCTGCCTTTCCGTGTCCGCATCTCTGCCGCCCGACTCTGTGCCCCCGTCCCCNCTGGTGGCGGCGCGGCGCGGAGGCCACATCACCTTCCACGGCCCCGGGCAGCTGCTCGCCTTCCCCGTGCTCGACCTGCGCCGCCGCCGCCTCCCGCTCCGCGCCTACGTGGCCGGGCTGGAGGCGCTGGTGGTGCGGCTGTGCCGCCGGCTCGGGCTGGGCACGGCCAGCGCCCTCCCGCCGCCCTTCACCGGGGTCTGGATGGGCGACAGCAAACTCTGTGCCATCGGTGAGCGGGGACGGCTCCGGGAGCGGGGGTGTGCCTGCAGCCAGGCTGGCGGAGCTGGGAGTGCTCCACGTGCCTAATGGAAGGCTCCAGGGCCTAAGAAGGCTCCAGGAGGAACGGCTTCCCACTGCCAGAGGGCAGCGTTAGATGGAATGTTGGGAAGAAATTCTTCTCTTTGAGGGTAGGCAGGCCCTGGCACAGGCCGGCCAGACCAGCTCTATCCCCCATCCTTGGAAGTGCTCGAGGCCAGGTTGGACGTTGGGGTTTGGAGCTACCTGGGATAGGGAGGTGTCCCCGCCCATGGAACACCTCCCAGCCCATCCTGTGGTCCCTGTGCATCATGGCAGGGCACAGTGGCAGAGCCATGTGGGAACCTGCCGTGAGGCTGTAGGCCCCGCGGAGGGTGGGTGTGCACAGGGGAGCATGCAGGGCTGGGATTTGCATCCAGGAGGAAGGGCAGCACAATTGTGAGCCCCTGCAGCCCACCCGGGCCCCAGCACTTTGCATCCTTGCACCTATTAGGTTCTTGCTCCCATGGCTGGGCGCCTGCCTGCAGCCCAGTCCCCTTCCCTTGCTCCCCCTCCATATCCTGTACCTCTTCCTGGGACCCTGCAGCCTGGATTTGGGGTGCTGCAACTCTCCCCATGTCCAAGCCCACAGGAAACTCCAGCGATGGGAAGTGCCGGGGGATGCAGGGCTAGGGTGGAGGGATCTGGACATGCTGTGCCCCATGTGCCCCAGATTTGGGGAGCCTGTCTGTGGGTTTTCCCTGGCAGAATTGAGGAGCACAGCATGGTGGGGGGAGGATGTTTATAGTAGTGTGGGCACCCCTGCACTGATGGTGCTGATGGGTGGGTGCTCTTGGCCCTGCAGGTGTGCACTGCAGGAACCACATCACATCGCACGGGCTGGCGCTGAACTGCTGCACTGATCTTACCTGGTTCGAGCACATCGTCCCCTGCGGGCTGGAGGGGAAGGGCGTTACCTCTCTGAGCCACGAGCTGGGCCAGCATGTCGCCGTCAGCCACGTCCTCGAGCCCTTCCTCGACTCCTTCCAGGAGGTGTTTGACTGCACTTTGGTCTCTTCAGAAGACCCCGGGGATTAGGATTGCTGTGGTGCCTTGGCCGGGTGTTTTGGCAAAGCCACGGCGTCAGGGCAGCGCTGGGGTCTCTGCGGTGAGACGAGTTCTTGTGCCTTTGCCTGTAGATTGTGAGTGGACAGGGGCACAGGGCTTCAGGCTGCTGCTTGAACATCCAAACCTCCACTGGGGCTGTTCTCTCCAGCCCTGTGAGTCTCCATCCCTTGGCTGAGACCTCCATGGGTACCACATCCTCACGCCACTTGCTGGGGAAGTACTCAAACAGGTGCTTTTATGGTGTTTTTTTCCTGCTTTTTGCCCCAGAAAAGTTAATCATCTGTGTGAATGCTGATGAATTCATCTGAGTTCATGTGGATCGAGCATCCTTCCCTTGCTGAAGGGTAAAAGAGGCAGATTTTATATATAAAGAGAATTGCTGGGAACTTTGGCTGCTGATCCTTTTTTCATTTACTTGCCCCAAGACTTTATCAATGATAACCATTTTCTCATCCTGAGCTCAGGGAAGTCCTCACGTGGCAAAGATCCTGGTGTCAGGGAGGATGGAAGATGGCTGTAAATGGCTGGTTAAAAGGCCATTGGAGCACTATGGATGCAGTGGAAAAGCAGGAAGAGAAGGGAAAAGGGTCACAAGAGAGAAGCCATGGCTCTTGTGGATCCTGTGGGACTAGCATCCTGGCTGGGTGATGAAGACCTCTTCCCAACGGGTCTGTGGTGCTGGAGGAGGTGCTGCTGTCAGCACTTTGAAAACGCTGTCCCAGCTGCAGCATCAGAAGCTGATTTAATGGACTGGTTTATTCAGGGATGGGAAGTCAGCTTGAGGCTGAAGTACCTGCACCCTGCTCAGAGCAAGACCTGACCCCCACCCACAGCCCCTCACTGCTGTTCTGGGCCTTCTCCCTACCCCACAAACTCTGCGGTTTCTCTGCTGCTGCCCAGCACTGGCAGCTCCTTGTGAGCCACCCGTGGGTGCCCAATGTGGCTGGAAGGGGGGGAAATTCCATTTCATGGGGCAGGCTGAGCTCCAGGAGGGAACGGTGAGCAGGAGGAACATGCCCAGGCAGGCTCAGTGCCAGTGTGAGGGCTCGGGGACAGCGGTGCCGGACGAGGAGGGACAGGAAAGCGTGACCGGCAGCGTGTGCCGGGGGAAGCACAGAGCCCCGCTCTCCGCCCCTAAACCCCCGCGATCCGGCTGGGGCCAGCGCCCTAGCAGGACCATGGCTGGGGACAGGCTGGTGGCCCCGACGGGGCTGGGTGGCTGTGGCAGGTGGCTCTGCCCCGGGAAGGGGAGGAGGCTGGCGGCACTCCCAGCCCGGCGGCATCCCTCCCCGCCGGCTGCGATGCTCAGTCCCGGCTCAGCCTGGCAGCGGCGCAGGCAGGGAGGGCACACGAGGTGAGTGCGAGCCCTCCTTCCCACGCCCTGTGCCCCACTCCTCTCCCTGTCCTTATATCCCCCCTAAGGTGGCTCCCCCCAAGTCGTACCCCATCTGTGGGTCTCCTCCTGGGATAAACCCAGATCTTGGGAGGTCCTAAACCTCCCAAATTCAGCCTACTACTTGTCTTAAGTCAGGAAGGCAGGCAGATCCGACCTCATCCCCGTGGGCTCGTGGCTGCTCAGCCCCTTCCACCTCCTCCTGTTCCTTGCAGCTGGGTCTCATCCTGGGAGGTGCACCCCGAGTTAAGGGTCACCCATTTGGGAGGGAGATCAGCTGCCTCTGCACGGGGCAGAGCTGCTGGTGCAGCAGGCAAGGGGTGCTCAGGAGCTGGTGGGGGACAGGGTGGGTACCTGAGGGGACCAGGTGTCCCAAAGGATGGAGGACATGTCCCAGTGTCCCTTCCTGGCCAAGCCTGCTCCGGGGCCCCAGCAAGGTGTGAAGGTAGACAGGGAAGCCCAGGGGGGCTGGCAGAAGGCCACCATGCCAAAGGAGGGATGGCAGGCCAGAGGGGGTCTGGCACCCAAAGAGAAGGGAAATCCCCAGAGAGGTTTAGGGCAGCAACCCCTCAAGATGGGTTCACAGTGATTTGTGGGAGGTTGTGCCAGATATGTGCCCACCATGGTCACATATCCCTGAGGAAAAGCAAACTTTGAACCCAGCCCTCCTGGTCCCTTGGGACAGCTGTGTCCCTACACTGTCCCCAGCCCAGGGGAGGAGATGGGGCAGGCAGAGCCCTGGGAGCTTTATCTCTTCTATGGAAGGACTGAAATTTAGGGAGAAGGCTGCTGGGAATGCAAAGAGTTTTTCCACCCTGCTCTGTGGCAGAGGAAATGCTTTGAGGACCAGTTTGGGGTCACTGTTGGGTCCTGGGAACACCTCAGCTGTGAGGGCAGCATGTTCTGAGTCTCCCTGTCCTTCCCTGCAGCCTGCAGAGGACATGGATGAGAACAACCGGACGGAGACCTGGCAGCAAAGCCTGCAGGCAGTGCTGAACGCCTTAAACCAGAGCCTGCACGGGGCCATCCCCTGTCCTGGCCAGGCCCCGGGCAGCACGGCGGGGGCCACGCACAGTGACCGCACTGGCCACACCGGCCGCAATGACAACGCCTACATGTACATCCTGTTCGTCATGACGCTCTTCGCCGCCACCGTGGGCAGCCTCATCCTGGGCTACACCCGCTCCCGCAAGGTGGACAAGCGCAGCGACCCCTACCACGTCTACATCAAGAACAGGGTCTCCATGATCTGAGCCTGGCCCGAGCCTTGTCCCCGGGGAGCCGCTGGGTTTGGGGTCACCTTGCTGCTCACACCCTGCTCGCTGTGGAGTGTGACAGTGCTGCTGGCCCCAAAGCTGCTGGGAACCCCCCAAAGCTGCTGAGAACCCCCCAAAGCTGCTGAGAATCCCCAAAGCTGCTGGGAACACTCACCATGGAGAAGCTCAGTCCTGGTGGAGCAGCACCAGGATGTCCTGGCTGGCAGGAGCTGGAAGAATGTGACCTGCAAGCAGGTCCTGTTCCTGCAGACCCACCTTGGCCCCACCGTGGGCATGAGGATGGAAGAGGCAGCTCTTTTCCCACTGTGGCCTGCAGGGGCTGGCAGGAGCCTTCAAGGAGAATATTTCCCCATTTCCCTACTCAGATCAGCCCGTGCTGACCCCCCTGGGCTCCGAGCAGCTGTGACAGTGGTTAGCGGGTTTTCTGGTGCTGAAACCCTGTAATATTTGAGCTGGGCTGGCCCTGCTTTGCTGGCAGGGGAATTAAAGGAGGTGGTGGGTTCCAGGGGACTTGTGTTTGCTTCTCCTCCAAGCACAGTTGGTGTTTGAGTCAATCCACAGGGCACCACTCTGTGCCAGAGCCCAGGGGATGCTGAAAGGGCCAAACCTGCTGCCTCTGTGCTGCCAAGGTGGGTTCAAGGGCAGCATCCCAGCCTCTAGGATGGGACAAGTGCCCAGCTGAATGCTTTGTCCCTGTTGCTGTCCAGGCAGCTGCTGGAGCCTGTGGGCACGCTGTGAGCATGGCCCAAGCCTGGCCGGAGGCGTGTGGCTCCAGGCATCTCCCAAGGTCTCTCTGGGCTCCGGATGGCGATGCCGGAGTCTTTCCTGCTTCCTTCCTGCTGTCAGCTGTAGCTTTGGCCTTTTGTACCGCAGGTCCCAAATGTGTTTTCCATGGGGTGAGGGCGCAGTGGTGGACGGGAAGGGGATGTTCTTGGGTCCTGCTGGGCTCCTTGGCTTTGACTCCGCTATTAAGCTGGCTGGGTTTGGACCTGGCCTGTGGAGTGGCCAGTGTCCAGGACAGTAAATGTCGCTGTCCTTCCAAACAGGCTGTGGGGCAGCGCCAGTGACCCAGTGTCTCACACGTCCTAACCTGTTCATAATGGCATAATGAATGTTTTTAATTGCAGCTAGATTAGCTGGCCCGTAGGGGCCTTTCCGCCTGCATTCCAAGGTTAAACAGAGTTGCAATCCTGAGCCCAAACAGTGACGCCAAACCCTAATCCAAAAAAGAATAGTGGATGTGAGTGTGTTTGGGGTAGGGCTGGAAACCTTGGCACCGGAGGCACGGGGACGGCAGCAGCTTAGCGACCAATTCCTGATTTGCCATGCCCTTGGCTTGGGCACAAAAGCTGGAGCAGCAGGTTCTGGGAAGCCCATTCTGGGGCTGATCTCACTGGGATTCCTGAGCCAGGCAGGGCTTTTTGGGGTGCAGGTGTCCTCCGGCACCTGGCCCGAGGGGGAAGTAGCTCAAGAGGCTTCAGTCTGTTTATCTTGCACCTGCAGTGCTGGGAAAGGAAAATAAACCCTTTATCTGCAAATAGATCAGGGGACAGGTGGGGACAGAGACACACACCGTGCTGATCCTTTTTCCTCCACCTCCCCGGGTTTGTCCTCCTCTAACACCAACCCCTCCAGCGGGATGAGCTGTGGAACAGCCAGGGCTGGGATGTGGTACCCTGCAATGGAATGGGGGCTAGATGGTGAGTGTGGTACCCCAAAATCCCTCCAGTGATGTGCAATTCTTGCTGTTTCCACTTTTGGGAGAGAGGGATGAATCTGGTGAATCTCTTCTAATGCTGTGATCCAAAGGAAAAAATCCTGTTGAAGGATAACACGTCATAAAAATTTGGAAGAAGTTCCCTAATCCTGAAGATTCTGAGGGTGAAAATCCCTCTCACAAGACACAGCTCCTGCAGCAATGATTACCCACCCGATCTGCGATCCATTGGCAGCTCCACTGTCCATCCATCCCTGCTGGTAAATTCGGACCAGGGCAGGGCTGGGCTGAGGAGACGCCCCGGGTGCCCCCACCCTGGAGCCGCAGGCTGGATGCCACCAGGCTGGATGACAAGATGCCACTGCCACCTTGTGGCAGCTGTCTCAGGGTCCCGCTGTCACATGCCCGGGACACCCCGGCAACCCCAGGGCAAGAGTAGGGACTTGTATTCACGCCACCTCTGGCTCCTGTCTGGCTGTCTTTGTCCCCATGGGTGCCCCAGCCCCAGCCTTGGCTAGGTGTCCCTGGGATCCATGGTCTGGGGCAGCTTGACAAAGAGGGCTACAGAAACAGGGATATAGGAGGGAAGGATGGATTTGGGAGCCTCCTGAGATGGGTTTGCTTGAGGAGCCAGGGGAAGGATTTTGCAACTATTTAGATGTTTATCCCAGAGCTCAGAGATTCCTCCTGGGAGGCAATGGGCTCTGGCCTCACCTCCCTGGACTGCAGCTCCAGGAGCAGACGATTCATGGGTCACACTCACAAAGCTTTTGTTAATAGCAAGGAGAAGTTAGAAGACAGAGAGAAGAGCTGGGAGTGTGCTGGTTTTGGCTGAATCCCTAAATCCAGCTGAGCAAATTGTAGCTGACTACATTTGGGTTTTAAGCAATGCAGCCAGGAAGAAAAACAACGCTCCTGGGAGGTCAATTTATATAAGGATTTTTTTGTTGGAACACAGCAATGGATCACGGGTGAGACGGCGTCTGGTACTTGGATATCAAAATGTGTGGGAAGTTTGGGCTGACCTTGGCTTAGCGGATCAATGGCTGGATTGTTGGAGCAGTGGGAATCACAGGAGCCTGTTCCTGGGACTGCTTTGATGCTGGGCATTCCGATAAGCAATGCATGAGGTGAAATGATAGCGGCTCAGGGTGAGATCAGGGAATGCTGAGCTGCCAGCACGGGCTGCCTCAGGTCATTCTGGTTTGGAATGGGACATTTGGAATTGCTCAGCCTGACTGGGCAATGGGAAGCTGTGTTCCAGGGGAGCTGCTCCTCCAGGAGAGCTGTTAGTGTTCTGTGGGAGTGCTGTGCTCTGTGGGGAGCAGGTGCTGGCCAGGGAAGAGCTGCTGTCCCCTCAGGAGTGCTGAGCCAGGCTCACATCACCAATGCTGCTGTGTAGCCTGAGGGACAGAGGGGTCACGATGGGGAAAGCTGACTTTGGGAATCCAAAACTTTTGGGAATCTAGGAATGGTGAAGGGAGCTGCTCCTGCCCTCCCTTTGGGACCAGAGCAGAGGTTTTTCCTGTGGCTCTGAGCTGCATGTTACAAACTGCTTTTAAAATATATTTAGAGTGTTCTGCTCCTAGGAAGCTAAGGAGTGTGCTGCCGGTGCCAGAGTGTGTGGGATCAGGCCTTCCCAAAGCTGACATCATGGCGCATCGAGCCAGGGGCAGTTGCAGAACTTCAAAAGCCATTTCCTAATGCCAGTGGTCCCTGCTGCATCCTTCCCACCTGCCAGCCTGTGCTCTGTGTCCATGCTCTGCCTGCAGAGCGCCTGCGCTCCTTCAGGACAAAGCCTTCTCCTGCTGTGACCCCAGATCTGTTTAAAATCCAGCCCAAAAAGACACCTGTGCTGCTGGCCTGTGGTGACAGCTCAGCAGGGATGTCCTCCCTGCCTGCTTGGAGCATTCCACTGCCTTCCTGACAATCCATAGCTCTGGGAGGGAAGGGAAAGCTGGACTTGCTGTGTCATTACCAGGGAACCCAAGAGGCCTGAGAGAACTAACAGGGTGTTCAGGAGACAGAAATAATACACCAAAAATTGTGTCCCAGGGCCAGGGCGTGCACAGTGCTGAGAGGCTCAGCCACCAGCTGCAGGAACACACTAGGGTCATGCCACATGACCCTGTGTCTCTGCAGAAACTGGGAGTGGGAAAGCAACCTGGAATGTCATGGGGGCTCCAGGCTGTTTGTACACAGTGTGGAATAAACTGTGCAGGTTGCCATGGAAACGCTGGGCTCCTCCCCAGGCTCCCAGCAGCTGTGAGATCACGGGGCTGATCCTGTTTGTTGTGCAAGGATTTGGGCTGTGGAACCAGATCCCTGAGGATGCTAACGGGACGGGACAGATGTTTCTAATTCTGATGTGTGCCTTAGCCCTTCTTGTGGGCTGATCCCCCATTGTGGGCAGCAGGGGAGGGGGATTCTGCCCCTCTGTCCCTGTGCTCAGGTGAGACCCCACCTGCAGAGCTGCCCCAGCCCTGGAGCCAGCAGTGGGAGGACGTGGAGCTGCTGGAGAGAGTCCAGAGGAGGCACCAGGATGGTTAGAGGGATGGAGCCCCTCTGCTATGAGAAAAGGCTGAGGGAATTGAGATTGTTTAGCCCAGACTAGAGAAGCTCCATGGTGACCTGATTGTGGCCTTCCAGTAGCTGAAGGGAACCTACAAGAAAGACAGACTTTTACAAGGGCCTGGAGTTCCAGGACAAATCTGCCTCAAAACGAGAGAATGGATTTAGAGATGAGGGGGGAATTATTTTCCCAGATAAGCTGTCCCTGGATCCCTGGAAGTGTCCAAGGCTAGGCTGGATGGAGCCCTGACCGACTTGGCATAGAAGGAGGTGTCCCTGCCCATGTCAGGGCTGGGACTAGAATTGTTCCAGTCCCAAATGTGCCTCTGGGTTTGCTCCTGGCTGCAGGAGTGATGCCTGCACCGTGCCACAGTCCCGTGTGGGTGCTCACACTCCTTGGGCTCCACTGGGAGAAACCATTCCCTCTGCTGAGCCCTGCCACGGTCTCCGCTGGCCTGGCAGCTCCCAGCACACGAGCTGGCGCCTGCCAGCAGCCTGGCAGCCCTTCTCCTCCCAGCCTGGCTCCCATCCATCGCTGGCAGCCCGGCCTCTCCCTGGCTCTTGGTCCCTGGGCTGCTTGCTGCTGTTCATTTTGCTCCGCGCGTGCTGCGCCTCAATCAGGCCAAACGATGCACGAGGGTGAAAGCACGGAAACCTTGGCTTTCCTTCACTCACAGATTAATTGCCTGTGTTCTGGCTTCTTTTTCCACATCCATGAGGGCTGGAAAATTTGTTGCTAGCAGCAGATGAAAAGAGATGCTTGTGCTGGCAGGCAGAGAGCGTGGGGAGGCCCTACAGTCCCCCAGAGTGCCTGGGAGAACTGTGCACACTCCAGTCATGCCAGCATTGGGTGGGATTGGGTTTAACTTTCCTGGAGCAAGATAATCAGCTTTAAAAATTCTTCTGGCGGCTGATTAACCCTCAAATACCCTCAAAACCCTTAGTTGTCATCTCCCACGAGGTCAGTGTTTTCTCCAGGCCAAGACAGCAAATCTCCCCCAGCACCATCTAAACTGTATTTCCATAATCTTTTTCCATGATTGCCCTGGTCTGGAGCTGCTCAGGCTGCCTGGCATCTGTCATGGAGTGCCTTGGAGCTACAGATCCAAAGCCTTCTCACAGGGAAACATTTGGGAGCTAATCACTTCCCAATGTGGGGTGCACTGATGAGATCCTGGGAAGTACCAAACCCTCTGTGCTGCAGTTATTCCTGGTAAGGAAATAAGTTTTATCCTCCATGAGACTATTTTGTTCCCCAGGGGAATAATCATGGAGGAGTGCTGACATGGGAGAGAAGGATAATTCTCCCATCTTTCATCTGTTTCAGGCTCCAGGGAGAGCTCAGAGCCCCTTCCAGGGCCTAAAGGGGCTCCAGGACAGCTGGACAGGGTCTGGGAACACGGCATGGAAGGACAAGACACAGGGAACGGCTTCCCACTGCCAGAAGGCAGGGATGGATGCGATATTGGGAAGGAATTGTTCCCTGTGAGGGTGGGCAGGCCCTGGCACAGGGTGCCCAGAGCAGCTGTGGCTGCCCCTGGATCCCTGGAAGTGTCCAAGGCCAGGCTGGACACTGGGGCTTGGAGCACCCTGGGACCGTGGAAGGTGCCCCTGCCCATGGCAGGGGGTGGGAATGAAATAAGCTTTAAGGTCTTTTCCAACCAAAACCATCTGCCATCTCATGATTCTATCCCTCTGCAGTGCCTGCTGTCACTATGGCAACCTCTGCTAGGACATGCTGTGGGGTGGGGATGATCTGTGGGACTGGGATGCTCTGTGGGATTGGGATGCTGCATGGGACTGGGATGCTCTGTGGGGTGAGGATGCACAGCAGGATGTGGTCACTCCGAGCCTGCTGTTCAGGGCCAAACAACCCAATTACAGCTGCTGCAGCCAGGGGAGGGCTATGATTCTCCTCCTAATGGCTTTGGAATTGCCATCTGGAAACGCGTCTCATCCTTCAGGGCAGCGCTTTACCCACTACCTTCTCGGACGGAACAAGATGCTGTGGGCATCCGAGGGGCACTGCCGCGGAGGGTTGTAGCTTTTCGTCGGATCCATCACGCAGGACGAGGACGGTGCTCGTCCGTGAGGTGTAGGGGACACACGGGACGTTGTTTTTCACATGGCAGAGGCGGCGGACGCGGACGCGAACGCTCAGCCCCTCAGCGCCTCAGCGCCTCAGCCCCGACCCGCTCCCTGAGGCGGTCCCACGCGCCGCGGTGGCTGCTGGGAGTTGTAGTTTCTCCCGACTGCCGTGCATCCCTGCAGCGCCTCAGGGACTACATTTCCCATCATGCCCCGCGGAGGGCCGTGGCGGGGCGGGGGCTCGGGGCGGGCCCGCTGAGGGAGGAGGAGGAGGCGGAGGAGGCGGCGGGGGAGGCCGCTCCCCGTTAATCGCCGCTGGATAAGAACCGGCTCCGGGGGACCGCCCAGCTCCCCTCGTCCTCCTCCGCCTCTTCTTCCCTCACGGGCGATGCGGGGTGCGGCGGCGGGCGTGGCGAAGTGAAGAAGCGGCGCCTTCTCCGTCTTCATCCTCTTCTTCCTCCCTCCTCCTCCCCGCGGCCATGGGCGAATGCGAAGCCCCCGGGGACGTGAACTCCAACGTGCTGGTGGCCCGCAGCACCGGGGACGCGCAGCTGGACAAGGCGGTGTGGCAGTGGCTGAGCTGGGACAAGGTGGGCGAGCGGCGGCGATTCCCCGGTGCCCCCCGTGCCCCTCCCGGCTGCGGCACTCCAGGCCCGCTGCCCCCTTCCCTCCCTCCCTCGCTGCCCCTGGAACGCAGCCCTGGGTCCGGCAGGTGCGCCAGGTGCTCCCGAGCAACCCCTCAGCCGTGCGGGGAAGGTGTGGCTGTGCCCGCCCTGCGCTCACCTGAGCGGGGATGGATGGATGGATGGAGCCATCCTGGTCCCTGGAGCACCGTGCTCACCTGAGGGGGATGGATGGAGCCATCCTGGTCCCTGGAGCATCGTGCTCACCTGTGCAGGGATGGATGGATGGAGCCATCCTGGTCCCTGGAGCACCGTGCTCACCTGTGCAGGGATGGATGGATGGAGCCATCCTGGTCCCTGGAGCACCGTGCTCACCTGTGCAGGAATGGATGGATGAGGCATCCTGGCACCTGCCCCACCTGCTCCCTCTTTAGTGACTCGCTGGCAGGAGAGAGGGATGGATGGATGAGTAGCTCATTAAAATGCAGCATGAGTCTGTTTTCCTTAGCTGCCTGAATTTAACCCCTCTCCAGGAAAGAAACAGCCAGGTTCCAGCATTCCCCTTCTCTTTTCAGTGCCAACACGTTGTCAAGAGCACTGCAGGCTTGCTTAATTCAGATTGAGCCACCCAAACCTGTGATAACAGTGTGGTATTGGAGGGTATTTTGCTTGTCCTGTCGTTGAAAGGGTTGCTTAGGGTTTTTTGGGTGGTATTTTTGCAGCTGGTTTGTCCAACCATCATGGCCTGTGCTTTAAAAAAAATACCTTGGTGATGGAGGAGGGTCAACTACCAGCACACCAGTGGTTTAGGCTTCAGACTGCTTTTTCTTTTATTTTTTAGGTTTCTCTCTCCTGAACTTCTTTTGCCTTTATTTTTGCTAACTAGAACTGCCGGTGTGTTGGTACTGTTTGGTCTTTAATTTCTTCCTGCCAGGATCAAAGCAGGAGAGCTGCAGCAAATGCCCCTGATGGCTCTGAGATGAGCTTTCTCCTGCTTGGAAATATGGTCTCTCCTTGCAGCTTTGCAGAAATTAACAGTTGCCGTCTACACCTTCTGCACTCGGAGCTGCTGCTGTGAAAATACCCGGGAATGGTGGCACGGGGGAGGAAGGAATGGAGAAAGGAAATAGCATTCCTGATAACACATTTCATAACCGAGGCTGAACTCCCACAGTTTATTTTTTTTTAAATAATGGCTTGTTAGTGTATTGAAAGGCTTTTGTTGTTTTTCACAGGTTGTTTTGTCTTTGCTAAAAATTGTGTAAGTTTCCACCGGGTTGAAAATACTCCGGTTAAAACTGACAACAGTGAAATGTCCCCATTTCTAGAGCTCCCTCTAGGGCTGTAATTAACAAGTAAAATACAAACTGCAGGATCAGTGTGAGTGTACCTGCTTGCCTTTGCTTCCCTGGGTGACAAACATGACCTTTGCTATAAAGCTGCTCGAGCTTGGAGATTTCTCAACTGGTTGGAGAGGTTTCCAAGAGAGCTCCTGGGGAATCTGACAACTCAACAATCACCTGAAGGAGGACTAGGGGTGCTTGCTGGAGGCAGGGGTAGTTCAGGGAAGATGTTAACAAATCAGGTGAAGATGTTGTGGGAGGGGCAGGCATGGAGAAACCAGGAAAAATGGCACGTGCAGGAATTATTGGTCCAATGCCCTTGTATTTCACCACAAAGCAAGACAGTGGGGGCTTTGCTGCTTATCAGACTTGTCCCCCCCCCGCCTTCCCACCCCAGGGATTTTTGTTGCCTCTGATCAAGGAAAAATCTATGCACTCTGCTCCCAGCTGTGGGAGGCTTTTGTCGTCTAACTTAATTGAAAATTGCTTGCTGTAATTAATTACCAGAGCTGTGCTCTCTGTCCTTTGTGGTTTGGGTGTTGGTGCTCACCTCGCCTGAAGCCTTGGGGGGGTGGATGTGGGATGAATTTCCTGCTTTCTTCTCCTCCTCAGCAGCATCCTGCATCCTCATTCATGCTCCTGGCATTCCCCCCTTCCCTCTTCTCTCCTCATTTGCTGCTTTGGTCTCTGAGCCAGGCTTGGGCACACAAGGCAATGCCTTCTGTTCAATCCTCCTTGGTAAAGTATGTGAACAATTAGTCATTGTTCTCCACTTTCTCCCTTTAATTCCCTTCCATGCACTTCCTCATTTTCCTGTTGTACTTCCACATGTGCCTGAGTCTCCTGCAGGAGTCTGGCTTGTGTGGCCAGCTGCTCAGTGTACACACTGCTCCTGGCTGGGCTACCTGGGAGGAGCTTTGGCTCTTAAAGGCACTGCTGGAGCTTCACATGAGGGGGAAAAGCTGGAATTAATTATCCAGGAGCTGTTTGTGCAGGCCCCATTCATGCATCCTCCCTTGATTTTACTTATTCATGGACTCAGTATCATTGTCTCAGCTCCAGTGTGGAAAGTTCTTCCTTGCTGCTTAGGTGCTATTGGAGTGTCCCTCAGTGTTCTTCTAATTTTTGTGGCTTTTGAGATGCTTTCCAAGAGGAAATGGACTTGATAGTTTGAGACCAGTAACTTGCTCCAGTCGTTTTACTTGCAGTATTTTTGCTTATGGAGACTTTAAATTGAATTTTTAAGTATAATGCTGGGAAAATGGAGACCACAGGAAAATTTGTTGAAACTCAGACCAACTTGAGGCTTTCCCCCTTCTTTCAGCTATACATGCATAGAGTGTGCAACAGAAAAGAAATTGCTGTGAGTAGTAAATTGCCAGTTATTTTGACAAGGTATTAGCTTTGAAACCTAACTCTGGTGGTAAGTACACATGATTAACATGATTGGGTGTGAAAGATATGTTAGAAATACTCAGGTAATGCCCTTGTCTTTAATTCTCCACTTGTTCCAAATGTTGAACCCTAAGCCACAATGAAGTGTGGTCCTGCCTCAGCAGGCACCTGTGCAGTACATGGGAAGCTGAAGATTTGGCAGAGAATAGTTATATATTGGTTTTGTTGTTTAATAATTCTTTAACAAACGTTTCTGAAATGTGTTGTGGAGTCTCCTACAGGTTGTGACCCCAGAGTTCTGATTCTGGCAGTGACTTCATACAAATAGTTGTTTGACTTATGTATATTAGTGCAATAATTTTAGAGGAGAAATAATTACAGAGCTGTTGTTTTTCTGGTGTTGATGTGAGTGTGTCACCCCTGCAGCAAGCTGTCTGTCTCTGTCCCAAGTGTTTGATTCCCATTTCTATGTGCCAGGGAAGGTTCTGCCAGTCTGACTCCCTGTCCTGCCTAGCCCTGTTCCTGGGAGTGAGAGCCCTGTGAGGATGCACTGGGAATGGGATGGGATGAAGGCATTGCCTGGCTCTGTTCCTTCTCCCCTGCCCAGGTATCCATGGCAAGGCTCAGAGATAGTGGGAAATCAGGGATGCTGCACAAAATTGCATCTGGAACTGGCAGGGTGAGGTGCCTGAGGGCACTCCCAGTGTGCTGGTGGGTGCTCCAGGCCTGGGGATGAGCTGAGGGACACTCGGAGACAATGCAGGGCCCTGCAGGGATTCCCTGTGGCACTGCCCATCCCTAGCCCGAACACCAGCCAGCATGTCCTGCTGTCCCTATTCTGCCTCAGCAGGGTGTATTCAAGTGGCACCAGCCTCTCCCAGGGCCACTGTCACCTTATCTGCCACCTCCTGGTGCAGCTGGCCCTGGGCAGGGGCCTTTTCCAGCAGGAGCTGTTGGCTGCTGATTGTGGTCTTGGCCTGGCCTTTATAGGCTGTGCTGTGTGTGCTGTTCAGTCACCAGAGAGAACATGGAGAGGTATTATATATCACTTTAAATATTGCCATTGTATATGTTGGGTCAGAATAATTTATTATATACACCTTGTGTTTTTATGCAAAGCAAAAATATAAAAAAAGTGATGTAATGTTTTAGTTGAAAGTTCCCAAGTGACAGTAGAGTTTGGAGACAGCATAGCCAAATGTGAGCCAGCTTCTCCATGAGTAAATAACCTTTTCAAACCAGCAGCAGTGAGGGGCTCTGAAGGTTTCCCTTCCCTGCTCAGGAGGAGTTGGTGCTGCTCCTGCTGGATGCCATTCCAGGTGCTGCGATGTTCCCTGCCATCCCAGGAAGGCTGGCTGGCCAGCAGTGCAGACATTTGGCACGTTTGGGTTTGAAGGCACACTGCTTGCCTTCAGGTGAAAATTCCAGTGTGAGCCCTTCACTCCTGGGAATTTCAATGGCTTTGTTAGAGCCATTGGCATGCAAGGATGTCTTAAAGCATTGCTTTCTTAAGGAATTACTATTTTTGTATCAAACAGCCTCGTTTATTTCTGCTGAAGACAGGAAGCTATAGGCAGTTTTTATCAGGGTTGGTTTTTTTAAGCATATTGATCCTTCAAACCCTGTAGTTTAAAATCTCTAAGGAACTTTTCTTGTTTGCACTTGGCAAGATGAACCATCACAAAACCCTTTAGATGTATGACTTGATTTCATAACTGCCAAGCAAACCAGCACAACCTCTTGTTTGTTTGTTTTTTTTTCAGGATTTACCCAGTCCTGTAGATTTCCCTCTTTCTGTTGGCCCAGGAGTTTCAGGTCATTTGTAGAAAGCTTGGAGA
The DNA here is from genome assembly GCA_013397375.1 of Toxostoma redivivum. NCBI lineage: Eukaryota > Metazoa > Chordata > Aves > Passeriformes > Mimidae > Toxostoma > Toxostoma redivivum. Next base: position 222,442 of record VXBI01000503.1, on the reverse strand, counting down.
TTTTCACTTATAACTTTTTTCTCCTCCTTTATTTTCTGCAGCTTCAGCTTAACTGAGTGTGACCTGAGCAAATGAAAATGTTATTTGTGTGCTGTTTTGGCCAACTCATTTTTATTCCTTAGGAAATTAATTAAGTAGCTTCAGTCAAAAATGCTTGTTGATCTATTTTTTAAAATAAATGTTTGTGCTGTTGCCTGAGTATTGCCTCAGTTTTGCAAAGCTTCATGAGCTATGGAATGTGTAATTTCTGTTCTGTTTTTGCAGGGAAGCAATGCAGTGTATCCTAAAAAGCTGTAGAGGATGCTGTGTAATTTAATAACTGTGTTTTAAAGCAAAGCCATGCACTATTATAGTGTGAAATGAGGTTTTCAATGCTCTTCCCTTAGACTCTTTTCACATCAATCATTTGTTTTCTGGTTGGCTGCCTATGAAAGAGAAACTTTCACTTTTGCAATTTAATATCTATTGTGCCCTACTGTTTTGTTTTCTTTTTAGCCCTGTGTTTGGCTGTGTAGTGAGCAATGTCTTGCTTTGCTTGCCAGGCCATCCAGGACAATAATGACTTGCCTTTTTATTTCTGTGTGCTCTAAAAGAAAAGTTAGTTGAAATTCACATGTCTAGTGTTCAGGGTCTGTTATCAATCTGCAGAAATGGTTTCAGCTTTTTCAATGCATTTTACTGATTGTGTTTTCTTCCAGTGAATGTGCACAGCTCATGTCTTTGTGCTTTCCCAGCATTTTGCCAGTCCTGAAGAACCTCCCCCTGTGTGTGGAACGTGTTTCCCACTGCTGCTGGAGCTGGCTGACCTCTAATTTAAATGTCAGGGGTGCTTCACCCCTTCCCTGCAGATTCCATCTGCCTTTTTTGACCTTTCCTTGCACCCTGCTCGAAGCAGCACCACTCTAGAGAAGCACTAGTGGCACCAGAGCTGTGTTTTACACCTCTGCAGTCCTTGTTTCTTCCAGCTGTGTAACCCCTGCCTCTAGCTCCTGCTCTGCTGTGGGTGGGATCTGGGCAGTGCCTTGCCCAAACTGGGTGTGAGCGCACAGCCGAGTGTCTGGGTGGCCAAATTAATTCAGTGTTAGCTGGATAACTCTGAGGATCAGATTGTAGAGGTGTGCAGTGTCTGGTTTGTGCACTTGCAGGTTCTTATTTGGTGCAGATTTAGGAAACCTCTGACTGAACAGGGGGATCAGTCTGGATAAGAACCCAGCCTGCTGCAGAACACCCTGGGAAGGGCTCAGGAGCCTGGTCCAGTGCAAGGGGCTGGCATGGGGTCATCTCCAAGGTCCCTTCCAGCACAAACCACCCTGTGATTTCCACAGTTTTACTGTGCCTGTTTCCTGTGGGTGGGGAGGAAGGAAACGCTGCTTTGAAGTTTGGATTTTTGTCCATTCTCCAGAGGCAGTGATCAGGAATTGAATTGTGTCATTATTGAATTGTGTTATTAGTCTGCCTTGGAAAATCCTGTTTCAAAGTCTGTGCTGCTCATGCAGTTTAGCTGGAGGGTGTCTTAATGGCCATGCAATCACACCACCATATCAGTGGCAGCAAGAGCTCTTGAATCTTCAGTTAATCAGGATGTGGGAAGGATGTGAGAGAAATTACAGTGGAGGCTGGCGCACACACATTTTATGGGATTAGGAGGAAGTGGCTGTAGGAATTGCTTAGAACTGGTGGGCGTGTGCAGTTCAGCCCCTGATTTCGAGCACTAAACCAAGACCTTGATGGTGTTTTTCAGAACCAGAAGACGAAGGAGCAGATTGAGAGCCTGCTGCAGGATGGGAAGCACCAGGAGCTGCGGGAGCGCCTGTGCTGCCGGCTGACCTTCGGCACGGCCGGGCTGCGCTCGGCCATGGGAGCAGGCTTCTGCTACATCAACGACCTCACCGTCATCCAGTCAACCCAGGTGAGCTGAGCACGGCCTGGCAGGGCCTCTGCCCCAGCTGGCATCAGCTCCAGTCCTGCTGCAATCCCCAAATCCCAGAGCTGGCACCAGCAGCTGCGTGCAAGGCTCGGCGCTCAGAGGAAACGGAGCGGCTTGGAGAGGTTTGGCTGGGCTGGAATTTGGCCAGTGGATAGTCTGTCACACAGTCCTGGAGTGGGAGATCTTATGAGCTGCCATAAGCAACAAAAATAACCCAAACCAAAAAAGCCAAGCCCCAACCAAACCAGCTTTTCCTTTGGTTTTTAGCACAAGTTGTGAGTGTATATGGACTGAGTATATTACACCTAGTTAAACAGTTGATTTGTGCCCAGCTCTAGCCTCGACTGTTGAAAATAGAATGAGCTGATATATTTGGAACCCTTGCACTTGGGAAATCAATGAAATGTTTGCTATGGCAAAACTATTGAATCTTACCTATTTTGACAGATACTTGTTGTAGAAATGGAGCTTCAGCTATATGAGCAAAGGTGTTTTGTCACGTGGTTAGCAAGGGTTGGTAAAGCCTCTCATTTAATGCTTTCTCAACTTTTTAACTAAGAAATTAATCTTTAATTAATCTAACTCTAATTTAAGCATTTTAGCTGGTTTGTCTTTGTAGGCTGATGTTCTAACCTCCCTCAGCACAAGTGACTGAAATAATGCTTTCTGCTGGCCTAGGATGGAGCACTGTGCTTAGAACTTGGAGCAGCTGGGACTCTAAGTTGTTGATATTCTGTTGTCTGAGTTGTACAACTGGAGCCCACGCTGTTGTGGCCAGGCCAAATTCCAGCACTGTTTATAGAGGTTTTGTGTTCAAGTGTTGGTTTGAGACCCAGCCTTCTCTCTGACTGTTTTGCTCTGCAGTATCTTCTTGGTCTAACAAAAAGCTTCCTTTAGGTGTCTGACCTGTAAACTGGCCACATCCTGGAATGCTGCTTCCTTCCCTTGTGCCCTTCCTGATCCAAGTGTGCCAACTTCCTTTGCCAGGAGTGCTGTAGTGGCATGAACAGCTCTGGGTGGATGCAGTGGGAGCAGACTGAGGAGATGGACAAGACAGGGTGGAGAACTCAGTATCTTGTTGCCAGTGCTGGGATTGCTGTGAAGAAGCTCTGTTTTCCTTGGGGGTCATTTCCCTGCTGCTGGCTTCAGAGGTGCTGCCCTTGCTGCTCCCTCTGTGGCTCAGGCTGGCAGAGTGTGACGGAGCATGGGTCTGCTCTGCTGGCTCAGCCACATTCCTGGCAGAAAGGGAAAACAGGGAATGTGTTGGCAAGCTCAGTTTCATGAGTATTGCTGCTTTTTGGGAGTTACAGACAGGGGGTGTGTGTGTCTGCTCCCTCTGCTCAGCTGCTATTTTTAGTTGTTTATTAAAGCTGTGTATGGAGCTGGGAAAAGCAGGCTCTGGTAAGTGGGTTGGAACTTGTTTCTGAAGTAAACTGCAGCAGATTTCATCTTCGTTTGAGCACTATTGTTTCAAAGCTGAGGGCAGGAATAGTTCTTATGGGCATGGGCAGCCCTGGCTCTCTGGCTTTGTCCTTAACCTGGGTGAGGAATAAATGGCCAATCAAATAGCAGACTTGAGTGTAATTAACACTTCCTTCAGTTCAAGTAAGTTGCATGTGTGTTCTGTGTCATTCATTTGATCTGGTTTGTTTTTTTGGGTTTTTTTTGCATTTGATTTGATTATATTACTATTATGGTAAGTCAGATCCAGGAAGATACATAATATTCAGCAGTTGCTGTGGACTCTGCTGAAAATTGCCAGCATGTAAACTCCATGTAAAGCCCTGATTCCCTGGCTTTTGTCCTACTTTGATGCATGTCCAGCTGCTTTTATTAGTGGGGGAAAAAACCTGTCACTGATGTCTGCAGTGACAAAACCACACACGTTTGCATCAAGGAGTTTCCTGCTCCTTAAAAAACTAAGCTAAAGGTAAAAGATGAAGAAGTTAAATGCTGGACTTGATCAAGCTGTTCCTACCTCTCTGGATTTCATAGAGCAGAAATCCTTCAGCCTTCTTGTTGATACCATCACTGCTCCCTCACTTCTCTTTGGAGCTTTAGCACGAGGGACTGGAGGTGCTGTTGATGTAGGCTTGTTCTATTCCATGGGTTTTGCATCAAGAAATCACCTGAACTGCATGTGGGAGAGGTGATTGTGATACTGCAGTCACCTGAAGAGAATTTTGGCTTGGATCTGAGGGGTTTATGCAGGTGTATACTCTTACCTGGTAATGAGCCATTAATTATCAGCACGAGATTTACCTGGCCCTTGTTTAGAAGTGGTAAAAATTTAATAGCAGTAGCAATTAGGGACATTATCAAAACCTGAGTCTTGTTAAAGGGAAGTAAACTTCTTTGAATTAAAGGACTTTTCCAAGAGAGAATTTAACCCCAGAGGTGCTGGAATTCCTAACTCAAGGCACCTGGAGGAAGATTGGTGGCAGCTCAGGTAGAGAGTTTAAGCAGTGGAGAGGCTCTGCATTTGTTTCCTCATTGACATTTATTGATTTCCTTTTATTTCCTGCAGCTTTCATAAATGTTTGGATAGCAAGCAAGTCCCCTAGGACTGAGTTAACTTCATCTGTGGAGTCTGTGGCTGAGCTTAAGGGACTCATTTTAAGCAAACTGCTCCACAGCAGAAAGTCAAGACGTTGGTTTTTTTTCATACAAAACCTTAGCCTAAATCAGGGATCTGTTGTAAGAAATCATGTCTTTAGATGTTATTCACGTTGTTCAAGTCAACTTGAGGAGTTTTTCCTCCTCTTCTGCCTTAGCTCTTTGTAGCTGTGAATGCAAGTTCTTGTCAAGGTGAACCCAAAGTGTGTTTTGGGCTCAATGTGAGGGTGACTCCAGCAGGTGATCCTGCCATGGCACAGCCTCCAGACCTGCCACTGCTCCAAGAGTTCGATTTGTTTGAAGAATAAATCAGTCCCTCTCTCTGTGTAAATCCCTCCGTGTCTGCAGCTGAGAGGGTTGTCCAAAGAGGTGCCAGTACCAAGGAGATCATGCTTTGGAGCACATCCTTTCCCAGCCTTTACTATCTGTGATTCTAAAGGGCCAAAGCCATGGAAGGAAATGGATCTCGGCTCAATTCCAGGGTAGGAGTCAGCCTGGCATTTCAGATATCCAGACCAAAAAAAAAAAAAAAACTTATCCTGAAGGATTGCACTAAGTATTGGTTGGGAGGAAATCTGTGTAATTCTGGTATAGAGCAGCCCCCCTGCCATCAAGAGGCAGCATTTGTAGCATCAGTGTGGCTCTGTGAAGTTCACTGTGCTCTGTTGTCGGTGGTGGGCAGCTGCAGCCTCTGGAAACTTCCATGAACAGCAGTGCTTCCATCATTTATGTGAAACTGCTGATCCAGGGTGGGCTGCTTCCCTGGTGGATTTTCAGAGGAGTTCTGCTGGGAATGGATGGATGTGAAGGCTGCAGGGGAGGTGAAACTGAAGTAGAAGCTGATCTTCCACCCAAACCATTCCCTGGTTTTAAGGCAGATTTAGGACTAACACTTTGGACACACTTTTGGACTAACACACGTTGGATATGGCTGACACATGTTACATTGCCTGAGAGGATGGACATCCAAAATAGGGATTTTGCTCAATTCAGTCTTGAGAAGAAACACAGTATGGATTGAAAATGAGTGTTTGCTTCGTGAGGATTTGTTGTTGTCCTACTCACTTATTTCCCACAACAGTTTCTCTGGTTACTTGCTTTCTTTCAGTGATCACTGGGGGAAAACACTGCTGCTTTTGTAAATCTTGTTTTTGATGTGTCTGAGCTGTGTTTTGTTTACTGGTGTTATCCATCCTTTGTGGAAGATCACCTTTCATGTTTGTGTGTGCTGCAGTCCAGCTAATTCTTCTTTTCTCCCTTTTTTTTTTTTTTTTCCCTCCAGGGGATCTACAAGTATCTTGAGAGGAACTTTTCAGACTTTAAGCAGAGAGGCTTTGTTGTTGGATATGACACACGAGGTCAGGTCACCAGCAACTGCAGCAGTAAGAAGTATGAGTATTGATTGCACTTGCAAGACTAGAAATGAAATTGTGGCTTTGAATGTGTTCTGTCCTATCAGCACTTTTTCATTTTGTTTGTGATGAACTGGGCACGTTCTCTCCTGTCCCTCAGTCTGTTGAAATAGTCTTGAGGAGAGGCTGGGACTGAATCCTTTGTGGTTCCAGTTTGCCAGCAAAGGAGGAGTGTAAGGGTGCTTGCTCCACCAGGGAATTGACAGATTAAATGCACAAGAACATTGGGCTTACTATGCCCGGAGACAAATTTGCATATGAAGGTAAATTAACATCCAGCTGGAAGCCCCTAAATATTAATGCACTTTTAACTTGTTCTTACCTGATTTAAGCTTGCTTGGAGGAGCACAATTCCACCTGCAGCCTGCTGTAACCTGTTATATTTTCTCTTTGAGAAGAATTTTACCTGGAATGCTTAAAATGTAGACTTCCAGCAATGGCAAATTGTGCTTTTTGCAAGGGAAGAAAACTACTTACTCAGTTCTCTAAGGTACCTTAATCCCTTGTCATTGGGGAGCAAAACTTGTGTGGTAATGGCATGCTGTGCAAAAATCCAACCCAGCAGCTAATTAGGTCAAGAGAAGTTAATTATTGTAGCTATTGCTGTAACTAATAGTTTTTTTGATTTGTTTTTCGTTTTGTAGTGTTGACTATTTTAGGGTTGAATAACTCCTTGGTAAAACAGATCACAGAATCCAGTGACTCTCTCCTCTCCCCTGGGCCTCGGGATGTGTGTGGTCCATTATCCCCCAGGCTTTGGCACCGGGGTTTTAAACTCACCTGTGACACTCTGTTTGCAGGGTGTTTGCAAGCCCAGCCTGTGTGGGATAGGCAGAGTCTGAAAATGGGGAGGTGTAGGAGTGATGTTCCTCTTTAGCCACACAAAGCCTGGGGTTCAGGCTTGGTGGTAACACAGTTGTTTCACATGTCCAATCTGCACCTCAGTTCCTGCTTATGCCATTTAATATCTCATCTGTTTGGACTCTGAGACTTCCCTTTATCTCCTGAGTGCTAAAGAAGTATGATATCAAACTTCTGTTTAGCTATCTGGAAGAGAATGAGCTTCCCTGGTGCTTGAAAGGGCAAGTTTATAATAAAATGAGGTTTAGAGCTATGGGCACTGTTCCTGTTTCTCAACGTTCTGGCATAAGGGGTGCTGCTTTGCACAAATATATTTTAGGAACAGTTCTGCTTCCTGGACATTGTCTGAATCTGCTGAGCAGGGCTGCAAATGAGCTTTGTGTGGGATACCAAATCCTTTTCCAAACCTGCTGTTTGCAGACATCTGGGACTTCAAACTCTCTGGGAAGTCGGTTCTGTCCTTGAGCAAAGGATGAATGTTGTGCCAGCGGGTTCTGTATCTTTGTGTGGGATATCTGCTTGGTTTGGGTGAGGGACTGGAGTGCCCTGCACTGTCCAAGCAGCAGCTGGAAGTGCTGGCTCAGATTCTACAGCCTGAGAACTCTTACCCTGGCTGTGCATGTTGCAGGGTACCACTCTATGCACAAGCCAAAAAGCAGGAGAGTGCTTTAAGAAACCAATGCCTGGGGGTGGTAGGGATTCCATCTGGCTGTTGGGCCGCCCTGGGGAGTTGTAGTGACTGAATATTTTCTTTTTCCTCTTGGTAGGCTTGCAAAGCTCACTGCAGCAGTCCTGCTGGCAAAAGATGTACTTGTGTACTTCTTCTCCACCTATGTCCCTACCCCCTTCGTGGTAAGTCACCTTCTCCTCCATATTGTTGCACCACACAGTTAAGGGAATAGTTGAATTGACTGAAAGAGAACCAGCAATTTTCTTAAATTCTGTTATTTAACAGAAAAATAGAGGTGCTTGGTACACTTGGCTCTTAAAGGAGGCTGGAACAAGGACGTTGCTGAATTCCACAGTGCCTCTGCTTTTAACATCTCAAAAATAGACTTTCCTAGTCACAGCAGCTTTTCCTTGCTTGTGTTCCATAAGCCTTTCTAGCATGCTGTGTATTCTATGGATCTTGCTTTGAGGGGAGGATTGCAATGCCTGGAGTACCTGTAGTTTGTTTTTCAGTGCGCCTTTTTTTGAATTCCTTTGTTCTGTTTCAGCCTGTTTTCCAAGTGCTCCTGTAATCTGAGTGTAGGCTTTATTTCTGCATTTTTGTAATTGATAAACAATTTTTTTGTGGAGAAGAATTAGAACCAACTTTGTACTGCAGGCTGCAGCAGACAGTGCAGGGTGTTCATGTCTGTAGCTTTGAGCTGGTGCAGGGTTCAAAGCCCCCTTTTTTTGTGGGGTCCTGGTGCAGGGCTGTGCTGTGTTGTTTGTGGCAGGAGCCCTGGCTGAGCTCTGTCTCTGGTTCCTTTGCAGCCCTATGCCGTGCAGCAGCTGGGGGCTGTGGCTGGGGTCATGATCACAGCATCCCACAACCGCAAGGAGGACAATGGCTACAAGGTGAGCCTGGGGTTTTGGGTTGGGAGGGACCTCACAGCTCCTCCATTCCCACCTTGTGCCATGCCAGGAACACCTTCCACTGTCCCAGGTCACACCAAGCCCTGGCCTTGGAACCTTCTGGGATGGGACAGCCTGTGCCAGGGCCTCCCTCCCCAACCTCAGGGTGAAAAAGGTTTTTTTTGTGTGTGTCCATTAGCAGGATAAGTTATGTCAAGTTGTTCATCCTTCCATAGCCTGACACACTGGTCTGTGATGAGAACATAAAGCCACACAGTTGCTGTGTCTTGAGCATCAATCTGTAGTGACATTCCATAGAGTCTGATCAGCAGCTGAAGAAATGCTCCAGCAATTCACTTCTGAGGCTTAAAGCTCAGTTTAAAACTAAGCCAGAACTGAGGTGAATTCATGCACACAGTAGGGGGCTGTGTTGAAGACGGGAATGATTTAAGAGTGGATTAATAAAACACAGTAGCCTTGTATTGTTCCCTGGTTTTCTGGGCTTTGAAGAGGGGTAGGTGGCTTCACTTTGAAAGCTTGGGACAATAAAGCCACCCACAAAAGCAGGTGCCATGTTTTAACTGAGTATTTCCTTCCTCAGCTTTATAAGAACCTGAACTAAACTGAACTTTAGCTGAGCATTCTAGAAGCCCTGTGGCAGGTCAGTGAGTGATGGCCATGTGAGGAGAGGCAGTCCTGCCATGCCCAGTGAGAACTCTTGGGGGTGATTGAACTGCTCTTGTGTTCTCTGGAACAAGTTGTAAAGTTCTCCACCAGCCTTTGTTTCTGCTTAGCTGCAGCAATGGGTAAGGAAGGAAGCCACATGAATTTCCCAGGTGCTTCATGTGTCAAGAAGAATTTTATCTTTTCTGATACACAGCAGTTTACTTTTGTCAGGATACTGATGTGTTTCCTAGTGTTCCCCAAGAGCTGCTTCATCTTTCACAATTTCCTGTGTGAATTTCAGCAGCTTCTGAAGATTTTTGGACAAATTTACCCGAAGGTGACAAACCCAGAGGATACTGAGGAGAAAACAGAGGCAGAGTCTGTGCTATTGGCAACAGACTGTGGGAAAACTGGCCTCTAAATCTTCAACAAAGATTTTTTTATAGTTGAGGGTTAGATATGGTGTTTCCACTCGAGAAAATGTTTTCAGCTAAGAGATTGCAGTTGTGCAGCTGTGGAAAAACACAGACCTTGGCACACTGCTTATCTCTTTTGCTTTGGGTTCAAAAACAAGTTGTGCTGCTTTTCAGAAGGAATGCCAGCCTTGGAGTAGGTGATATTTTTCTACTCCCAGATATGAGTGCCCAGTTTTGGTTTCTCACATCCTGACATTTCAGCTGTAATTGGTAAATAGCAGCTTTTGTGAAAAGAGGTTGTGTTGCTGTGTAAGCTCCATTTATCACAACTGTTGGGGGCTTGGATTCATGTTGAATGATTCCAAATGTCTTGAAAATCAAGCCAGTCAGTTGCTGGCTTCTCTCTATGACTTAAGCAGAAAATAGGTAAAACCCTATAGCTAAAAGGATTTATCAGGTTATTCATAAATAAACTGTCTTGTTTTCCTTCAACTTACCCCAGGTTTATTGGGAAAATGGAGCACAGATCACCTCTCCTCATGATAAGGAAATTATAAAATGTATAGAAGAGTGTGTTGAACCATGGAATGGCTCCTGGAATGAAAATCTGGTAGATACCAGTCCCCTCAGACAGGATCCTCTGAAGAAAATTTGTGACAGCTACATGGAGGATCTGACAAAGATCTGCTATCACAGGTATTGTATGAAGCAAAAAATACCCAAGTTATGCTTTTAAGTCAGCTGAAGAAGCTTTAACCCAGCAATTTCTAGTGCAAAATAAGCAGTTTCTGTCGTTCCTTTGAAATTGATGCAGAAATCAGCAGAATAGTGAGCAGGAGAATTGCACTTCTTGCTTTCCCTCATGAGAATAGCCTTGTTAAACAGCTGGAACCTCACTGAAGTTCTGTTTCCTCCTCAGGGAGCTGAATGTGCAGACCAGTCTGAAGTTTGTGCACACCTCTTTCCATGGAGTGGGACATGACTACGTGCAGTTGGCTTTCAAAGCCTTTGGATTTCAGCCCCCCATTCCAGTACCCGAGCAAAAAGATCCAGATCCTGACTTTTCTACTGTCAAATGCCCAAATCCTGAAGAAGGAGAATCTGTGCTGGTATTTTGGTTTCTACTTCATCAGGTTTCTGTGGGGAAACACAAACTGAGGAGGAGAACAGGGAGAAGCTGCTTTCAGCTGTATTCATACAATGGGCAATCTGTGGGGGATTTGTCTTTCACTGAGTGTTAGATGTAAATAGGAGGGCTGTGAGTTTATTTGCTCTTAAATGTTAATTTTTTTTTTCTCTCTGCTCCTGCTCCCACCAGGAGTTGTCACTGAGGCTTGCTGAGAAAGAAGATGCCAGAGTAGTAGTGGCCACTGATCCAGATGCAGATCGACTGGCAGTGGCAGAACAGCAGGAAAAGTAAGTGATGGGATCCTTGTTGTGGCACAGGCCTTCAATCCACTCTTTCCCTTAGGTATATGGATATTTTTACTTCTAGCTTTATCCTTTGGTGTAGCTCCAAATGCATTTCAAATCAGTTCACTGAGCAAAGAGTAGATTAAGTACTTACTGGTGTAATAGTAAATGGCTGAATAAAGCTCAGCTGTAAACTGAGTTACTCAAGACAGTAAAATCTTCTTTACTGTGTCTTCATTGGTATCAGGCAGACCTTCCTTGGAAGCTGCTATTGGCTTTTTGGGTGGAGTGAATTTTTTTTATATTTTTAATTTTAATGCTTTGTTTTCCCCTACTTGTTCATATTGTATAGAAATTATTTTTCTCCCACTAACAGCCCCCAGTTCTGATGGTTGTGTAAGTACAAGTTGTGCAGGCCCTGCCTGACTGCAATGTCCAGGTTGCTAAGACTGCTCTGTAGGGATCAGTTCTGGACTGCTCTCCTGCTGCTGGGCCATCAAAGGCCTGAGCTGTGCTAGAGCTGCCAGCCAGGACACCCCAGGGGTGGCTTTCCTTGCTGGCAGAATGCTCTGGGCTTGTATATCCTAGAGGTGTGGTGAATGTGCAGTCCTGTCAGTATGGTGGCTTTGCCTAGAGCAGCTTCTCAGTGCTGTGCTCACATCCTGCTGTCCAGGGAGTGCAGGATTGCTCCCGGTGCCTCCCTGGGTGTCCAGGGAGTGCAGGATTGCTCCCGGTGCCTCCCTGGGTGTCCAGGGAGTGCAGGATTGCTCCCGGTGCCTCCCTGGGTGTCCAGGGAGTGCAGGATTGCTCCCGGTGCCTCCCTGGGTGTCCAGGGAGTGCAGGATTGCTCCCGGTGCCTCCCTGGGTGTCCAGGGAGTGCAGGATTGCTCTCCCCACAGTGGCTGCTGGAAGGTGTTCACGGGCAATGAGCTGGCTGCCTTGTTTGGCTGGTGGATGTTTTCTTGCTGGAAGGAGAACTGCTCCCCAGATGCTGATGTGAGGAATGTTTACATGCTGGCAACCACGGTCTCCTCCAAGATTTTGAGGGCAATTGCAGTCAAAGAGGGATTTCACTTCGAGGTGAGTGTGGGTTATGTGTTGTTGTCTCCATCTGAACCCTCACTGGTGACCTCAGGGAATCTAAAGTAGGCAGGGACTGAGCTCTAGGCTCCTGGCTTGGAGTTTTGAGGGATTCCAACTAGCATAGAATGTTCTTTCACCCACACAAGCCTGATTTCAATCTGCTCAGTGTTCTCAGGCTGGGAGATGATTGTGGGCAAAGCTCAGTAACAAGGACACAAATGAGCACCTGAATTCCAGATAACCAGGGCTAAGGTATTCCTGTTATCTCCCCAGAGAGAAATTGTGCTGTGTGATAGGAGGGAGGTTTGTGCAGCCTGCCTGTTCACTCTGTGTTGATGGGTTTATAATGAGCACTTGGAGGTTACACAATGGCCCTTCAGGTGCCAGTGGGATTTGAATTTGGGTTTATTTCAGGCAGGGACAGGCAGAGGAATTCTTGTGTTCAGATCTTTAATGCAGCTTTAAGAATTTGCTGAAAAACAAACTAAGCTTTTGACTGCTTTTGCATGATTTATGTAAAAAAGCCCCAGCACAGTGCTCTCCCCTCTGAGCACCCAAAAGTGTTGCTTTTATATTTCTGTAGCTTTTCCTCCTGAGTAGCTGTGTCTCATCTGATGAGCAGCACAGATGATCTGATGTGATCTCAGAGCACCACATCCCTGACACACTTTTTCCTTGGTTTGGTACTCATGTCCTAGCTGAGTATCCACTAGGAAAATTCTATCCAGTGGCTCTTTGCCTTGGACTCATCATCCTAACTGAAGGATATGACTTGTCTGATGCTTCTTTACTGTCCCTCTTCTGCTTGTCAATTAATTAGATTTCAATTTAAGGAAAACACTTGAAAGAATTCTTAAGCTTTAGTGTTTTGACTCTGCAGCAGTCTTCCTGTTGGCCTTAAAAGTCAAAAAACATGGTTAGATTTTTCTCTTTGGGTTTTCTTTTTCTAGTCTGAAGTGAAGGCAACAGTGGCTATACTTTTTTTCCTTTGAAGTGAAACTAAATTGAAAATGTGGGTTTTAATCAATCTTTGTTTCCCCTCCTCTTTTAGGAAACGCTCCCTGGTTTTAAATGGATTGGAAGCAGAGTAAAAAATCTCCTAGATAATGGAAAAGAAGTTCTCTTTGCATTTGAGGAGTCTATTGGTATGAGTGCTGATATCCCTTTACACTGTTGAGACCTGAGGGGGGAATGTGAATAGGATGGGCTGATTTTAGTTACGAAATAAAACACACACAGAGTACTTTATTTTTATCCTAGTATTTAACAGCATTGATATTTTGCTCTCATCAAATTGACTTGCCAACTCCCATAATAAAATGCATCTGACTTGCTGATTCTGATGTTGTGCTTAGCTTTCTGTCCTATTACCCCCAAGGTAATGAGATTTTTCCTGCATATGCAGCAGTAAAGCAGCTTCCACATACAGGCCAATCTTCATTTACAGGATCAAAGGTTAAATCTTCAGTCAAGTCTATCAGTGTAATAATCTGCCAGGTTATTTTTCCACAATCCCTTTTATCTTCCTAGGCTTCATGTGTGGCACATCAGTGCTGGATAAGGATGGAGTGAGTGCAGCTGTGGTCATTGCTGAAATGGCAACTTACCTGCAGGGCCAGAACCTGACCTTGGCACAGAAACTCGTTGACATTTATGAAACGTGAGTGGTGTTTTTTGTTAGAGTATTCTACTGCACTGCTCTAGAGCTGGGAATAATCTCAGGAATATTTATTTAAATGTAAATGAACACATATGAGTGTTTGTGTCCCTCAGATGTTTTCTCACTGTAACTTGTTGTGGGGTTTCTTGATGTAGGATGGATTACAGCTCATCACTAGTGCAGATATCCCAAGGGGGCTCCAGGAGGGCTGGAGAGGGAGTTGGGACAGGACACAGGGAATGGCTTCCCACCGCCAGAAAGGGATTTGTAACAGAGGAGAGGTGGAAGCAATGGCTGTGAACACAATCCTGGCAATACAAGGAGGATTGTGTTTGTCACAAGTAAGCCTTGTACTGAGATCTCTTGGGTACCAAATGTGCTAAAATCTTCCAACTGGAAACATTAATCTGCTTGTAGATATGGCTATCACATATCCAAGACTTCCTATTTCCTGTGCTATGATCCTGCCACTATCAAAAGAATATTTGAGAGACTGCGCAACTTCGATGGCCCCCAGTGTTACCCCAAATGCTGTGGGGTTTACAACATCCTACACGTCAGAGACATCACCACTGGCTATGACAGCAGCCAGCTGGACCACAAGGCAGTGAGTTACAGGGGGTTTCTGCAGGGGAGAGCCTGCAGGAAAGCCGAGGGAAAGGCAGAGGTGGGTGTGGGATGTGGTGCTACTCTGATCCAATGCTGAATGACCTTTATGGACTCACTGAGCCTGCAGGGGCTGCCCCAGTGGCTGAGGGGCTGCTGCTGTTTTGCAGGTGCTGCCAGTGAGTAGGAGCAGCCAGATGATCACGTTCACCTTCCAGAACGGCTGCGTGGCCACGCTGCGCACCAGCGGCACGGAGCCCAAGATCAAGTACTACGCTGAGATGTGTGCACTGCCCGGGCACAGGTCAGGGGCTCTCAGCACCTCCTGCTGCAGCCTTCTTTCATAAACTCGTTTAAGTTAAATTAAAATGTGATCAAATGACAAAATCACAGAATTGTTTAGGCTAGTAGAGCTCTCAGATCACAGAGTCCAACCTGTGCCCACCTGGCGCAGGGCACTGAGTGTCACATCCAGGCTTTTCTCTCTCTTTTGAGGTTCTGCTGCTGCTGTGTGTGTTTGCAGCCAGGTGGGTTCCCACTCTCTGGGAATCTGGTGTGTTACTCTGAGCTGCCAGAGAGGAACTCTGGGTTGATCTTCTTCCAGTTGAAAAGGGGCGGGGAGCGAAGTCCAGGTTACGTTTACACCACAGAAACCTCTTCCATAATGGTATCATGGAGTGGTCTGTGTTTCAAGACCATCTGATTCCACCCCTCTGCCATGGGCAGGGACACCTTCCACTATCCCAGGTTGCTCCAGCCTGGCCTTGGACACTCCCAGGGGTGGGGCAGCCACAGCTGCTCTGGGCAGCCCCTGCCAGGGCCTCACCACCTAGCTATTGCAGTATTAATTGAGATTAATTTAATTAAAGAGGAAAGAGGCCGCTAGAGGGCGCTGGGCACCATCTTTAAAAGTCCCTCCCAACCCAAACCATGCTGTGATTCCATGCTGGAAAGGAGCTCGTTAAAGCAGGCAGTTTAGAGTCCCTATACCTGGAGGGGTAGGAAACACAACACAGCAAGTCCATCCCCTCCAGGTCTTGCTGTTTATTTATGTTTGTGTGTTTGCCAACCCTCTGACGTGGCCCTGTTGTCTCCTGCAGTGACAGAGGTGTGCTGGAAGAAGAGCTGCAGAAGCTGATTGAGGCTTTGATTGAGCATTTCCTGCAGCCTGCCAAGAACGGGCTGACCTGGCGCTCCGCATAAAGCCCCAGGAGGCACCGAGTGGAACAAAGGACCCAGGAGCAGAACCAGTCTCATCTTTGTCTGTGTGTGTGTAATTTTAAACAGCTGCATTCTTGTTCTGTAAAGAAGAAGCATTCTTTTGTCAGGCTTTCCACCAAATTGGGATGAGGAGAGGAGGTCAGAGGAAAGGGTAGAATTTATTGTTGCGATTTTCAGTTGACCAAAAATGGAATGAGCTCACACCAATGCAAATGAACTGCCCTAGTACCTTTGAGGCAGCTGAGCTTAGCTGCCACATCTTGTCTTAAGCTCAGTTCAGGTACCCAAAGCACCTCTTTTTGGTGTGTGAAAATCAAGTTTTAAATGAGTGATCACTCCCAACTGACAATAAAGGCTGCTTCTTCCCTGCAGCTCTCAAAGACCTTCCCTACAGGTCTGCACTTCGAGGCAGAGCTCAGCATTTCTTGTTTAGCAAATTGTTGACCTTTTTCACCTACTTAACAAGTTTTCTGTTGGTAGAGGTGTTCTTGGGCATTGTATCTTTCCTCTGTGTGTCTCAAAATAATTGGCAGTGAAACAATAGCGGCAACAGATCCAGCTTGGTGTTGGAGTTGCCTGGTGCCTTTCCAAGGCTTCCAAAGGAGCAGAAACTTGGTAAAATTACCCCTTCTGACTACCATAGGCTCTGTAGCTACTTTTTGTCCCACATCTCTGAAGGGTCTTAAGCTTTCTGGGTTTTCTGCATTCATTGCTGTGAATGAAAATGCCAGTCAGTGACGTTTTGGTTTTTGGCTGGCCTGAATTTATATTGTCTGTGTATTAAAGAGAAAAAAAAAACACCAAGGAAATAAGTGGAGATGAGAGATTGGCACACTTACTAATTGGTGATTTTTTTTTTTTCTTTTTTAAATTCTTTTTGGTCATGGCCTGTCAGGTAATTTGTTAAAACAGCACTTTTCAAATACTCTTGTTCTTAATCTTTAAGAGTAAATTTGTAACAGCTTCTCTCACTTGTTTTCTCCCTTTGCTAAAGTAGCAAGTGAGACTGCTAATGACAGGCTTCCAAAAAAACCCACCCAGACCAATCCTCAAGTTCTCCTTGTGGTTATATTGTACTTTGGGCAATCAAGGCAGTGTTTTGGCACAGAGGAGCTGGTTCTGGACAGCTCTCTGCTGTCACTGACAGCAAGTAAAGAGAACTAGCAGCAATTGAGTGCTGGTTTTTATCTGTGTTGGAGATGATGGGATAAGACCCCAAGGTGCTCTGCAGTTCAAGCTGTTGCTTTGCCACTCTTGTTGCCTCTCCCAATTGATCCTCCCTCTGATGATGCCCTTGCAGCTGGATGCCATAGGATGGCACAGGGTAGGT
The DNA here is from genome assembly GCA_013397375.1 of Toxostoma redivivum. NCBI lineage: Eukaryota > Metazoa > Chordata > Aves > Passeriformes > Mimidae > Toxostoma > Toxostoma redivivum. The sequence goes on along the minus strand of VXBI01000503.1, from coordinate 205,671 downwards.
TTGTGTGTTGCCTCTCCATGGCTTCAGAGAGCCCTGAGGTTTGGGGGTTTCCTGCTGCCAGCAGCTTTGCACTATATCCATGGAGAAGTAGTTCAGTGTCTATGAATGTATGTGTACTAGAGAAGGTCTGTGTTGCACTAATTCTGACCTGTCACTGCTATTTATTTATTTTTTTTTATTTTAAGAGTATCTCTGGATTGTTCTGCCATTGAGTGAAATGTATCTAATGCCAAAAGCTTGGTTCTTTTACCTTGTTTGTACATTTGACTGATATGGTGGGGAAAACAGCTAAACCCAGTTACACTCGGAGGATTCTTTTGTTGTCTGTGCTGGGTAGGGCTGGCAAGGCATTGCTGGCTGCTGCTTTGCCTTCAGCCCTCCAAAAAGGGTGCAGATCTGCACTGAACCTGAAGGAGCTCTTGCCATTCCTTGCATTGGCAGCAGATGAGACCCTGAGGCGTTGAGGATGTTGTTCTCCAAGCAGTGAAGATAACAAGTGACTTGGGACATAATTTTTGAACAAGCACTGTAAAAAGCAGAGTGTGTTTTTGATGAGCCTAGCTGTGTGCTGCTGTAGCAGTCCCATCAGTGAGTGATGGTTGTGCTCCTACAAAGAGCAGCAATCTGCAGCTCCCCACAGATCTGCTTTGTGTCAGTAGGCAGTGCTAGAAATGGAGAAGATGTTTTCAAATATGCATTGTTGGGAGCTGGTAACTGTTCATAGCCTAACTATCTGTAATGAAAGAAGAAAACCCGGCTCTGGGGTGTTCTGTGTCTGAGATTTTCCCCATGGGTAGGTTTGGCAGTGAGCTGTAGCTGTAGTGATGCTTTTGGGAGGACAGCAGCAGGCACAGTGTGTTGAATGTACTTTCAGGGTAGAATAATTATTTGCTGTTTTGAAACTGCTGCTACTGTTGTTTTCCTACTGTATTTGAACTGTTTGGTATATTTATATTGTTCCATTTGTGGAACTCCTTTATCTCCTCCCTCTGATCTCACATCCCTACTTCTGTTACTGTGAAGGACTGGAATTCTCATTTCCCTGCCCTGTAACTTTGTTATGCATCGTGTTAGAGTTTACTCGGTTTGTGCACAACCTTCCTTGAGTTGTCAGCTGCTCTTTCCCACTTCTCAGATGAGAACAAAGGCTTTTCTAACCTGAGTAGAAAGCACATCACAGATCCAAGGATGCTGTGGATGTTTCCCAGGTGCTTCCAGGTAAAACACACCTTTCCAAAGGTTGGGCAGTGGCTCAAGCTGTGTTCATGCAGCCAGTGCGTGGAGTTGAGTGGTTGATAAAATCTGGAGGGCTTGGGTTTGTCCCTTGGCTGTGACAGGTTTAATCTCTGTGCTGAAGTCATGTTCGTGTGGGCCTGGGACAGGAGCTTTCCAAGTTCAGGGCTTTGCCAGGCAAGGCTGACCGTCTGTGAGGCAGAGCTTGTAGCTGGCTTTGTTCCTGAGGTGGCCATGGAGCATCCAGGGTGTGGATTAAGTATTGGCCAGTGCAGTCCGTGTGTCCTGCCGCCCCCTGAGGGTGTGTGAGGGAGCTGCAAGCTCTGGTGAGGCAGAGAAGGAATGTGTAACATTCCCGTGACAGGGAGAGCTGGGAGTTTGTGTTGGGCAGCGCTGCTTCCCTTGTGTTGCCAGCAGGATGTGACTCCAGGGAGCTGGGGTTGCCCTGGGCTGCAGCAGCTCTGCTCGTTTCCCTCGTTTTCAATACCCAGCCCTTCCTTCTGAGGAGGGGAAATACACACTTGTGCTGTATGCCCTCCCTGCCAGGCTCCTGAGGTTCTTGGGGGTTCCAGCTCCCGTTTGCTTACAGGAGATGTGTTTGTGGGACCTTCTGGTGGAAGCCAGCAGAGGAAGGACAGGTTCTGTCACTTGGGCAGGCTGGCATGTGTGTGCTGCACGTGGATGGGCTCTAACTTTAAAACTGATACTGTTGTTATCACTTGGTTTTGTCTTCCCTCCCCTTTTTGTCCTCTCCCCAACGAAGAGGGGGCTCCTTGCATGGTGACACCTGGGTGGTGACAGTCCAGCTTGATTCCCTCTGCTCAAGAATGGCTTTGTACAACGTGATTGAACTATCTCGAGTTGCATCGTTCTCCTTGCCTGGAACCTTGGGGAGTTCTGGATCTGTACTCCTGTTTACCTGATGTCTGTTCTGTAAAACTAGGGTGTATTACAAATACAGAGTGAGAATTTGCACTTTTCTGAAGAGTTTCTGTGTACTGCTATGTGGATTTAGCTGAATGAAGTGTTATAAGTAATAAAATATTCCCTTCATAGTCTCATTCCAAGTTTCTTTGTCTTGTTTAGCCAAACGCTTCTGCTCCAGAAGGAATATCCATGTGCCACTTGCATAAGGCCTGGGCACCAGAGACTGTCCAGAGACTCCTCCTTTTGCTGGCACTGAAGTGTCCTTTCAGTGAGCACCAGGACCTGGGGACATCCAGCTGGGAGCAGCCAGGTTCGCTGGAAGCTGATGAGTCCTGGCAGGCAGCAGTGCCTGGCTTCACATTCAGGTCTTGTCAATGAAAATGTTAATTTAGTAACTAAATTAATTCCCATTGTGCCGAGGCCAGCCTCTGTGGGCTGTCCCTTGGGCTCAGCTCTCTGCAGGCTCCTGAGGCATCTCTGGTTGAATCCCTCCTGGATTCATCCTGCCTGGCTGCTTCCTGCTGTGGGAGGAGGTGGATGGTGCCCTTCAGGGTGGTGTTGGAGAAGGGAGGAGGGCTGGGTGCTTCCTGCTGCCCTGTTCTGGGGGGAAGCTGAGTCTAGGTGCCTGCAGAGAGCTGGAGCACCTGAAATCCCACCTGGCTTGGGAGTGGGACCAACAGCCCCCAGATTCAAGGGGGGACCCTCAATATTTTTGCCGAAAGGGCAACTGACACATGGGGCAAGAGAGGAATGGGCTCAGGGACTCGTCCTGCCCATGCAGGGCACCATCTCTGAGGCTGAGGAGCCTGAACAATTAGAAGTGATGAAGATGATCTAAAAATAGAGATTTGTAAATGTCAGGTTGGCGAGTGGCTGGGAACGTGCTGGGAGGATGGAGCAGCTCTGCAGGACTGTGTGTCCTTAGGCAGCACCAGAGACCTGACTGAGCTGCCCTGGGTTCATCCTGGCTCCCTGAAACTCCCAAACCCCCCAGAACTGGCTTATGTCCATCATCCTGGACAGCCAGCACCAGAGGTGTTTTTTGGGCTGTTTTATCCTGACAGGAGCTTGCAGAGGATCCCAGCTCTGCTCTGGAGGGGAGATGAGGTGGGGGGCACCAGCCCCTCAAGCTTTTCCAGTGGCTTTTAACAGGAGGAAACTTGAGTGAAGACTTGCCTCAGGATCTGGGTGCTGTGTGCTGCCAAAACCATCTCCTCCACCCCTGCCAACTTCTCCCTCATCTGCAGACTCCCACCTGTCCCCAACGTGCCAAAAACTTGCTTAAAACAGCTGGGAACAGAGGTTTATTTGGAAAAATAATCCAGATTGGGGCAGATTAGTGAAACACGTCCTTCCCCATCTGCCTCGGCAGTGCTGTGCCAGCTCCCCGAGGGGCTGTCCAGAGCTGGGCTTGGGGAAAACACACAGCTCTGCTCGTTTCAGGGGCTTTGACCTGCTCCCTGTCCCTCAGGGAAAGTGCCCTGATCCCTGGGGGTGTCACCTGCTGTCCCCCCCTTGCTGCTGGTGACAGGGCAGTGCTCAGTGAGGAGCCCCCCACCTCCCAGAAATATCCCAGCCTGACTAATTAGAAACATCCATAGTACACGGGAGAAACGCTCATTAACAATCCCACCCTCCTGGTGCAGAGCAAGGACGCACAGAGCACTGTCCTGGGTGTGGTGGTCCCAAAGCTGCCCAGTGTTTCAAGTGGGCCCTGCTGAGCACTGAAAGCCATGTCTGTGGGGTTTTTCCCCTGTGCAAACCCTTCCCTGCTACCAGGAACTCGACCCTGCTTGGTTTGTGCTTCAGTTTCCCCAAGGTATGAGGGTAATATCCCTGTCTTGCTTTTCCTAAAGGAATCAATAAAAAGCAGAGGGTATTTTTCCCCTCACTGCAAGTTTGGGTTAATTTGTGCTAATGGAGGAAGGAATATGGGGACTAAGGATCCTGGTGTGTGGGTTCTCAGGGGTGAAGTTACCTGGGGAGAATTAATTTTTAATTCTGTTTCTGTAAGGACAGGGCAGCTCGTGGCTGATTTTCTTCCCTGCCCCAGTGCAGGAGCACCACACCCTGTGCTCAGCAAGGACAAGGGTGATGCTCCAGCCCAGTTATTTCTCCTGGATAAATCCAGCTGCCACCACCACGCTGGGAGTTTTGGCTTCTCCTGCACTACAGGAGACAACACTCAGCTCTTTCCTACCCTGGGGCTCAGGTAGGATACAAGCCTTGGTGACACTAGCCCCCAAAACAGCTCCAATCCCAGCTCTAGCTGCATCCCCATCCTCCTCCCCAGCCAAACCCTCCTGCCTGCTAGGTGCATCAGCCCAGGGAATATCTGAGCTTTGGAAAATAGGGAAGGAAAAGCAGATCCCAAAGCCTGCACTCGTTGCAAAGCAGGGGTGGTATTTCATATGCAGGGTGTAGAAATAGACAGATTTTGGCTTTTTCCCCCCCTCTGTTTCAGTGATGAGCCTCTGCAGGGGGCTCTGAGCATGCTTTGCTTGGCTCTCATCTCACAGATGCTGTTTCTATCCTGCCTTTCCTTTGGCTCCAGGAGCTGCTGAGGTAACTTTCTGCTCAGGCAGCAGCTCCTGCCGTGGGTTTGGGACAGTGGGAGCTCCACATTCCTTCATGGAGAGGGACTGCATGCAAACGTGATGGCAGCTGGGCTTCTCCAAACACAGGGCTGCCTTTGTGCTAAAAAGCACATTCTGGGTTTCAGCTCGGTGACAATGCCCCAATCCAGAGGTTCCCTGATCCTGCTCCTTCGTCATGTGTGGGGTATGTACTGTACAGAATGTTGATGCTAAGAAGCCACAGGAATTGTGCTCCCACAGCTGCTTCTCCACCCCCATCCTACCCCTGCATGTCACTGAGGGATTAGCATCCCTGGAGGGGTCTCACTGCACCCAGTCTCCAGGGCCAGGATGCTCCCTCATCCCTGGGGACCAAAAGCTACCAGCTCCCTCCCTCCAGCCTCAGGAAAAGCTAGATCAACCAGCTGCCAACACCAGCCAGCCCTTCAGAGAGGGCTTTGGGGTCAGGGAGTGTTTGGCCACTTCTGCTTTTCCTGGAGGCAATTTCCTTCCTGTTATCTATTGCTGGGCTCTGGCGCCTGCTGCCAGACTGGAGCTCTGTTCCCTGCTTCAACAACTCTGGGCTGCCTGCACAGCCCTCCAGGATTCTCCCTACGCCCTGCTCAATCTCACCAGGGTTCCCCATCCCTGTCCCCATCAAGGGATGCTGCCCCCCTGGAGTCACAGCTGGGGTGTGCTCTGCCGGATGTGTAAATCCACCCCTCTGCACTGCATGGCATTACAAGGTGGCACCGGAGCCCACAAGCTCCTACGATGGGGGGAAAACCTCAGGAAAAGGTCTTGAAAATGCAACAAGTTTTGCAAAGAGCTGAGCCGTGGGGATGTCAGGATTCCCCAGGAGCCAGGATAGAGTGGGGAATCAGCTCCCCGCTCAGGACCATCTCAGAGCAACCAGGAAAATAATTTTGATTCCTAGTGCCGTATTCCTACTCGAACACAGCCAGGTGCAGGCTCTGCTCCCGCCCTCCTTTCCTACCGCGGTCCTGGCATTTCAAGGGCAGGAAGTTCAAAGGGGAAAAACGCAAAGGATCCTGCACCAGGCTGCATTTCCCCCAGGGTGGAAGTAACTGTGCTTTGCACCTGGCAGCGGAGCGCACACGCAGCCAGGCTCCAGGAACACAACTCCCACAAAAGTGTCACTTCAAACCCAGCACCCCGGCACGGCGGGATGCAGCCCGCTCCTCCCTGCATCAGCCTCCCGCTGTGGACCAAGGCACACGCACATGGATCAACATGCAACGCTCCGGTTTTCATCCCGGCACCCAAATTCCGCATTTTGAGATGCCACGTTACAAAAGCTGCAGCCTTCCTTTGGGGAAGCCCCGCGGCTGGAGATGCTCAGCGCTCTGGCACCAAACCTCTCGGGAGAGAAAAATTGCTTTAGAAAACTGTTACCTGCATAATTTTCCTGAGCCCCTGTGCTGCTGCCAGCGAAGGATGAGGACTGGCAGAGCCTGAGAGCTGTGCACAAGCCACGCAAAACCCCTCTGCATCCCCAGCAGCTCAGGAAGAGGAGTTCCTAAGCACCGATGGAAACAGAGGAGCCCAGAGCTCCCTTGCTCCGGCAAACCAACCACAGAAACTTTGCCTCAGCCACAGGGATACTCGGAAATCGTTTGCAAGGAGCTTTATAGAAAATAGACGATGGAGTGGGTGCAGCTTTCAATATATTTGCTCTAGGATATAGTAACAGGCACTAAAGCAAACACGGGCAGGGGAATTAGGGCAGCAGCTTCTGCTTGGCTCGTTTTAAATGACAAAGTGCCGGGACAGCCAGGTCTACGCTACATTCTAGAGTCCAAGGGCTGTCCCCGCGTGTCCCGGGGAACATGCACCCAGCCGGTTCCTACAGCTGCAGGGCCTTGTGCCGACAACGAGCTGGAAATGCCATCGAACAGAACTGAATGGATAAACGGGCTCGGAAAAGCACGCCGCTTCCCAGGGGGAGCAGCTGGACGATGCGTTCTCCTCTTTGCAGCGAAAAGGGGGGGGGGAAAAAATAAATCAAGTTAAACTTCGCACCTGTCGAATAGAAATCTAATAGGAAAGAGAGCTGTACATGGTCACAGTCAGGTCCAGGCTCCAGGAACGTCCAGGAGGCCAGTTTCAGCTACTGCCCGCGCCTTGCTGCGTTTGTGCGAGCCAGCACCCGGCTGCGAGCACCGCAGGCACCGGGGCCGCGAGGGCACCGGAAGTGGCGCCTTCGGCAACCTTCGGCAACCTTCTGGGAGCTTCCGGGAGCGCCAGGGCCGTGCGCGCCAGCACCCCGCGAGGCTGAGCCGGCCGCGCTCCCGCCGCCTGCGGGCACCGGAGCCCTCCGGCGAGTATCACCCCGCTGTGGCGAGCCCAGCTCCCGCCCTGAGGCCGGCTCGTGCTCGGAGCCCGAATTTCGGCGCAAACGGTAAGGACGGGCCGGGGCAGAGGCGTCGAAGGGCGGGTGCGGCGGGCGGGGGCGAGGCCGGAGGTGCCGTCAGAGGCCCGGGGTGCCGGCGCAGCGCGGGTCCGCGTCCTGCTCGTAGCGGTAGTGGTATCCCTCCATCTGGTCGCGGCACGCCTCGCGCAGGTTGTGCAGCCAGCGCTTGATGCCGCGGCGGTTCAGGTAGAGCACCATGAGGAAGACGATGCCGATGAGCGCCAGGACGATGCCGAAGAAGACGTAGGAGGCGGTCTCCAGCTGGCCCGGCTCGTCGCCGTCGCGCAGGGCGCAGGCCAGCGCCTCGGGCCGCAGGCGCAGCAGGGCCGTGCCGCGCAGTCCCGGCGGC
>VXBI01000503.1:0-197864 GCA_013397375.1 Toxostoma redivivum | reverse complement strand
CCCTGCCTGCGGGCCATGCTGCCGGCGCGGGCATGCAGCGGGGGGAACGTGCCGGGGGCTGCGGGGGCTCGCTCCTGCCTCGCCGCAGCCCCCCGGGACCGAGCTGCCCCCCGGGGCTGAGCTGCCCCCGGGGCCGAGCTGCCTCCGGCGCCGCGCCCGCACACGGCGGCTCTGCCGGCAGCGCCGGGCGCGCCGCTGCCCAAATCGGGCCGGGGGGGGTGGAAGGGGAGGAGAGCGAGGAGGAGGAGAAGGAGGAGGAGGAAGAAGAGAAGGGGACGGGTCGGGGCTGCCCGGCGCTGCGGGATGGGCTGGGGAGCGCCGCGGGCAGCGGCCGTCGGGGGGAGCTGAGCCGGGCTCGGCACCGAAGCCGGCACCGAACTCGGCACCGAACCTGTCCTGGCGGCCGGACAGGGCTGGCGCGGTCCCCTGGCTGCCCGAGGAGGGATTAGGCGATGTCGCGGTCCCCGTCAAGCCCGGGGAGGATTTGGAGGCTGTCCCGTCCTTTCCCAGCAAGGTGGGAGTTGCGGGGCTGCTGCCGTGTGTCGCCCACAGCCCTGGGGAGGGAATGGGGGACTCTCACGGGGTCTTACCACCCTCGGAAGGATTTGGGGAATTACCTCAGACCCCTGCCACTCCAGGGAGGATTTGTCTCAGCTCTCCTCCAGCCAGTGAGGATCTAGGGGCTGTCCCACTTCCCTTCCAGCCCTGGTCCCCATTCCCTGACCTTCCCCACAAGCCAGACACCCCGCAGCATCCCTGAGCATTGCGGGGTTATCTCCCTCTGCTTCCAAGCGTGTTTGGTCCCCACTGGCATCCCGGGAGCTACCCGGGGCTGGAGGATGGTGTTGGGGTATGCATGGAATTTTTGGATGCTGCAGGGATGCACAGCCAGGGACTGGGAGCGCTGTGTTCAGAGCCAGATGCAGCAGCAGTTGGATCCCCCTCAATTAATAAATAAATAAATACCTATGTGGGCCTGAGGTGGGGGTCACATTAAATAAACCCCATTCTGGGCACACAGAGTCACAGACTGGTTTATGTTGTAACGGACCTTAGAGCTGCCACCCCCTGCCATGGGTAGGGACACCTTCCACTATGCCACGTTGCTCCAAGCCCCATCTAGTCCGGCCTTGGACACTTCAGAGATGGGGGTCTTGTGGATCTTGATTTTTCTCCTCCTCCCTCGCCTTATCTTGCATCCTGACTTTTTCCTCAAAGTATTTCCTGTCTTACTGGGATTCCTTTCCCCAGAAGCGCTCCTGAATTTTACAGGGACCAGGTAAATTCTGGATGCTGCTATGACTGGGTGGCTTGAGCTGCTCCTGACCACCCTTTGCTGCCCTCCCAGAAATTGAACAAACTCTGTATTTAAAGTGACAGTGTCTGACAGCAGCCAGAGAAATCAAGGAAGCTTGTGGAAGGGGCAGGGGAGAGAGAAATAGACTTGGGAACAGTGGGAGTAGAAATAGACTTGGGAATGTGTGTACCATCACAAATTTAAGTGTGGGGCAGCATCCACGGCAGGGTAGTGGGGAGAGCCAGGTGTGCAGTGGGTCGTGCTGATCCAGCACTGCAGCACTCCCAGATGGAGCCTCCTCTCTCCCAAAATAGCGCTTTGCAGCCCATTTATCACATTTAATTGCTATATATAAAGAATTGATAGCACTCTGGGAGACAAGGCAGCGGGTGGGCGAGGTCAGGCCAGGTGAACCAGGTCCTGGCAGCTCTCACCAGCCAGGCTGTGAAGATCCTGGCACCTCTCAGTCTTCTCTGGGCTCCTCGGACAAGGAGCTCCCATAAAAAAAGGCAGGCACCTTCCCTCCTGATCCAAAAGCCATAAAACACAGAGGGTGAGTGATGTTGGAGGTTATGGGAGAGCATGAGGCTGTCTGCAGCTGACCCCTTTGACTTTGAAGGGTGGAGATGCTCCAAGGTGTGGAGGGGACGGGTGTTCCGGGGCTGTACTGCGGCAGGGTGACTTTGGGGACATGGGGGCTCTTGCCTGGTGGCATCGTGGTGACTTCCTTGCCTGCTGCAAGCACCCTGGAGTTCCCCAGCGCTGGCTGGGGGGTGGTGGAGTGGCAGCATGGAGCTCAGCAGGGCTGTGAGCCTTTGGGGAGCCAGGGCTGTGGCAGTGTGTGCTGCAGTTCCCGAGGTCCCAGCATCCACCACCAGGTTGATGTTACTCATTCCCAGTGGTCACGCTGGAACTTGGAGCCCCTCAAACATGCTGTGTACAGATCTTCAAACCCCTGATGGGCTTGGATCGATTCGAGAGCCTCCTCCACCATCCCCCCCGCCCATAATTCTGCATTTGAAGCAGCATTGAAGACTTCCTGTGGTTAAAGGCCGGGATATTGCATCTGCCATTGCCATGTCTCAGGATGAGATTAGGTCAGGCTGATGTGATTTGTTCCTACAATTCCATACAGACTGTTACTCATTGCCTCGTTATCTTCTGGAGGCTTCCAAGGACAATTGATTGCTGTGCCATGTCGGGGGTAACTGCTGGCAGAGTGGTCACCTGCTCTGTGACATCGCTTCTCTTCACCCCTCGGCAGGGGTGGCCCAGGTTTTTTTTGGTTTTGCACCCTGGGGATGTGCAAGCACAACTCTGCTTCCTCTCCCACCGTGTCCCACACTGCAGCATCCCTTTAAAAATCACACCTGTGACACTGGAACTGCTCATTTCCCTGCAGCAGCAGGCTTGAAAAAATGCTAGAAAATAAGGAATATTTTTTTCGACATTTCCCACTTGAAACTATCAGAAATGACATTTCTCTCACTTAAAATTCCTCCACCTGTATTTGCAGAGGTTTGTCACTGAACTCCTGGCTTTGCCTTGTCCCAGGTCATTTCTTTCCCCCCCTTGCTCACACCCTCTTGGGATTACAGAAGGTTTTGTAAAAATCTGCTTTTAAGCCAAGGTAGGAGGGTCCCCCAGTGCAGGAAAATGGAGGCTGACTCCCACATTTTGTCTTGCTCCAGGGATGGTGCTGGGGCTGGAGGTCAGGTTGGGCCTTCCTGGTCCCATGGCCAACCTGGCAGAAATTGCCTTCCCCAGCAGCAGCAGGTGCAAAGTGGGAAATAGAAGCCAGGCCACGCTGGGCCGACCAACCCAGCTGGGGACAGCACAACCCAGCTGTGGGTTGTGGCTGGCCACGGTTATCCCTGCAGGAAGAGCTCATCCCTGCAATTGGCAGAGCCCCACTGCTGGCTGGATGCTCCACACCACCTCCTTTTCCTGCTCCACAGCTCCTGTGTCTGTGTGTCTCAGCTGGCACCACCCAGATCCCATCTGCTGCTTGCTTAGGCAGTGGGGTGGCTCCTTTTGGTAGCCCAGTGGCCAGTGCCAGTGCTCCAGCCTCGTGCTGATCCAGGGAGCCAGGTGGAACTGGATACGGCTGAGCTAATTGGTGCATGTTTTAAGATGGTATCAAAGCTTTTGCATTTAAACATCACAGACTTGCAAAGGCAGCTGCAGGTGGGCAGGGCCAGGGGGCCACAGAACCGGGAACTGCTTCCTGCAGGGGGGTGGAGGGTGAGGAGGGGGCAAGGGAAGGCAGTGGAGTCACCAGGGTGGTTTTTCACCCCAAATAAGTGGAACCCTGCAGTGCTGGGCTGTGCTGGCTTCCCTGGGCACGAGGGGACAGTACTGTGGCTGACCAGAGCTAGGCTTGGCTCAGCTGTGTCCAGGACCCAAAGGAGAAAATGCTACCCCAGCCCAGCAGGGAAACAAGAAATCCCTCATGGCAAAGCCACAAGATCCAGGAGGGGAGGAGGGATGTCCCCTCTGGAGTGTCAGGGCTGGGTACAAAGCCCTGGGCGTGTTTAACCGCTCTGTTTAAACCACGACATCCGAAGGAGAGAGCACCTTCTCCCCAGCCGCCTGCAGAGCCCTGTGAGTGCTGGTAATGCTCTATAAATACATTAGCGATAAATAATGGATAACCTGGATGGGCATTAAAGTGTAAACAGGAGGTGAAGGGCTCTCTCCCATTACCGGTCCCCCGAGAGCCACGCGCATCCCTCTCTCCGAGTCTGGCTCGATGTTACTCCGCCTGCAGAGCCCTTAGTCACAGCAGTGACAATATCATAGATCAGTGGCTCCAGAGTTGGCAAAAACAAGCCAAAAATAGTCGGGAGGGCAGAGTCTTCCTCCTGATGGCATGCTGGATTTGCCTGCATCAGCGTTTTTGGCTGTGTTGCTCCTCTGCCTGCACGGGCTGACCCTCCCAAGGAGGCAGAGTCCTCTCCCTGGCACACTCCTTCCCAGAAAGATTGGGACTGCCCCTGATTTGGGAGGCTTTATCCCCCTTGGATGCAGCTAAAGTGTTGAGCCATGCTGGCTGGATATGGTCCCCAAAAGTCACTGCCCCGTGGCTGAAGGTGTTGCCATTCCTGAGTTGGGGGGGATTGTCCCCATCCCTTTGGTGACCATGCCCACAGATGGTCCCAAGGGGTGGCATGGACACCCAGCTGACATGTGGGTGATTAAATGGAGATTAAATGAATTTATGGATGTGACATGGGATCATCTGTGGAGGAGGCATGTGCTGAGAGTTGAAGGAGGGCTGGTGGGAGTCAGTCAGGGTTTGCATGGGAGGGGGGTCCTGTGCTGTTTCCAAAGGGTCCTCACAACCCCAAATAAAAGCAAACCTTCCTGCTACCAGCTGTTAGTGATACATCCCAGGGTCCACCGTCCTCCTGGAGAGGAGAGCAGGGCTTGGGAAACAAGCTGGTTTCTCCTCCTGCAGCCTTGCTCTGCCCGAGCTGGGCATTAACTCAACACCTGGCTGCAAACAGCTCAGGAGTGGCTGTGCTTCGGGAGAGAGGAAAGGGATGAGCTCTTCATCTGCCCAGCTTTGCTGGGAGCCTCCCGGAGATGGGATTTGGGAGCTGTGCCAGCCCGGCTCGGGGTCAGCTCCCGGCAAATCCGGAGTGTCACGGTCTGCTTGGGCTGTTTCCTGTGCGAGGGGCTCTGGCACTGAGCCTGGGCAGCCTGCAGCCAGCCTGGGCAGGCAGGGATTCATGGATGAGCCAGCAGCATTGCCTGGGAATGGGGCAGCCCTGGGCTTCTCCCCTTTGTGAGGGCTGATGCTCACAGTCTGGCTGGAGCTGGGGGCTGCTGACCTGGACGTGCTCATGTCATGATTCCTCTGCGTTCTCCCCCTCTGCTCTGCCCCTGTGAGAGCCTGCCGGGAGTCCTGTGCACAGCTGTGGCCCCAGCACAGGAATAAGGACATGGAAGTGTGGGAGCAAGTCCAGAGGAGGGCACAGAGTTAATAAGGAGAGGGGAGACAGGTTGGGAGAACTGGGGCTGTTCAGCCTGGAGGAGAGGAGGATGTGTGGAGACCTCACAGCAATTCCAGGATTTAAAGGGCAGCTGGAGAGAGCTCTCCATCAGGAGCATCTACTGGAGTGACAGTGCCAAGGGGAATGCCTTTAAACTGCCAGAGAGGAGGTCTGATTAGGCATTAGAAAGGAATTCTTTCCTGTGAGGGTGGGCAGGCCCTGGCACAGGGTGCCCAGAGCAGCTGTGGCTGCCCCTGGATCGGTGGAAGTGTCCAAGGCCCGGTTGGACACTGGGGCTTGGAGCCCCTGGGACAGTGGAAGGTGTCCCTGCCATGGCAGAGGGTGAGAATGGAGGAGCTTTGAGGTCCCTCCCAACCCAAACCATTCTGAGATTCTGTGATTTGTGTATTTGAGCTGCTAAAAGCAGAAGAAAAATGTCCCCGTAAAATTTCATGTGCATTGTGTTTCCTGGATCTCCCCCAGCCATCTCCAAAGCTAGGGCCAGTCTGTAATGGCAAGAGTGTATCTGTTTGTTAAGACAACTTAGGCCACGAAGATCCATTCCAAAAGGATAATAAATGGGATTGTTGGAGTGCAGGGAACAGGCACCTCTGTCCACCACTGATTCCTCCTCTCCTACCCTCCTCCCTGAGCCCTTCAGGCCTGTTTATCTTCCTGCTTTTCTTTGGAGAGCTGCTATTTCCTGCTTTTCAGGGTGTCAAATCCACTTGCAGAGTACAAGGTGTGGGCTGAAGGCCACGTTAGTGATGAGAAGAGGGTGAGGAGGGGTAGAAGAGTGATGGGGGGAGCTGAGATCCTCCCAGGGGCTGAGCTTTAATCCCAGGTGGTGGCTGATGGAAAGCTGCTCGAGCATCCCAAATTGTCCAATCAAGTGGAAGCCAAGGGTGATGCAATCAGAGAGCAGGCAGATGATGGGCTGCTGGGCTCCCTCCACAGCTCCAGCATGTGCTTCCCTGTGTATTTCTCACTGCCAGCCAGCTGAGCTCTTGTTACTACACCGAGCAAATGAAAAAGTGTAAATTTCCCCGAGCTTGGAACTGGGGGAGGGTCACAATTACTCACACTGGAGCTGGCAATTACTAATGGAGATCTGACAAATTGCATGCTCACCTGGNGATTGTCCCCATCCCTTTGGTGACCATGCCCACAGATGGTCCCAAGGGGTGGCATGGACACCCAGCTGACATGTGGGTGATTAAATGGAGATTAAATGAATTTATGGATGTGACATGGGATCATCTGTGGAGGAGGCATGTGCTGAGAGTTGAAGGAGGGCTGGTGGGAGTCAGTCAGGGTTTGCATGGGAGGGGGGTCCTGTGCTGTTTCCAAAGGGTCCTCACAACCCCAAATAAAAGCAAACCTTCCTGCTACCAGCTGTTAGTGATACATCCCAGGGTCCACCGTCCTCCTGGAGAGGAGAGCAGGGCTTGGGAAACAAGCTGGTTTCTCCTCCTGCAGCCTTGCTCTGCCCGAGCTGGGCATTAACTCAACACCTGGCTGCAAACAGCTCAGGAGTGGCTGTGCTTCGGGAGAGAGGAAAGGGATGAGCTCTTCATCTGCCCAGCTTTGCTGGGAGCCTCCCGGAGATGGGATTTGGGAGCTGTGCCAGCCCGGCTCGGGGTCAGCTCCCGGCAAATCCGGAGTGTCACGGTCTGCTTGGGCTGTTTCCTGTGCGAGGGGCTCTGGCACTGAGCCTGGGCAGCCTGCAGCCAGCCTGGGCAGGCAGGGATTCATGGATGAGCCAGCAGCATTGCCTGGGAATGGGGCAGCCCTGGGCTTCTCCCCTTTGTGAGGGCTGATGCTCACAGTCTGGCTGGAGCTGGGGGCTGCTGACCTGGACGTGCTCATGTCATGATTCCTCTGCGTTCTCCCCCTCTGCTCTGCCCCTGTGAGAGCCTGCCGGGAGTCCTGTGCACAGCTGTGGCCCCAGCACAGGAATAAGGACATGGAAGTGTGGGAGCAAGTCCAGAGGAGGGCACAGAGTTAATAAGGAGAGGGGAGACAGGTTGGGAGAACTGGGGCTGTTCAGCCTGGAGGAGAGGAGGATGTGTGGAGACCTCACAGCAATTCCAGGATTTAAAGGGCAGCTGGAGAGAGCTCTCCATCAGGAGCATCTACTGGAGTGACAGTGCCAAGGGGAATGCCTTTAAACTGCCAGAGAGGAGGTCTGATTAGGCATTAGAAAGGAATTCTTTCCTGTGAGGGTGGGCAGGCCCTGGCACAGGGTGCCCAGAGCAGCTGTGGCTGCCCCTGGATCGGTGGAAGTGTCCAAGGCCCGGTTGGACACTGGGGCTTGGAGCCCCTGGGACAGTGGAAGGTGTCCCTGCCATGGCAGAGGGTGAGAATGGAGGAGCTTTGAGGTCCCTCCCAACCCAAACCATTCTGAGATTCTGTGATTTGTGTATTTGAGCTGCTAAAAGCAGAAGAAAAATGTCCCCGTAAAATTTCATGTGCATTGTGTTTCCTGGATCTCCCCCAGCCATCTCCAAAGCTAGGGCCAGTCTGTAATGGCAAGAGTGTATCTGTTTGTTAAGACAACTTAGGCCACGAAGATCCATTCCAAAAGGATAATAAATGGGATTGTTGGAGTGCAGGGAACAGGCACCTCTGTCCACCACTGATTCCTCCTCTCCTACCCTCCTCCCTGAGCCCTTCAGGCCTGTTTATCTTCCTGCTTTTCTTTGGAGAGCTGCTATTTCCTGCTTTTCAGGGTGTCAAATCCACTTGCAGAGTACAAGGTGTGGGCTGAAGGCCACGTTAGTGATGAGAAGAGGGTGAGGAGGGGTAGAAGAGTGATGGGGGGAGCTGAGATCCTCCCAGGGGCTGAGCTTTAATCCCAGGTGGTGGCTGATGGAAAGCTGCTCGAGCATCCCAAATTGTCCAATCAAGTGGAAGCCAAGGGTGATGCAATCAGAGAGCAGGCAGATGATGGGCTGCTGGGCTCCCTCCACAGCTCCAGCATGTGCTTCCCTGTGTATTTCTCACTGCCAGCCAGCTGAGCTCTTGTTACTACACCGAGCAAATGAAAAAGTGTAAATTTCCCCGAGCTTGGAACTGGGGGAGGGTCACAATTACTCACACTGGAGCTGGCAATTACTAATGGAGATCTGACAAATTGCATGCTCACCTGGGAGAGTGCACAGCACCTGGAGAATGCTAAGTTAATGCTCAAAGACACCCTGAGCTTGGAGCTGTGAAGTCTTGGGTTTGATGCCTGATGTGATGGCAGGGCTGGACTCAGAGCTCCTCCTGTGGGCAGGGTGAAGGCAGGACAGAGAATTCCTCCGGGAATTTCTGTCCTCCAGCTGCTGAAGCAGTGTGAGAGGACCTGGCATTGCATTATTCGGGTGACATAAATCATCTCCTGAGTCTAGAGGGGAAAAAAAGGGCAGGCATGGCCTTGCCGAGGCTCCTTTTTGCAGAAGGTGACTGGGGGTGACCCCCACCAGTCCCAGTCCTGCTCTGGACAGAGACTGGGCAAATGTGGCCTCCTGGGAGACAGGGAGAGCCCAGTGTAAGACCTCTGCAAAGAAGAGCACGAGACCTGGGTGTCTCACAGTCCCCAAAACCCCTACATTACAACTCAGCCTTTTATCCTCATCTCCCATGGGCAGCAGCACTTGGCTGGGGTTTGGTGGGAGGAGCTGTGTGCAGCATCCAGCAGCTCCTCTGCAGGGAACCTGGTCCCAGCAGGGCAGCTTTGTGGTGAATTCTTCCTGAATCCCTGAAAAACTGAAAACCTCCACGCGTTGGTGATGATTTCTGAGAGCTCATTGCAATGTTTCGAAGTCCTGCCTGCAGAAGGGATGCTCAGGGGCAGAAGCAGAAGCCAGTGCTCAGCAGGATTATAAATAACTTGCTGTGGGGACCTTCCACCTTCCCTTCAGTGGCACGGTTGTAAATCCTGTGCTTTGGGAAGCACCGGTGCGTTAGTGAGGGCTGGAAAGCACCGGGGCACTGCTGAGTGAAACAGCGGCGAAAACCCAGCGAGAAAAATACATCCCATTTTCTTTTACAAACCACAGCAATCAGCTGGCTCAAAGTGCACTTGAGGAGAGTCACAAACTGAAGCCCAAAAGAGGCTGAAGACCTCCAAAGCTTCCTCTGGGGCTGGGCTGGGGCAGAGCCTTGGATCCTGTCCCTGTGCTGCTCTTCTGCTGTGTATCCCAGCAGGGTGGGCTTTCCTCAGGTGGCACCTGAGCGAAATGCTGCAGCCTGAAGTTCTTGCAGAAGAAAATGCAGATGAGGGAGTTCATAACATCTGGTAAATGATCCTTCTCTAATTGCTGTTTTATGGCTGTTTGATGGCTGGTGTATAAAACCCCAACAAGCTTCATCAAGGTTGCACTGAAACCTTCTGAGAGGCAAAGGGCTGCTCTGAGGCTGCTGCGTGGGAGGGAGGGCAAGGAGAGCCCCTAGCTTCTGACTTTTCAAAGGCATTTTCTGAGTCACCTCCCTGGGGGATGTCTTTGCTGCTGCCCCAGGAGCTGAGGGACATGTCACCTGCACCAGGGAGGGCAGGCACCTCTCAGCAGCCCCCAAAAGCTGGGCTTAGAATAGAGATCTTTTTAAAAACCACTCCATGGAGAAGGCTTTGGCGGTGAACAAGCTGGTGTGGTCCTGTTCAGTGTTATTACTAATTTCAGAGCTGCTGGAAATGCTTGACTGGTGATGCCCCAAGGGTGTGGGACCAGCTGGCCCAGGAGCAGAGCCAGCTCTGCTGCCAGTATCCATCCTCAGCTGGAGGTGGTTGCAGGCAGGGAATGGGAGCAGGGAAAGCCGTGTCTCTGTGCTGGCTCTTGGGGACACAAGGCTGTCCCTGGTGTCTCGTTCTGGACACGGAATGGTTTGCCCTCGGGCAGCCCTGCTCCTCTCCCAGCTGCAGTCACCTCTCCAGGCTGGAAGATGCTCCTGGGCACCTTCTCCTTGGGCTGCTGTAAAGGTGGAGGTGGCAGGCAGCTGTTTCTGCCCAGGAATCTGCCCACCCCCTGTTGTCCGGGCTTGTCCCACCCATCTGCCCTGAAGAAAAGGCTTTTTCCAGGTACCAGGTGTCAGGCCCTGCTCAAAGTAGTGATCTCTGTTGAGGAGGAAGCTCTCCCTCCTCTCCAGCACTGATCCATGTTGGTCCTTGAGCCTCTCTGCAGAGCATCCCTCTCCCACCCTGCCACACCCATCACTATTCCCAGGGCTGGAAGGAGTCACTGACCCATGAGAAGCCCAGGACACAGTCCCCAGAGGCAGCCCTGGTGGGTTGTTTCTGCCTGGCACCAGTGATGGTCCAGCTGTGGTGGCTCTTGTTTATTGGTCTGAGGCCTGCAAAAGATTAGGAGAAAACAGATGGCTCCTAATTGGCAGTGCCAGCTTACTTCCTGCCCTCCAGATAAACCATTAAATTAAGGCTTAAATCAAACTTTGTACAAGTTAGGAGGCTGCTTGTAATTATTTCAAAATCTAGACAGATTTAAGGGCCTGGATTAAGGCTCTGTTTACTGTAATGAATGAAAAATGCCTGCTTTGTTCTGTAAGCCTGAGCAGCAAAGGGTTGAAGTGCTGGAAATGGGACCAGCACAATCCTCAGGCTCTGATGACCAGAGTTTTGGGGAAAACCTAGAGGTCATGGACTTTGGCCAGGCTTTTCTGTGAGAGCAGACTAGTGATGGGGCTGCTGAGGAGCACAGCTCACTCTGGGACATAGTGACACCATCAGGGGGCTCTGGACATCCATGGGGACTCACAACGTGGTTCAGGGCTGAGCAAAGTCTTGGAATAATTTTAATTGAAGATGAATGCAGCTCAGTTAAGATAAATAAAATTTAATAAGCTGGCCAGTAAAGCTGATTAAAAGGGAGTGATGCCTGTGGATCTCCTGTGAACATTTCCCACTGGAGCAGCATGGATTGGCAGCTGCTCCAAGGATATGCAAAAGCATGAGCCCATGTGTTTGGGACATACCAGTGTCACCTGTGATCCCCTCAGAAACTGTCCAGGAAGTGAGAGGTTTTTGTTGCCTGTCCTAAAAAAACAACATGCCTGCAACTCTGAGTTGCAGGAATCCTCTGCTTCTCTGGGGAGATTATTCCAATGGCTTGTTCTTCTCACTGAGAGACATTATCCTCTTGTGTCTAGCTGGAATATCCCCTGGGTAAAAAACTGCACCCATTACCCCTAATCTTTTCAATCCAAGGGAATCTCCATCTTCTCAGTAGCCCCCCCAGAATATGGTGATAATGTTCTTCTTTTCTCAAGGCTGGACAAACCCATGGCTCTCAGCCTTTGCTCACCTGGCAGCTTTCCCAGTCCTTGGGTCATCCCTGGAGCCCTTCTCTTGGCCCTCTCCCTCACCTTTTCTGTACAGCATGGGCCAGTACTGAGCACAGGATTCCAGGAGTGGCCTGGCCAGTGCTGAGTGGGATAAAGAATTCTTTGTCTCAGCTGGTGATGCCCTGGCTGATGGGGTCCCATTTTGTGCCCAGCCTGTTTCCAAGGCTGATGCACAGATGCTGCACTGCAGGGAAGGAGCTGGTACATTTCTGTGCATTGCCAGGGAGGGTGGTAATACCCCACACGTGGGCACTGAGCCCCTGATAATTTCCTAGCAACCTAGAAAAGTATTGATTGTGCCAAGCAGCACATTCATGCTTCATCTCAGAGTGAAAAATGCAGTGCTGCCGTGCAGTAAATCCAGCAAAGCATTCACAATTAATGCACAGTTCCTGGCCATTCCTTTTGGATAGGCTGCCAGGGCTGATTGATGATTGGAATTCTGCTAACTGCTTTAAGGAGCAGATTAAGGAGCAAGCTAAAATATCTGTGCTTTGGGCATGGAAAAACAGCCTCAGTGAGTAAGCTGGAAGATCACATTAGTCTAGACAGACCTTTTGGCTGCTTCTAAAGGAGTTTCATCTTCATCCAGTCCTTGTCAGCCCCACAGAAAAGGAGCAACACCCGTGGGCACATGCAGAGGGACAATTCTTGCTCCCACAGGAGGATTTTCGGTGAAGTGAAAGCTGGAGGTGTACCAGACCTCACAGCAAGAGCTAAACACCTCAGAAAGCAAATGGCTCAAGGAAAGAGTGCCTGTTAAACAGCAAATACCAGTATCAATATCCATGGGAGGGTTTGTGATCCCTTCTTCCTTCTCAGCCGGGAAGGCAGTCAGGAACAGCTGCTGGAAAGGAGGAGGGAAGTGTGGAGGTTTAAGGAACAAGATCCCTTCAGGAAGCACTTGTGGGAGGTGAAAAGTGCTCTGTACAGAGCGGACATGCAGAAGGCTGGGCAAGGGTAGAGGTGCCTGGTTTGCAGCTGGATCAGGCAGAGAGGGCTCTTCCAGCCCCATCTCCTGGGACCCAGCTCTCCTTAAGAACCTCTCCCAGCCCTGCAGGAGCTGCAGTCAAACTGAGAGAGTGGAAATTGAGGCTGGATATTGGGAAGGAATTCTTTAGCGTGAGATCCTGGAGCAGATTGCTCAGGGAGGTTGTGGGTCTGGGTAAGACCTTGATCAGGCTGGTCTGCTGGGAGGTGTCCCTGCTTTTGAGCAGTGACCAAGAGGGGCTCTCTCAGCCTGTTTATGTATTCCAAAGGCTCTGCTGCTATTCCCATGTTCAGCTGGATGGCAAATCCAAGAGGGGAAGCTGTGTGACCCCGGCACAGTGAGGTGTCTCTGCAGGAAAGGCAGGCAGAGGTTGTTTAAGGAGCACAGAAAATCCTGGTAGCATTGCAGAGCATGCACAGAAAGGGCTCTGAGAGCCCACTGGAAATCAAGTGGCATTAAGGCATGAATAAGCAACTGAGGGGGGGAAAAAAAAAAAGGCTTGCATATTATAAAGAGGGATGAGGAGGAAGGGAGCAATTCACAGTGGGGATGAAAGTGCTGCATCAGGCTGATGGCTCCAGCAGCAGCAGCAGGGATTGATCTGTGTGCCTGCTGGGAAATGTGCCACCATCCCAAACCGTGGCTCCTCAGTGCTGCCCTGGGCACTGCCCCCTCCCCAGAGCCCTGGGCATGCAGAAGGCCGGGGGCAGAACACTCTCTGGGCAGGACAGAGGGAACAGCCCCTTCTGCAGAGGGTGGGAGATGCTGCATTGGCCTCTTTGTAAAACTGCCTGGCTTAGGTCACAGGGGACCCTAAAATCATCTTGTTCCACCCCCTGCCGTGGGCAGGGACATCTTCCACCATCCCAGGGTGCTCCAAGCCTGTGCCAAGGGCTCCCCTCCCTCAGCCAAGAATTCCTTCCCAATATCCCATCCATCCCTGCCCTCTGGCAGTGGAAGCCATTCCCTGTGTGCTGTCCCTCCATGCCTTGTCCCCAGTCCATCTGCAACTCTCCTTGAGGCCCTTTAGGCTCTGGAAGGGGCTCTGAGCTCTCCCTGGATCCTTCTCCTCTCCAGGTGAGCACCCCAGCTCTGCCAGACACCTGAGGCAGAGACAGTGAGGGGGAAGAAGGAGCAGGTAAATGGATTGAAAGAATTTATGGCTCCTGCACAAGAATGAGTGAAAAGCCCCTCTGGGGTCAGGAGAGGAAATGCAGGGATAATTGCACTTGGCTTTGCTGCTGGTGTTGTGGGAAGGTGACCCTGCTGCCAGGCACTGCAGAGTTAAACAACTTTCCTACCTTGTGACATAGAAATATGATCTATCTGGGGGAAAGCCGTACCTTTACAGCCTGAACATCGCAGCGTGACGTTCTGGAGCCTCAGTATTCCCCTGGCAGAGCTGGGTAAATGCCACTGCTGGTAAAGTTTGATGACCTCTCTGGAAATTCAGCTCTACGGTCATGGAGGAGAACTTGGAGAACATCATCCCCTGCAGCAAAGGGCCCAAATTCTGACCACTACATACTGAACAGCAGCTGCATCCCAGGTGATATTCCAGGGCTTCCAGCTGACTGCTACATTTCCCTTAGCGCTGTGTATGCCAAACAGCAGAGCATGGTCATGATCTGTTGCAGTACAGAATTTGTAGTGCACAAAGAAAGAGCTGGGAACATGTTTCAGCATTAAAAAAAGGGAATAAACCTGCTCATGTCTGGTGTTCACGTGGAGAGCCACGGAGCGTGCCCCAGGTGCTGGGGAAGTTGGATTTGTTAACAGACATGACTTGTTAAATGAATTTCCCTGCACTATCTGTCAGGACTGACTGCAGCTTGGTTATCTTTGCTGGTGACATGGGATCATTGCCAAGTTATTTCATGCTCGTTGATGGCTGCGAAGCTGCCTGAGCTTTCTTTGGAGGGATCCTTGGAGCTGGGAGCTGCTTCCAGTGAGCCCCTGCCTGCCCCAGTGCTAGTCCCACAGCACAGGGAATTGTTACTGGGACCCCAGGGAGGGGCACGGCCACTGCTGCAGCACAGATTTCCTCCTGACTGATGCACTGTGGAGGATGCAAAGATTTAACTACTTACTGGCAGAAAAAGTGACAAGGGCAACATAGAAAAGGCATCTTTGGGCTGTCTTTATACCCCCAGGAGTGTAGGCAGTAGAAATAAGAGTATTTAGCTGGGAATTCCCTCCCATGGCACTGTGGCTCAGGTGCTCACCCCAGAGTATCCTCCTTTCCATAGAAAAAGGCTTTTGTGGTTCAGGAATACCACAGCCGCCAGTCTGCCTTTTGCAAGGCTCGGAAGTCCTGGTGTGCCAGGTCCTGGCTGAGTTCATCCCCAGCTTCTGGGTCACCATTTCTGCTTGGACACCCTGACCCTCGCCCATGGTCTCTGCCAGCAGCAGAGGTGATGGATGTCCTGGCTGACTGCATCCCCCCCACCAGGATTTTGGGAAGGAACGAGCTTTATTCACCAAGGCAGAGTGTGTAACCCTGTGTGGGAGTATTGGAGCTCTCGTCCCTTCAGTTTGGCTCCTCTGGAATCCATAGCAGCATTAATCACACCCTGACCAGCTGCTGGAGGGTTTGTTTTAAATCTCCCCAGACAGCTCTGGCTCTGCAGAGAGTTCATTAAACATGAGCACTTTGTGTCCTGAGAGAGAATTAAAGGAGTTAACACATCTTAACGAGGAGCTCAAGTGCTGGGTAATGGGAATAACAGCGAGCACTGCGGGCTTGGATGCACGGATAGGGCACAGGGGACTCGTTGAGAAGTGCCCAGAAATCTGGACAGTGTCCCTGGAACGGGGATGATGTGCAGTGCTCTGCCTGGAGAGCTGCACTGGGGTGGCCTTTCTGGAAGAGAAATCATGGAATCACAGGCTGGTTTGGGTTGGGAGGGACATTATAGCCCATCCATTCCTGTCCCAGGCTGCCTCCAAACCCCAGTGTCCAGCCTGGCCTTGGACACTGCCAGGGATCCAGGGGCAGCCACAGCTGCTCTGGGCACCCTGTGCCGGGGCTTTTCCATCCTCACAGGGAACAATTCCTGCCCGATATCCTCCCAGTTGGAACAGCAGCTGCTACAGCCATGACAGCGACAGGGGAGCTGGAGGTACGGCCCCAAAACTGGGGGGATGTGAGGGAAAAATGGGGCTGGGGGAGTGAGGGAATAATGGGACGAGAGTGTGAGGGAATAATGGCGCTGTGAGGGGAACAATGGCGCTGAGGGTATAATGGGGCTGAGAGTGTGAGGGAATAATGGGGCTGAGAGTGGAACAATGGCGCTGAGGGAATGAGGGAATAATGGGGCTGAGGGTGTGAGGGAATAATGGCGCTGAGGGAGTGAGGGAATAATGGGGCTGTGAGGGGAATAATGGCGCTGAGGGAATGAGTGAATAATGGGACTGAGGGAATAATGGGGCTGAGGGATTGCAATTTTTGCACCTTGGTCGTACAGTCAGCCCCAAATGTCAACTCTCTGCCAGCAGATTGGCCCAGACAATTAATTAAATTTTCTTTCCTTGTGTTAAAGTGGCCTCTTGAAGTTAAAACCCCCATCCAGGGAGGGTTTTCCCCCAATTCCCTTTTCTCCCTCCCCCTTGGGGGGATCCAGGGAATTAAGCTCAGGGTTTGGGTGGGATCAGTCCTTCCCTCTGCTTTGCAGAACAGCAGTCGTGTCAGAGGGCTGTTCCTCTTGGTATAGCTGAAAAGTGGCACTGAAGAAGGAAAAAAAAAGCAATGAAAAGAAGCCTTAGAATGGCAATTTCTTATTTTTCCTGGTATCTCTATATCTGGGGCTGATAAATATTCACATTTCCCTTGGTAAAAGGGAAAGAACCATAAGGAGAAGTGGATCTGCTTTGGGGTGGAGTCCAGATCTCAGTAAATTCTAACGAGCTGCTCAGCAATGGACACAGGGGAGTGGGAATTGGTGGATAAAGCCTCAGCTGTTAAAAGAAACACCAAACAGCTCCTCCTGGCTGGATAAATCAGGCAGCCCTCTGTACTCCTGTGTAACCGAGGAAGGTGAATTCAGGAGGGCTGGAGTTGTATTCTCATGTCGGATAAAATTGGGATTTATGGCCTGGAAGATTACATTGATACCTACCTGTGGTGGAGAAGTCTTGGTTTCATTTAGAGCCCTGTTTCTGCCCTGGCAGCTAGGCACTTAGTAAAAGAAAATAAAAAAGAAAAGAGGCTGCTGGGACAGAAATCCTCATTTTCCTTCAGGCCAGCCCAAATAATAACTCCACAACCAATTAAACCTCCCACCCATCCCTGCTCCACAAACCAGGCTCCTGCAAAGCTCATGGCCCAGCTGAGATGCAGCTCCCCCATTCCCATCCCTGCACAGGTGAAACTGCTCTTCCTAAGGGGCCCATTTTCCTGGTTTTGGGGATTTTATCCCAGGCATTTACCTGTTCCAATTGTAGCACCTCTTGTTTCTAGCCCGTGTCTGCTCTGCTTTGCCTTTACAAGGCTGCAAGCCAGCACTTGGGATTATTCACACATATTTGCTTGCAAGCATCGATTAGTTTGATCACCCTTGCAATCATTATTCTTGCAAAGACCAGAAGCTTTTAGCCTGGTTTGTTTGGTTTTTAAATGTCAGAAGCAGTGGAGTTTGCAAACAGAGAGGGAAAGGGGGATAGAAATGACCCATTCTGATGTTAAAGCAGGAACTAGAAGTAAATTTAGAGTCTTGCAGGTTCAGAGAAAGGGCTGTGGGTGAGAAAAGGACAAGAAAGAGGAGAAAGAGGGGTAATGTCTCATAGGGACGTGGAGAAAGTTTCCTGCAATACAGAGCTGTGTTTGTGTAAATCCCCTGGCACTTCAAGAGGGATCTTTATCTTCCTTGCTCTTAACGAGGGATTTTCCTCTTAACAAGTCCTCCACAAGTCTGCACCAGAGGACAGCAGTGCTCAGCCCCTGGGCAATGGCAAAGCCCCAGAAAGTGTCAGAAGGGCTCCAAAAGCACTGAGGGTGAGGGGCTGAGCTGAAACCTCCGTGTCAGAAGGGGCTGTGACTCCAAGGGCAGGGGTAAGGAATTCACTGTGCCCCAAAAGTCACCAGTCCCGGGCTTGTCTCAACAGGCAGGACCCAAAGGAATGCATCTGGCCCTCAGAAAATTGAAATTAAGCTGGTAGACTGCTCCTTGCTCATTTTTTCGGAAAGCTTTTCTCTCCCAATCTTTAATCAAATGTTTCTTCAGCTTTTTATATAGTTCCTATCAAAAAGCCCATCTGTGAACAAAATTTCCCCTCATTTCCAGCTTAATATTTTTTTTCTGTGAGTGGCAAAATGTTCTTGTCTGAAAAATGTTTAATAAATTTCCCTCTGTCTCTTGCTTTTATTAGCTGTGCTTTCCTATTCCTGACGATGCTCTCTGCCATTCCCGTGTTCCAAAGCCCACTGAATTATTCAACCCATTTATTTCTGACTTTGGGTATTGTTCTGATCTACCAGGGTGTGCCAGTCAGATGGGAATGGGGAAATTTCCTTCCTCCAGGGGGGAATGGAAACCCTAGTCAAAGAAATCTTACCCTGCACTTGGGGACTTGCCTAGCATGGGATACGTGTGGGAACAGAGGCTTTTAATGGTCTTCTGTATAGGAAAAGGCTCTTCCAGGACATCTTTTCCAGCCTGGAACAGCAGAAGGAGGTGGAGCTGCTGGAGCAACCTGGGATAGTGGAAGGTGTCCCTGCCCTTGGCAGGGGGTGGGAATGAAATGAGCCTTCAGGTCTTTTTAACCAAAACCCGTCTGTGATTCCATGAACTCTGCCTTGAGCTGTGCAGAAATCCATCCTGGCCCAGTTCTGCATTGTACCTGCTCCAAAAGTGCACCAGTCTGTTTGTCATCCAAGGACTGGGCTGGGAAGTGTGGGGGTGTTGCCTGGGAAGGGAGAGCTGCCCACATGCAGGAAAATTGTATTTTCACACACTGCCTTTCTGACATTCGTTTGCCAGAAAAGAAGTATTCCTCCAGGCATGTAACAAATTGGTCCTATTTCTGTCCCCATCACCCTTAAAGCTGCCTGAAGGCTATGCTTTATTGGAGAAAAGGGCTTTATTATTTTGGAAAGCAGGCCTTTGGGGAGCAGATCATTATCAGAATTTAAGAGCTGGATAGAGGCTTAGCCATTGCTAAAAGTCTGGTGTTAAATGGGCTCCTGTTTACTGGTATTTGTACTTTCCACTTGCTGGGAAAAAAAAGAAAGAAGAAGAAAGGACCTTGATTTCACCAAGGATATCAGGACAAAATAGGAAGTCATCAACAGGATTTTTAGCTGTGTGTTCCTTTCGATTACCTGGCCTTTCCCTGAGCACCATGAGCTGTTCCTCCTTTGTTTAAACCCCTCTATTGTCTATCCCTGCTCTCCATTCCATTGCTTCTCCAGCATGGAAAGCCGGGCTCAGCTTGGCCTGGAAGGTGACAGGCATGGATGAATTTCAGGGAAACATCCTTGGAGTTTTCTCACTTTTTTTTTCACTCACTTTTCTGCATGAACCTCAGTGCAGCCACGTCCTTGTTCTGTCCCCACTCCTTTCTTGGGTGAGTCCAGAGCTGTGATGCATCCTAAGAGCAGCTGGATTCCTAGGGATCTCTGACCAGAATTGCCTCCTTGTAGCTTCACCTGGCTGGAGATGCTTCTCCATCCACCTGGGACCTCCCTGTCCATTGGAACAGTCCTGATTGTCCACCCCACGCTTGTTGGGTCCCCTGGGCTGCTCCCCAGCCCTGCAAGAGAAGAAGTAACTGGAGACCAAGTGAGAGCTGTGCTCCAACTCCTGCCAGGACTGCAAAACTCAGTGCACTCATTAGGGATTCAGGCAGGTTATTTCCGAACCTGAGCAGCTTCTCGTGTTTGTGTGATGCAGCATTTGAGATAATAAATCCTCTGGGAGCAGGTTCTGCTGCAGAATGCACCAGCGAGTGCCCAGGCTGGGGCTGGAACAGCAGAGCTTGAATTATCTGGGTTTTTCCTGTTATTTGCAGAATTCAGCCTCATGTTACCCCGGATGAGAGAGAAGCTCTCGCAGTCATAATTAAATGTCACATACATTTAACAGAGTGTAAGTCTCTATTCCAAGCTCCCTCTTCCATCTGGCTCCAGCACAGCTGAGATCAGGCTCTTCACAGCCTGGGAAATGATATTAGGGCAGTTTGTGTTTATCACAGCCATGACTGATACCTGCAGTCAGCTCATGATATAATGAGGGGAGTTCAGGCAGCACAATAGGGATGTGTATTTAGAAGATGAAATAGGGCCTTGTGAGCCATTAAGTCCCATAACATTACCACTGGGGTGTGTAAATAAGAAGTGGAACATAAGGGTGGCTGAGTCACTGTGGTGGGGAGCTGTTCTCCATCCAAAAAAGCAGCTGTCCCCTCCTGAGAGAGGAGAGCTGGGATTGGATGACACTAAACCCTGGACCAGTGCCTCCCACTCTGCAGGCTCCCAGACAGCTGGAATGAGGGGCTCTTCCATTCCACAGATTCACAGAATTACAGAACTACAGAATTCTTGGATGGGTCAGGCTTGGATAGTGGTGGCTCACCTGGTGCCACCTCCCTGCTGCAGCAGGGCCATCCCAGAGCACAGGCCACAGAATTGTGTCCAGAGGGATATGGGATATCCCCAGTGAGGGAGACTCCCCACCCTCTCTGGGCAGCCTGTTCAGTGCTTGGTCATTGCACAGGGCAGAAGTTGTGCCTCCTGTTCAGGTGGAACTTCCTGGGCTGGTTCCTCTGGTGCCCCAGAGCAGAGCCTGGGCTCTGTCCTGCCCCTCCCTGCACCCAAGGACACTCAGGGACACCCAGGGACACCCAGGGCTGAGGGCCCCTCTCAGCTGGGGCTCCTCTCCAGGCTGAGCAGCCCCAGCTCCTTCAGCCTTTGCTGGGCACGGAGATGCTCCAGGCCCTTGCTCAGCTCCAGAAGCTCCTGTCCCTGCTGTGCTCAGAGCCCAGAACTGAGCACAAGATCCTTGTTCAAAACGTGTGAGATCAGGTTTGCAATTAAGTGCAGCAGGGGCTGGTTTCTGACAGGAAATCACCGGGCTGCTGCTCACAGGGAGTGACAGAGCTCAGCCATCACAAAGATTTCCGCTGTCTACCTTCCCACATGCCAGTTTGTGTCTCCATCTCCGCTGTGATTCCCCTCTTTGAGCTGACAGCAGCTCTCAACATGTGGAGAGAGGTGTGCTTCTCCTTGGCTGAGCCCTGCAGCG
Organism: Toxostoma redivivum; assembly: GCA_013397375.1. Classification (NCBI taxonomy): domain Eukaryota; kingdom Metazoa; phylum Chordata; class Aves; order Passeriformes; family Mimidae; genus Toxostoma; species Toxostoma redivivum. The sequence continues at coordinate 176,996 of VXBI01000503.1, read as the reverse complement.
TGGAGCTGCTAGAGGAGCACGAGGAATGATCACCAACTGGGAAGTGTCAGCGGCCTCTTCTTCCACAGCCTGTTCTGGGATGCCTGTAAATGAGGAGTGTGCTCCAAAGTGACCTGAGAGCAAAGGGGTGCAGAATATTGGGATCAATCCAGGCTGGGGGGTGAGCAGGTTGAAAGCAGCCCTGCCAGGAAGGATTTGGGGTGTTGGTGGGTGAGAGGCTGGACCTGCCCTGTGCCCTGGGCTGATCCCACATCCTTGGGCAGCAGGGAAGGGAGATTCTGTCCCTCTGTCCCTGTGTTCAGGTGAGACCCCACCTGCAGAGCTGCCCCAGCCCTGGGGCCAGCAGCACAAGGACGTGGAGCTGCTGGAGAGAGTCCAGAGGAGGGCACAGAGCTGCTCCAGGCTGGCAGAGCTGGGGGTGCTCACCTGGAGAGGAGAAGGATCCAGGGACACCTCAGGGCCTGAAGGGAGAGACTGTGGACAAGGCATGGAGGGACAGGACACAGGGAATGGCTTGGATATCAGATTTTGTTCAACATACAGTGTTGGTGTGGAATGGGCCATGGGCTCACTCAACAAGCAACATTTCACAGATATGTTTCATTTTGAAAACTCATTGAAAATCCCCAGAGCGAAGTGTTGCTGTAAAGTTGAAATGGAGCAGCCTTATTTCCCCTTTTGGGACTTCTGCTTGGAGTTTTAATTTAAGCACATAATAATAGTTTAAAAAGTCCCAAATCAGACTGGTTCTCCTTAAATCACAGCCAGAACAAGATTATTTGGCTTCTGGATAGAGTTTTGAGATTATTTGGAAATAGGAACTCAGGGAAGGTTTTGTCCTCATCTGGGGTTGGGTAATACCCAAGAGCTGGAGAGAGAACAGAGTGATTTTCTAGCAATCACCACGATTTCCATGGTGTGGAGTGCTGCTTGATTCACTGCAGATGAGTGAATTATCAGCAAAATATCTGTGTCCTTCTGCCTTTATTAAAGGCATCAAACAAGCAACCAGCATTGCTGAACCGCTTTGTCAGGGAGAAGAAATCCTCCTAGGGCAGCGATATTGACGGAGTTTGTAAACTCTGTCCTGACCTTTCTCCTTCACATAAACTTGGGGCCTGAGTCAGGACAATAAATCTACTGCATCTCATTCAGGGAGGGAAATGATTACTCATCTCTCCATGATGAAAGGGACTTGGTTGTGAAGCCAGGCTTGCTGGTGATTTGAAGACCTTCCATGGAATGGGAAGGGATTTATGCAGCAATAACATGGCCATCCATGGGGATGCTGCTGTGGGGCACTTCCATGTCTTCAGAAAGGCATCCAGATGTTTCTGCATTATTGCTGGGCATGAAGGGGAGAAACAAGAAGGAAAAAAGATCCTGGCTAAGATTTAGAAATCATAGGTGGGCGGTGGGTGAAGCATGGAAAGTGGAGAGCAAGGGAAAGAGGGATTTTGCATCGATCCAGAATAAGCAAACACAAGAGCAGACAAAGGGAAGAGATGCAGGATCTCCATGGAGATTACCAGTGCAGGTTAATTGAATAAAATGTTTTTTTCACTGTTTGCAAAGGTTCCTCTCAGGACCTTTGGAAGCAGCAGAGAATGGAAGATGTGCTCCATCAGCCTGGCAGAGCTGGGGCTGGGCATGAGGGCCCTTCCAAGGAGCTCTTTCGTGGAGTAGAGAGGCAAAAGTGGGGTTAATGTTCTCCTTGACAGCAAGAACCAAGAGCTTATTTATGATGGACAGCAGCTTAGTGGAGCCATGTTTGAACAGCCCTATAAAGAGCAGAAGTGGTTTGAAAGCCCTGAATGAAAGCCAGTCAGGTTTTTATGGGTTTTTTTTTAAAGCCTCATCAGGCTCTAAGCGGAGTTTGGCTTTGGTGCATGGCAGATGGCTCAGGAGATGTTTCTCTGCTCTATACATAGTAATTTTTGACCTAAATCTACTTTTGCCTCTTTCTACAGGAAGCACACGTATTTTTGCTGGTGTGGGAGATTTCCAGAGCAGTTATGAGAAAGGAGTGGGGGAAGCCCACTGCTATCCTCAGGTAAGACAGTGACCCATCCCAGAGACCATGCCAGGTTCTCTGCAGTCAGTGGAACCAGCAGCTCTCCCCTCCTGAGGACACCAAATTCATGGCACCACTGGAAGCTCTTTCTGCCTCACTCCAAGTTTTGGGAGCAGCTTCTAGGGTGCAGCTCTAGGCTTTGGGAACAACATGGGCTTGGAGTGCAGCTCACCAGGAAGAGAATCATGGAATGGTTTGGGGTAGAAGGGACCTCAAAGCCCACCCAGTGCCACCCCTGCCATGGCAGGGACACCTTCCACTGTCCCAGGTTGCTCCAAGCCCCATCCAACCTGGTGTGGAACAAATTCCTGAAGAGAAGCTGCTTTGCCCCTGCATGTCACGATGTTATTGACAGGGGTGTCACAATGTGCTTCTTCTCTGGCCACAGAGGAGATCGGGACAGACAGAATGTCTGCTGAAAACCAAGCTGTGTGAGGAGAGGGTGAATCCTCAGTGCAGTGTATCTGAGATGAGCCACTCCAGGACCCCAGCCAGAGCTCAAACCCTATTGAAGTGCAGTGCCTCTGCCCTGCCAGCACTGCCCTGGTACCCCAGCGCTTTCCCAGGGCTGGCTGCTCATCCACAGCGCCAGGAGCAGCCTGAGAGAGGACAGGATGAGGGACGCAGATGCTGCAGGGCTCATCTGAACCTCCAGCCCCATTCCCCAGAGCAGGAGGATGCTGCAGGCTCACCTGCAGCGCTCCTGGCAGCCCTGAGCAGCCCCACCCTGCCGTGCAGCTCCTTGCTGTCCCTCGCAGGGTCTCAGCCCTGCTTTGGCCGGGGCTGAGGAAGAAGGAGGAGCTGGAGCCGTCAGGGATGCTGAGAGGCAGGGATCCTTTGGATGTGCTAATGCTGCATTAGCGCTAATGGGCACCGCCACCAGCAGCCTCCTGGGAGAATGCCGAGCCTTGAATTCCTCTAATGCTGCCTTAATCCAACCAGTCTTTAAAAGAGTAATGAAAAGAGCTCCTATTTGCAAATAACCAGGGCAGAGCAGGGGGTCAGAGCCGCCTCTGGGCTTCCCTGCTCTTTACCCGGACAGAGAACAGCCCCGGGCTGCGGGCTCTGCCCGATCCCAAATCCCGCCCTCGGAACCAGGAATCACAAGTGTGTCCTGTTAAATAACCAGGTTGCCTAAGCTTGGTCAGATGTACTGAAACAACATTTGCAAAGTGCAAATCCCGCTGTCAGTTACGTAACTGAATTATCCTTCCATATGCCAGACAGCAATTCTACAGTTAATTGATTTTAATCTAATCATTTGTAGCCAGTCACCAGTTTTAATCAACCCTGCCCACCCCCAGCCCATCGGTTTGCATGAGCCAGCTTTCCAGCAATTACTGGTTTTAATTATATGAAGGTCTGGATCTGTTTCATTAATTCTTGTCACATTACCACAGCCCTCCATTTCCACATGCAGCGTCCAGCCACCTCAGCATCATGATCCATTACAGTGGACAAGCAGGAGCATACTTGCCCCAGCTTCATTAGGTTTGGAATGCTAATCAGCAGCATTCAGAGGAGGCAAAACACAGGTACTCACCCCTATTCCTCCTCTCCCTCCTCTGCTCTCCACAGCCAGAGCCTGGCTCCAGCACTGGGCACCTGCTTCTGGCCTGGGGGCATCTGAACCAGGGCAGAGCCCCAAATATCTCAAAATGCTTCATTTTTCCTTGAGGAACCTCCCAGGGGTGGAGGAATATCCCTTTCCAGCCCCCATCACTGTCCCCAGGGTGCTGAGATGGAGAGCAGGGATATTCCCAACACCTGGGCTTGAGGGATGAGCCAGGGAGGAATTTGCCTCTGGAAACACTCTATGTACAGGTCTGGGTGCATGCCCCCAGCTGTGGGGTCTGACTTGTTCTCACTTAAACAAATACCTAATAAAAATGAAGGATTACTTCATATCTACTTGGAAAGGACAGGAAGCCCTGCAGTTCACACCAGAAAGTGGATGTTTCCTTTTCCTGGAGTGTCTTTGTAGGAATCCACGTGCTGCAGCCTACCTGGAGCTGGTGTGGGGGAATGGAAATGTCAGGGAGTCTCTTGGGGTTGTCCCAAACCCTTCTGCTGGTTTGGGAAGAGCCCTTCCCATGGGGCTGGAGGGTTCTGTCCTGTCCTGTGTCTCTTGGGACACATCTGCAACCCAGGGAAGGACAGGAACTCCCCCCACCCAAAAGGGGCCAGAAAAGGGAGCCACAATCACCCCAAATGAGATGTCACACATAAATCATGGATGACCAGTGGAATGGGCTAATGAGGCTTTTATGGACGACAAATAAAGCAAACAGGAAAAGTGTCGTTCTGTCTGAGCTAACACTGCCAGCATGAGCGAGTAATCTTGGCTCCAGGGACCACTCTGTGTTTAATCCTCCCTTTCCCAACTCAGGCCAGTTTTGTACAGATATGAATTATTGAATCCAGCCACATTTTCCCTGCATTCCAGCTAGCCATGTGAGGACCTTGTGGCTGCACTGTCAGGGCCCCAGCAGGAACACTCTGGAGAGGGTTTCTGTGTGTGCACACCTGAGCTAAAGTGATCTATAAGGCAACTGGAATGATATCACCACCTTTGTGCTGGGAATTGTGTAGATAACCCAACCTAGCACCTCCACCTAACAGGAGCATTTTTTACACATCTATTATGCTGTAGATAAACATTGCATAAATTATTAATTTGTAATTTCTAAGGTTGTCTCTCACAGGGAAAAATGAAGAGTCCTGAGCTGAGTGCTGATATTGGAGGCAGAATCTGAGCCCTGGATGAAGCCAGGTGAGGAGCACAGACACATTCCCCCTTACCCAAGGAGCTGTCCCCACATCCAGAGGGAATGACTGCCAAGCCCAGGATGATCCTGACAGCCCAGAGAGGCTCCTCAGGTTGGGGACGATTTTGGAGGGTCCAGCCTGTGATTCCATGATTTAGTGGCTCGGTGCTCCTAAAATCCTTCGGGGATTTTGGAGGGTCCAGCTCATGGAGCGCAGCTGCTGCAGGTGGGTGAGCCCTGACCAGGCTCACAGGGCAGCACCTGCCTGGAGCTGGTGGCTTTGGGGGACAGGAGAAAAGGCACCAGTGTCCTCTCCTGACTTTGTGACTGTCCTGGAGCCACATGAACACATTTTTAATGGGCACTGTGGAAGCCGGTGGGGCTCTCCCGGGTCCATCCCGGCCCTGTGGAGAGCAGCAGTGCCAGAGCCATGTCCAGGGTAGGGATGCGTGGACAGCAGAGGGCTCTGCAGCCCTCAGCAAGAGCGGGGCCCGCCTGGGTGATGCTCAGAAACTGCCCGAGGAATTAAACAGCGTTTGGAGACAAAGGGGGCAAGAAAGAGGAAATGAAAGTTGAATAGTGGAAAGGGCAAAAGAAGGAGGANAAAAATTAAAAAAAAAATTAAAGATAAAAAAAATTAAAAGTTTCTGTTTTCCCATGCAGAGAATGTGTCTCCAGGGAGCAGTGCTGTGCAGATGGAACTCTGAGTCCTCCCCTTCCCATCCCAGGGATTTGTCATCACTCTGCCTTCGGCTGGAATCTGAGCAGGGGAAGGAGAAAACCCCCTCCCTCAGACGGGCTGGGAAGAACCTGGAAGGTTATTTTGGTATTTCCAGTGGGAGTGGAAGGAGGATGCCAGACTGGGTTTTTTATCCTTCCCATATTCCCCACTGTCAAATGGGAAGTGCTGCTGCCTACCCTAATGCAGGAGAGATGCCGCAAAGCAGCAGCTCTGGATCTGCTGAGCAGGGACTGGCCGGGATCACTGCCCTGGGAGCTGCATTTCCCTGGGATCATCCCCTTCCCAGTGATGCTCACCTTACCCAGGTGATGGTCCTTGGGAGCTGTCCCTAAATAAATCCCAGTCCCAAATTAAGCTGCTCCATGTGGTGGGATCTGGGAGGTTCAAGTTCCTGTGCCCAAATCCCTGCCCTGGCAGGGCGAGGGCAGGAGAACCCCGAGGGTTATGTCGGCCTCTGCAAAGCAGGGAAGGAAATTGCCTATAAGACCTTGCACCTTGGGATGTGCTGTGGATGTTTGCCTTCCTCATTTATGTGTAAATAAGCCCTTTTCTCTCTGGCACCAGCTCGGCTGGGCTCCGAGCTCATCCCTCACAGCACTCGGGATGCGCAGGTTCCAGGGAGCGTTGGAGAACAAAGAGCTCATCCCCAGTGACCTGACATCATCCCCAGCATGGAGAACAAGGTGTTGAGCCCGGCTGCTGCTGAGCACACCTATTAAATGTGTCCTCTCCTCCATGAATTATGTATCTCTGCATTTCCATTTCCCCACTGCCTGTTTGATGGAATTCTGCTCAGCTGATAAGGATTAAGCCACCTTCTTCAAAGCACTGTGCTTAATAAACCAGAGCTGAGGATGCTGCATTCTCCAGGTGTGTCCAAGGTACAGCACTGTACCCTGGGGAGGAAAAGCAGGGCACCCAGTGGGAAGGGTTTGGGGTCAGGGGTTGTTTTACACCAGGGCTGGCAAACCTCACCCTAGATTCCTCCCCTAGACAGCAGTACCTGGTGCTGGCTGAGGGCTCTGGAGAATCCAGCACACACCCCAGGGGCAGAGAGGGTTCCCCAGGACACGGGAACACAGGGGGTGTTTATCTGGCTGCTTTCTCATCAAACCCTGTGGGTGGGAGGGAGGAGATTTACTCAGATATCACAACCTGAGATGCCAGCACAGGAGCAATCCCCAGCTCTGTCTTCATCCTTCCTTTTGTCTTCTCCTTGGGGAGAGCCAGCATCCCTACAAACCCACGGCTCTGCTTCAGGCAGGAGCCAAGGCTGTCCCTAAAGCACCCAGAGACACAGCTCTGGCTGCAGAGCTCAGGGGCCAGAGAGCTGAGATGTCACACAGCCACTGGCAAGTGCTGGTCAAACACCAACAGCAGAGTGCTGGAGGACCTGCTGCTCTCCTGGTGACAGGAACATGCACTGGCAGGGCTGGGTATCCACCCACTGCTGCAAGGACTCACGCAAGCTTCTCCTCCATGCTGCAGCTCCCATCCCCAAAGCTGTGAACAGGCTCTTGCTTTGGATTTTTCCACGATGCTCAGTCTGGAGTAAAAGAAAAAGCCAGCAGCTGCTGTGAGGCTCTTACAGCGCAGAGGCACCAAGGGAAAGAGGGGAGAAGAAACAGCTAAAGGACATCTCCTCAGAATGTCCAGGAGGTGAGGCCACGTCTCCTGCCTCCTTGTCCCCTCAGAGCAGATGTTCCCCATGAGCAGAGGGAGCAGGCTCATAAACCTGGAGCTGCAGTGGGGATCTCTGGGAACACCTGCCTCGAGCCATACCCACACCACAGCATCCCTCTGCAGGATGGAGAGCTATTCCTGCCTTGCTTCCCCCTGCTCATCCCCTCCCAGGACAGCCCCTCCCCTGTCCCCTTGTCCTGTGTCAGCCTTTCCCTGATGTCATGGGACATCACTCCTGGAAAGGCAAACAGGAGCACAGTGCCCAGCCAGCCAGGTTTGACAGGGAGGCAATATTTGCGCTGCTGTTTGTTTCCTGAGGGCAGGAAGATGGATTGGAGATGGTGCTGACGTGGCAAGCCCATCTCTGCTCACTGAGGGGTGAGGGCATAGCGTTTGTCCAAGGGCTGGTTACAGCAGAGCCTTCCTGCCCTGATCCCAGCACTGCTGACCCAGAGAACATATGAGGGTGTCAGATCCCCTTAGGGTTATTTTCCTGCTGGATATCAGGTTACTGAGGCTGCATTTCTCTTAGCCAGGATCCTTTTGTTTCACTGGAGTTGGTGCCCTGAGAGTGAGCTGCAAAAAAAGGTGAGCAAGCACAAGAGGTCCTCCGAAATGTCCTTTGCTTTCTGCTTAAATATTGGAGGCAAAGTCTTTGCACAGTGTTCAGAAGTAACAACAATCCCCAAAGCTCTCCCACAGCCCTCTCGTGTGCTGTAAGTGTTTCTTTGGCTGTCCTTGGCCTTGCTTCCTTGCTCACACCTCCTCAGCCTCTGTGAATGCCTTCACTTGTCACAAAACCCTGTCCTTGACCTCTCCACGAAGTTTTCTCCAGGCTGCTGTTATTTGAGGACATTTTTTTCTCCCTCCCTTTTACCAGAAAGCAGCATAACTGCTTCATACAGTCTCTCAAGTTTATTGTCTGTACTAGCTTGAGTGCACCAAGCAGATGGACTCCATGCCTGCAGAGCTGCCAAGTGCAAGGTCACCAGCCTTATCCATACAAATAACATCTGCATGGTCTTATTTGTATATTCTTACAAATAACATGCACATTCCTCCTCTCATGCTCCTCAGAGGGCAAACAGTGAGGGGTTGCAGTGGGAATCTTAGAGGGACATGTGGAGACACTGTCAGGTTTACTCAACTATGTGTAATTTTCTCTCCACCAAAGTTAAAGCCCATCTAGAGCCACCCCTGCCATGGAGAGGGACACCTTCCAGTGCCCCAGGCTGCTCCAAGCCACATCCAGCCTGGCCTGATCCCAGGGATCTAGGGACAGCCACAGCTTCCTGGGAAACATTCTGTGGGAATGCTCTGTGTATCCAGGACAGAGGACCTGCTGGGATAGCAGCCTGAATCTGCTTCCTTTATTCCTTTATTCCTTTATCTGCCAGCAGTTTCCAGCAAATCAGAGAATTCAGATGCTATCAGCACCTGCAACTCTTCTCTGTTCTGGAAGTGGTGCAGGAACACATTGGTAGCTTTGACAGTGCTAAAAAAATGAAACAAGAGGTTAATAAATCTTCCTCTCAGCCATGTCCTCACCCCTTTCCTGGCCCTGCAAACAGAGGTGGCACCCACTCATTCCTCAGCCACATTGCACAGCCGTGCTTGGAGCTCCCTCCTCTCTTTCTGGAGGAGGAGGAAGAGGTACCTGTGTCTTGGGAGAAGGGCAATCACTCCTGGATGAGTTACTGAAGTGAATCTGGTCAGATTTTGGGCTCCAGAGAGCCCATATCCAGGTCTGTGCCAGGGTGAGCCTGCAGTCTCTTGGATTAAGCCTTTCCAAGAGGAACACAGGCTCCTTCTCTCCTCTTCCTGCTCAGCTTCTGCCCTGCACACAGGTGTGACTGCCCCATCCAGCACTCAGACCTGACCTTCCCTTTCCTTGGCACTTCCCAGGTTGTTTTCCAGGAGTGCAGCTCGGCTCTGGCAGAGATCTGCCATCTATTAATTAACTCAGTACCTGATGGGTGTCAGCATCCCAAAGGGATTCTGGAACAGCACTGAAAATGATGAAGGGTTGGGAGGCACTGATTTATGGTGGAAGATTAAAGGAGTTAAATATGAAAAGCTCGAGTGAGTGATGGCAAAGGAGAATCTGAAGCCTGTGCTGAGTGGTTTGAAGGGTATAAACACCCGAGAAGAAGTGCTGGCATTGCTGAGATGGGGAATTTCAGCAAAAGCCCTGGGGAAGCAAAGGAAATTGCCCTTGGCCAGCCTGAGGTGCACACTTCCAAAAATTCACTAATTAAAGTCAGTCAAGGATTTTTGGCTATAATCAAGCAGAGACATTGTTAGAAGGGCAAAACTCAGTTTCTTCATCCTTTTCCCCTCAGTGCCTTGAGTTTCTCTGTGCTCAGCACTGCAGCATCCCCTGAGCCCCAGGGACCCCTCAGGAGCTCAGGGACATGTCCTGGTGCCAGCACAGACTGTGAGTGCCAGGCAGAGGCACTGACAGCAAACCCTGCTTTCCTCTGGAGTGCTCCATTGTGCTGTCACAAACTTGCTCGGTCAGAAACTTCAGTTTGTTTGTGCCAGGTGCTGCCTCTGCAGAGCAGTGCAGGGAAGCTGTAAGTCATCCAGGCTGGGAGAAATCCCTCCCTGAGAGGGGCTTCTCACAGTGGTGTCCCTGGATGTCTGGAAGTGTCCAAGGCCAGGTGGACAATGCTTGGAGCAGCCTGGTATAGTGGAAGGTGTGGGAATGAGATGGGCTCCAGGGTCCCTCCCAAAAGCCAGCTTGTGATCCTACAGGAAAGCCTCTCAGGCAGGGCTGCTAACAGAAAGATCCATGCACAGCAGCTGGGGATGGGCTGTGCTTCCTTCCACGAGGGATCCTGGTTTTGTGCCTCACACAAATGTTCATTCTCAGCAAAAGTGGCTTTGCTGCCTCACTCAGTTTCCCCCATGCTTGCAGAGCTTTCCATGAAAACGCTGCTAATGGGACCCTCGGTGTCACTGGGTGTGGTGGGGCTGAGGGGCCACTGCCAAACTCCTCCAGTGGCTGGGCAATTAAACATCCTGCTCTTCTCCCCCACTCCTGCACAGAGCTGAGACAATTAACCCAAACTTGCCAAAGGTTAAAGAAAAAAACCCAAAACTGTTGAAGTTTTTCTGGGTTTTAATAATTGTTGTCCCTTTAAAATGTCTATACCTTTTAAACCCATGCTAATTATACTTGTTTTAATGGACAGCATTTTATCAGTACAGACAACTGGGACTGGGATGCCAATTAAAGTCAGGGAGAGAACTACAGCTGTAGCAGAACACCTGTTTTTCTTTTTTTTCCCCCCAAAATTATGACATCAGCTTAATTGCAACTTTCCGATCCATTTTCCCTCCAATTAATCTAAAGTGCTCTGTTCTTAGGAGGATTTTGGAGCTGTGCTAAAACAAGTCAATAACCTGCTCTCTGACCCTCTGCTAAACTGCTAATGACTTTTTCTGGTTTCATCTCCATTTTAATGGATGATGGACACAACCAAAACCTGCCCTTCAGCCCTTTCTTCATGGAAATCCCTTTTCCAGGGAGCATTTCTGTCCATTGCAGCTTCCAGCTGCTGTCCTTGCCCAAAGCACCCTGAGAGGGATCCCTGGAGCAGCAGGAGGGACATGGGGAGGTCTCAGTGCTGGAATTCTTTGGGGTTACTGAGTGCTCACACACTGCCCAGGAGTGCCACCTGCAATTAGCCACGCTGCTTAATTGCTGGCTCTGCTCAGCATGTGCCAGCCAGGTCTTCTCCCAAGAACCATGGAATATTCTGGGTTGGAACAGACCCACAGGGATCAGTGAGTTGCTCCTGGCCCTGCACAGGACACCCCAACAGTCCCACCTTGGGCTGGGAGCCTTGTCCAAGCTTTGTGAATCCTGAACTCCACTCAAGGATCATTTGAGATCCCACCAGGCATTGTCTGTGTTCACTGAGAGGCACAGGGAGCAGCTCAGCAGCTTCTCAACCTTCTCTACAGCCAGGGCTGCTTTCATCCCTCATTCACATGTGCTTTTCCAGCTCCTGAATCATTCCCATCACTCTTCCCCACAGCCTCTCCCATTTATCTCTCTGTTCTTTCAGAGCCTGGATGCAGGAGCAGATCCATCACTCCAGGATTGCTTTCCAAGGAGTGCAGCTACAGCTGACAGAACCTCCCAGCTCCCCTGGGTAGCTTTTCCCCTTAGCACTCCCCAGATGTGGGGTGTTCAGCTCCTGGCTGCCTGCAGCATGCCCAGAGCAGCCCAGTTTGGGTGTCTGGGGGCTGTGGGGCTGGATCAACCCCAAACAAGGCTGGGGAGGAGTAGGAGAGCTTGGGATGGGTGCACTGCACCCCTCAAACCAGCAGCACTTGGGCTCTAAAGCATCTGAAGGCTTCAGCTGTGTCTGAGCCAAGAATTCCTCCAGGAGTCCCCCAAAGCAGGAGAGTGGCCCCCACAGGCATTGGGATGAGCTCAGAACAGGGATCATGTGAATAACACACAAATCCCAGGGGCTTTTCCAGGACTCCTTCACCAAGGAATAAACCTCCTTCCAAGGAATAAAACTTCTGGAGCTCTCCCTGCTCAGCAGTGTGGCTGCATGGGGGGATCTCCTTGGAGTAGGGACATCTCCCAGACATTCCTTACCCAGGACTAAGAGATCCTTCCTTGCTCAGGAGAGAGACACCCTCTGTGCTCAACAGATCCTTGCTGGGGCTCTGAATTAGCACTAATTAAAATCCAGACAGAATTAGACTGTTAACTTAGACAGAAATCCCTGTCCAAGTGTGAGACCAGGACTGGAGCTGGGCACAGCTCAGCTCCATCAGGAGTTCAGGCAGTGAAGAGCTCCACTCAGCATGGGGGTCTTCCTTAGCTTTCGGTGCCCTCAGCCTTGTGCAAATCCTTCTAAATCCATTTTGCCTTGATTTCCCTGTGTGTGTTTGACCCTGTGGGCAGTTATAACCACCCTGGCCACTGAGCTTCGTTCAGCTGCATTTTTCCAAGTTTGCATTCAAACCACTTCTGCCAGTACCTTTGATGGGGATCCTTCCAGGGCCCCATAGCTGCTCATTCACAATAGAGCGTCCCCAAAAGGGCTCAGTGCAATGAAACCCCTCCTGGCTGATGCCTGACTGCATCCCTGCCTCTCTCCCTCCCTCCTCAGCCTAGAATTTCAGGCCATGACTTGTGCTGTGTGCCTGGAAGCTCCGTCCTCCCCCCTTGGCAGTGACCTTTTGCATAATTGAACACTGGTATTGTCTCCTCTCCTCTGTCCTCCCTCCAGATGAAATGCCACCGAGTGCTTCCCAGTAGCTCATGTTTTCCTGGCCTCTGATGATCCTTATTTCTGTCACATGAGCTCCCTTTGGGCTGTCCTTGGGGCGAGTTGCTGAAACTGGACCCAGCAGTGCAGCCCTGGGCTGTAAGGGGAGGAGAGGCTCAGTGCCACTGCTGCTGTCCCTCCTCTCTGTGCCAGCCCTGCAGAGATCACCCAGAGGTCTGGGCACCCCTGGAGAGGGCAGAGAGGGGGGATGGATGGCACAGGGATGGGAGGCACTGCTCCTGCAGCCCAGCTTGCAGGAATCCTGCAGTCACAGCATGGTTTGGCACCTGGGAAAGCTCAGGGACACCTTCCTCTGGATCAGCCTGCTCAGAGGCCTGTCCAGCCTCTCCTGGGATGTTTCCAGGGATCCAGGGGCAGCCACCACCTCTCTGGGCATCCTGTGCCAGTGCCTTCCCACCCTCAGCAAAAAATCCTCTTATCTGGTCTGAATCTTCCCTCTTTTAGTTTAAAGCCTTTCCCCCTTGTCCTCTCACCACAGCACTTCCTCAAATGTCTGTCCCCATCTTTCTGAAGCCCCTTTAGGTGTGGAAGGGCCAGGGGCTTCTGGAAGTGGTGCTGTTTCCCAGGAGGATCATGGATGAGTGGATCTCCACCCCCAGGCTCACTGGTGGCAGCACTGAGATTCCTGGGGACACTGCTGCCACAGAAAGGAAGGCTGAGGATGTGACAAGAACAAGAAAATGAAGATGCTCTCGAGCTTTCCAAAAACCTGATGCACCATTTGTCTCTGCCAGAAGCCCTCACATTTGTCAAGGCTTAAAGAGAGACTGACATAAGTGATCCAGGGGAAAAAACCCATCAGTGGGAAGCAGCTGGGAGTTGTAGGAACAAAGCAGCTCAATTAGACTCTCTGTTCACAAAGGAAATATCAGAAATCACCAAACCCCGGGGTTTTTGGGTGATGATTGTCCAAATTAATGAGTCTGGAAATTTTATGAGTCTGTGCTGCAGATTATTGTTGGGGAGCTGTTTTTCATTAAAACCATACCGTGTATTTGAAGGCTTTTTAAAGGGAATTTTAAAAAAGCTGTTTAGAGAATATCCCAATTTTTACACTCTTCAGGCTGTTTTAGCTCAAGGCAAAGGTTTCTTCAGGGTCAAATTTCCACCCAGGTGAAGCTTTTGTAGTGCACTGATAGTATGTTGAAAGTCCCTGCACCAGTCAGCCTCTCAGGGGTCTCCTGAGGATTTTGGCTCCAGCTGGGAGCTGTTTGTGCATTTATTTGTGGAAACCCCCACAGTCAGAGCTGGCTTGCCCCACCATGCCCCGGAGCCCAGAAGGATTTCTCGTTCTTCTCCCTTTCCCCTAGCCCACAGCAGATATATTCTTTTCATTCAGAGCAGATTTGCTCAGAGCTGGCTGGAGACAAGAGCCAGGACAGCAATGAAAGCTGGAAATGGAGTATTTTTATTCCTGCAGTGTCACCAAACCTCCAGCTTCCACCTGGGAGCAATGAGGTCAGTGCTAAAGAGTTCATAGAAAGACAAAAAAAGTCATCTGAGTTGGAAAAAATCTGTACAGGATGGAGGATTTACCTAAGCCAGGCTCACCCTTTAAGCATGGTTTCCATTCCCATCCACTCCAACCAGGACAGATCCAGGCTCCTGCTCTGTGGAATCCCTTTGGGAATGAAGAAGAGGATGGGCAAGAGGAAAGGAAAGTCTGAGAAGAGTGCACATACCCTGTGCTGGCCATGCTTTTCCTAAAGCTGGACTCACTGCTCACCTGGGCTGGCAGAAAGCACCGTGGGAGGAAATACCACCCAGGAAGGAATTTCCCCTCCCAAACGGGAATCTTTCCCCATTCCTCCTGTTGTTTTCCCTGTGCTTGTTGTCTCCCTGAGATCAATATTGCACGTTTCCCCCGGAGCCACTTGCAGAGGTCAGGAATGTCCCTGCAGGAATGCTTGGGGCAGCAGAGCCACCCCATCCCACAAGAGCCTGAGCTGCTCAGGGATGTGTCCCTGACCTTGGCAGGAGCTGCAGGGGCAGGAGCCACACCTGGGGACTCACAGGGGGCAGCTCCTGGCTTTTTGGAGCATGGCCCTCCTGGGAGCACAGCCACCAAAGTTCTTATGAAAGGTTTTCCTATTCCCCTGTCATTTATTTCAACAAAAAAAAAAAGCAATTTCCCTGTCGGTTTTAGTTCTTTTTGATATGCTGCCTTTATCTTTGGTGCTTTGTGGTGCTAAATAGCTGCTGCATTTCACACCAGGAGAGCACAAATCCCTGTATTTCTGCCCCAGAAGGGCAGAAATAAACATGGATGTAGTCACAAGTGAAACCACTCATTCTATTTTTGTCTCCCTTATCTCTGGTACTCCAACAAGATTTCTCCCGAGTCTTTCTTCTCCTTGATCTCTCATTTTTCTGTTCCCATCATCTTCTCATCCTCTTTTCTTCCTACCCTGGGTTTCTGGAGTCTCTGCCTTTCATGCACAAAGCCGGCAGCTCTCTTTAATCAAACACAGCAATTAAGAAACTCTCAATTACAAGAGTCACCCGTGTCATGATTTATTCCTGGCTTCAGGACTTTGAGTTCACTTATTATTGCTGTGTCTGGAGGAATCTGAGGGGAATGAAGTGCAGGGAGCTGGATGGCAGAGAGCAGCTGCCCCCAGGAGCAGCAGCCTCAAATCCTCACTGAACTCAGCAGCTGAGATGGTTTTGTGTGATTAGGAAGCAGGTGATTCCAAAGAGGAGCCAACATTAGCAGGCATACAGGGCACAGCAGAAGCATTTAATTTTTATTATTTTTAAATTTTTTTTTCCCTCTCAGAAGAGTAGGAATCCTACAGCTCACTTCTTCCCTTTGTGGAAGAGAAACATAGAAGTGGAATTATCATTTTTTAATGTCAGAATTAAAGCCCCAGAGCTCTCTCTGCACTAAACCTCTCTGCCCTGAAGAGGTTCTGAGCAGGCAGAGGAGAGTGAGGACACAGAGGCCACTTGCTGAGGGCTGTGTGACAAAGCCTGGCTGAAGAGCAGGGAGGAGGCACAGTTAAAAAGTGCTTTTCTGGCTGGTCCAGCACCTTTCCCCAGAGCTGGGCTCTGTGGAGGAGGAAGGGTGTGTGTACCCTCTCTGTGTTTCACCCCGCCTTTGCTTGTGTTCAATTATTTCTCCTGCCGTATTCATTATTAATATGCACATTTTCTGCCTAATTTCTCCCTCTTTTTCCATTATTTAACCATAGCCAGACCACAAGCGGTATCCTCTGGCTCAAAAGCTGCCTCTAAATTAAAGCTGCAGGTTTGTGTGGGGATTTGAGGTGTGTGGGAAAGCTCCCATCACCTTGCAGGACTCGGCTCAGCAGTGGCCCATGCTGCTTCCCAGGATTCTGAGCACACTGGGATGTGCTTGTGGGTGCCTTATTATTTTGCTCCATGCACAGCTTGCAGCTGGCATGTCTCCTGGCCTCAGGAAAAGGGGTGGGTGACAGCAGTGCCCACCAGGGCTGGGAATGGGTTGGAAGGCTGCCCAGGAGATCAGCCTTACCCTGCTGGGATGTTGCTTCCTGCTTGAGCTGCCACAGACTCTCAGCTTTTTTTTGGCACTGCTCACTCCTGCATCCTCTGTTCTCACAACATCTTCTGCAAGGGCTCCCCTGGGGAATGAGAAATGCAGGAAACTTTGCAGCTGGGACTTCATGGAATGACATTCCAGCTGTTAACCGCAACTTTTCCTCCCCAGTTCCCTGGAAACCAGAAAGCTGTGATTTCCTTTGGGCTTGCCTGTCACATCACCAGGCTCCAGAGAAACTCTTGTGTGCCTGAACATCCTGAGGCAGGTGAGCCCCAGCTCAGACCTGGGACAGCTGCAGGTGTCACCTCCCTGTGGAGGGGACAGGCACAACTGTGTCCCTTCTGCTCCAGGTGCAGGAGACCCATGCAGCAAAATTCAGTGTGAGACCTTCGGGATAGGAAAGGGACACTGCTCTTAGTGCAGCTCAATTCCTGCTCCCGGACTTCCCCCACACCCACACATCTGCCAGTGCCAAGGCCTGTGTGTCTCAGGCTGCTCAGGATCATCCCAGGAATGATGCAAGCCCTCCAAAATATCTGGGCCTTTCCATCTTTCTTCAAGTCCTCTTCATTTGCAATAACTAGTAGTTTTTGGAAAGGAGTGTGTAGCTAGTATCCTTTACCTTAAAATCCTGCTTATTTTGGCTTTGTGGATCAGGCACAGCTGCTGCCATCTCCTTCCTCTGTCCTGTCTCAGGGCTGTGGGGGCTGCACCCCATCAGGCATGCTGGGAATGGGGCTTTCCCCAGTGTTCCCAGTTTGATTACCATCAGTAGTGTCTCCATTTCTCAGCATGCCATCCCAACTCACATGCATTTATTGCTCCTGCAGGTGATTTCACACACAGGAATTTCCCATCTCCCACACCACAGGCTTTGGAATAGCTCATTATTTGTGCCCAGCCCGTGCTCCCAAGCACTCCTGCTGTGGCAAGAAATCAGGAACTGTGGGGGGAAAAGAAAGATGAGCACAAGGCCCCCCAAGTTTCAGGAATGCCATTTGGACACATACAGTGCCCAGTGTGTAATCAGTTCATGGCACTGGGACAAGCAGGAGATGGGGAGGGTGCAATGGGAAGCCTTTTGTAACAGCAGCTGTGAGAGCAAGAAGAATTCAATAGCAAGAACAATTTATCCAGGGAAAGTTATTTTTTCCTGAGTTTGCTCAAAAAGTTGTACCAGTGTGCACAGCTTGGAACCATCTCAGGTTCTGGTCTGTTTAGCAAATGACATTCTACCTTGAGAAGTGAGGGGAGAGGGATTAAAATGTTCTGGCAGCCTTGATCAGTGCTGTGTGATTGCACTTCTGTCCTTCAGCACCCTGGAAGCAACAGATGAGGCTGGGGCTGGGAATGCCCTCAGGGAGCAGCCTCAGCTCTTATCACATCTGCAGGATAAAGGATGCAGCTCCTATCACCCTGCAGGATAAAGGATGCTCTTCCCTCACCACAATCACTTCAGAACCTTCAGCAGCTAGCTCCTGCACAACTCCATTGCAAGTCCATTAAGCCCCCAGGATGAATTCCATATTTCAGGAGTAATCATTACTCAAGCTGTCTCTAAAAGCAGGAGATGATTTACTCTGCTCTGTTTGCTTGGACCTTCGAGAGAGCACAACTGGAGGAGATGCACTTAGCAGTAAGCAGGGAAACTTACTCAATTCAGCAACGTGGGGAGATAATTTTATACCTCCCAGTGCCAGGGGTCATATCTTCCCCTCACAGGACAGCCAGTGAATGGTGGCAAATGCCTATTTAATTTATGGGGACAATATGAGTTTACAACTCTCCTGCTCCATATGAGCTGGTGCCACATCCCGTTTCTCACAGGGCAAACTTTCCCCTGCACCACTATTTTGATGCTAAATCTCAGTATTATCCATTTCACACCCTTTCTCCAAACTGCTGTGAATGATTGGGATTCCAATCCTGCCGTCCACAGCACTCAAAACGGTAAGCAGAAATTTTATTAGCTCCTGCTTCTCACATTGTCCAAGTAATTAATTAAAATATTGATTAGTCCTAGAGACAGGACAGACCCTGGTGAAATTCCTGTAGATAAATTCTCTTGGGTAGGCAGCAAACTACCTGCAGCTCCTGGAGCTGAAGCTTTCCAATTAAGCCTGTTATTTTCTCCTTTTACTCCTTTCTGCATAACTCCATCTGGCTGATAATTGGTTTATGGGAACAAGGTAGGACAGGGTCAAAATCCTTCCTTCAGTCAGGAGGTAGCACAGCTTCCCCAGGTGGGACAGGTGCTTGCCTGAAGGAGCAGTGAAATATTTGATGTGATCTGTGTGAGACAATCCATGACATCCTTATCCAAGTGACTGCACATGGATGAGTCACTTCTTCAGCACCTTTCCAGGGATCAGTGCTGAGCTGGGTCTGGATCTGCCTGATGGCTATGTCTTCCTCTTCTGAGATGCCTGGAAACCTCCAGTTCCTGGGAATTGTGGTTTTAATTGGTAGCATTTCAGTGATTCTTTGGCTCATCTTTGCAGTATCCCTCTGGGAACTTCCCAGCTTTTCTTGAACTTCAGTGTAACATCCATGGATTATTTGCCTTCCTCTTCCCCAGCCTGGGGACTGGATTCCCTCCCCAGCTCTGCCTCAGCTCCAGGCACAGCAATTCTTTGTCTCTTGGCTACAAACTGTGTCTCCTCGGTGAGCATTTCCTGGGAACACATTTCAGGTTGCCAGAGGCAGCTGGAGTGAGTTTTAAGAAAAACATCCAGTGGGTTTTGATTCGTGTTTTGTTGGTCCCCTACAAACAGCCACTGAATCCACCTGGGACCATCCTTATCCCCTGTGCTGGAAAACAGCAGCAGCAAACCAGGAGAAACTCTTTGGGTCTGACTGCATCAGACCAGGAGCACTCCAGGGACAGATCTGCCTGACTGAAACATACCAAGGGTGATTTAAAAGCTTCACTTTGCTCTTTTTTCCAGAGGAATGGGAACTGTGCTCAGCTCTAAAGCAGCTCTTGGCTCCATAAGTGCTTTGGGCCCTTCCCTCCAAGTTTTAATTCCTTCTCTTGCCCCTGTGCAATTCTCACCAGCCTTAAAGGCACTGTTCTACCTCCAGGTCTGTGACCCTGGCACCACAAAGTGCTGCATGAAAACATCCAGTGCTCCATTCCAGGAAGTCCATGGAGTTCTGGCCCAGCTGGATTAGCTCCTGTTAACCCCAAATGCAATTCCTGGCTGGTGCCCAAGCTGTAGCTTTGGTGCTCTGTAAATTCTGTTTTAGGCTGTCTCCAGGGGATATTTCCTCTGGGGAGAACCTGGCACAGGGTGGATTTTGCTGCTTCTACCCCTTCCTTTGCAGCCCTCCTACCTGCCTGCCCCTTGCTCTGCATCAAACACTCCTCCTGCTGCCAAACCTTTCATATTCCCTGGGTTTTATCTCCCTCCCTGCTGAAGGGAGGTGGGAGCAGCCTTTCCAAACTGCCTCTCTTTAATCTTCCTGGGCAACTCACTCCCTTTCAACCATGTTCTAAAAGAGCACAGAGGAGGGGATGGGGAAATGTGGGTTTATTTCTCTTTATAGAAACTCCAGCCCAAATTGATGGAAATTACCAGAGCAAAAGCAGAGTAACAGGCCTGAAGCTAGGACAGTTTGCAAGTGCCTTGGATGCTTGTCCACAGAAAAGCTGCACAGCCCTGGGGGGCTCCAGTGGGATGGGGGAGAGAACCATGGAATCACAGAATGGCTGAGGTTGGAAAGGCCTTAAAGATCATCCCATCCCAACTCCCTGCCATAGGCAAGGACATCTTCCACTAGCCCAGGTTGCTCCAAGCCTCATCCAGCATGGGTTTGCACACTTGCACAGGCAAAGAATGGAATCGGTGGCAGATTCCTGGCAAAGGCCATTGCAGCTCCCCACGAAGCAAACTGTGCTGTTGTTTGCTTGTTGTGGTGTGGAAAGTACCCTGGGGTGACTTGGGATTCAGCTGAGCACAGCAGGAAGGTGCCTGTGAGCCAAGGCTTGTGCTCAGCCAGGAAAGAACCTTCTTTTCCACAGATTCCTGGGCTGCCAGGAGCTGGAACAACCACTGTGGGCATCGTGGGCTGTGCTTGCCTCCTCCTGCCCCAAGAGCCTCATTCCCATTCCTCTCCTGCTGCTTTGGCAACACATGCTGCCTGGCCATGGCTTGGAAAAGGGGATAGTGCAAAACTCTGCCAGCTGTGGCTTTCTGTCAGCAAATGCTACTTGTCCTGAACAGGACTGTAAATTCTCAACTCAGTGAACACAAGGCACTGCACAAAAATAGGAAAAAACCCCAACCCAAACCCCTGAAAAATTCCAATCAGCCTCTCAGTCTGCACTGAGGTAATTGGGTCCCTCAGAATGGCTGGGCAAGCAGTTTGGGGACACAGCTAAATTCAGTCACTCCACCACAGGCCTTCTCCCTTCCATTTCTCTGCACACCCAGCCTTTCCCAGCAGTTATTTGCCAGGGTAGGAGAAGGAAATTAATTTTCCCTTCTGTGTATTTCTTTTCTGCATATTTGGGTTGAACTTACAAGTTTTGTTTTCTCTACTAAATTCCATCCTGGAGCTAAAAATGACAAAGTAAGCCAGTAGCTGTGGCTGCTTGCTGGTGGTAGGAGCAACACAATTCATTCTTGGGTGGGAAGGAGCCCCAGGATGGGAAGAATGCAGGAAATGGAGGCAGCTGAACCAAAATAGCACCAGGCTGGACTTCCACCCCATAATTACAGACAGACCCCCCTTCAGGGAGCCCAGGGCTGGCTGGTGCTGGGCTCAGATGGTTCAGCCACAAGCTCTACCCAGTCTGGAGCAGGCTCCAACCTTGTCCTCTGATCCTGCAACCCTGGGACGAGTTCTGCCCTTCTTGAACTGCAAACCAGGAATGCACCTGAACTCCCATGTGCTCCACCGAGCTCTTGTGATAATCACTGACCACCAGAAAGCAAGTGCTGATAAAACAAAAAATAAGAATTATAATCATCAGTCAGAGAGATCTACGGGTTCAGTACAAACCCATTTCTTAAAAATGATTTATTTAAAAAAAAACACACTGCAAAACCTTTCAGGTTTATGGTTAATGCTCAGTGCTGGCATCACTGAGATGGTCAGCAGGAAAACCTGCTTTGAAGGACACAAATCCAGGAGGCTGCAGAGTCCATGGGTTCAAGTGTGTGGACTAATCCATGTGAAGGAACAAGCTGCACCCCTGAGGTGGAGAACAATGTGTGGGTGGATCCTCAGCACTGCAGGAAGAGTTCATCCCACTGGGAGATCAGGAGGCAGCCCCAGGGTCCATCACCCCGGGCAGGCACCCTGCACAGCTGGGCTGTGGGCTGGTTGGCGTGGCTTCACCTCCCCAGAAGGGGTCACAAGTCACCCTCTCGGTGTCACACTTTGGATTCCGGGCTCTTCATGGAGTTCCCTGCCAGTTTCTCCTTCTCTGGCTCTGCCTTTGTCTCCTCTGCCCGGCTGGCTTGCTTCTCCTGCTTGCTAAGAATCACATACACGGCCCCAAAGCACAGGAAGGCGCCCACCTCGAAGAAGAACTGCAGCCCCAGATACCTGTGGGGTGCAAACACAGCTCAGTGTTCACTCAGTGTTCAAACTCAGGGTCAGTGCGCTCCCCGGCACACGGGGAGGCTGTTCCAGGGAATGCCTCTGCCACAGAACCTCTGTGGGTCCAGCCTGCAGGTCCTTGGCAGGGCTGGCGAGTGTCCCTGTGTGTCACCACAGCTCATCCCCCGAGCCCCCGCCCCCATCCCTACCTGTGCCTGAAGAGGGTATTGTTGTAGTATCGGCAGGCTGCCCTGCGCTCACACCTCCTCTCCCACAGCATGCACGTGGTGTCGATGGCGCTGCCGTACAGCACCGGGCCTGGCATCCATGCTGGAACACAGGGTCAGTCAGCAGAGCCCGGCCGTGTCCTCAGCACAGCCACGCCAAAAACACGGCTCCAGGTGAGTGCACAGCCCAAACCTCAGCCCAAACCATGGCCCTGGGTGAGTGCACAGCCCAAACCTCAGCCCAAACCATGGCCCTGGGTGCCACAGCCAGGTACCTCCTGAACACTTCAGTGACAGGGACTCCACCACCACCCCAGGCAGCCTGTTCCTGCCCACCTCCTCTACACACTGAGCATTTATTGCTCCTTCCCGCAGCTGCTGTGGCACATCCTGGGGGCCTCCAGGGGCAACATGAATTTTGCCTCTTGGAAAAATTACTGGTGGGATCACATGATAGGGTGTGCAGCACCCCTGATATGCTGGAGGTGAACAGAGCAGTGTCTGCACACAGCCTGAGCTCCTGAACCTGAAGTTATTCCCAGCCTTCCTTTGTTTACACATGGAGATGGAGCCTTTGGAGCTGCCTTGTCTCATCCCCGCCATGTGCACCCCCAGACCCTGCAGAGCAGCATCTTTCCCTGCCTTGGGAAAGCCCTGTTCAGGAGCTACCATTGCTTTCCAGGATGGCATTTCAACATATTTCAATTTACCTAAAACTCTCAGCAGCATGAACTGTATCCCAACAGCAAATGATTTGTCTTCAGGCTGGATGCTCCTGAAAAACAAAATGGAACATGTGCCCTCTGGCAATGCCAGCAGGATGGATGCTTCCCTCCCTGGCACAGCAGCTCACCCACACACTTGTCCTTCAACCCAGCCACCAAGGAGCCCAGGGAGCTCCCATTCACATCACCAAAGCTGATGAGGGTTCATTCTTCAGGGCTAAACACTGACCTTTTCTTGGCCTGAAAATCCTGCCAGACTCAGGAAGAGCTTGGAAGTAACATTTATAGACTTAGATTCTCCCACTGCTTTCCCCTCAGCTTTACCCATCCTGGGGTCCAGCCCCACCAGCCTGGGCTCACATCTAGGCTGGCTCCATCCTGCTGCCACCCCACAGGCACCTTTCCAAGGATGGGGGAAGCTGGAGCCCTAATTGCCTCTCTGCACTGGGAGGGGAGGCTGCTCTCAAGCAAAGGAAGGTAATTAAACTTCTTAACTTCACACAGAGCTGCCTTAAGAAGAGCCCAAATGCTGCTGTGCTGAATTACTGCTGAGTTAATGGTGCATCTTGTGCTGAGGTAAAGCCTCAGCAGGAACAGGGCACGAGGAGGAATCCAGGGCTGGTTTAACCCCAGTCAGGCTGATTCAATCCCCAGTCCCTCAGCTGGAGAAACCCTGCCTCCTGAACCAAACACGCCCTCTGTGGCTGCCCAGGACTGTGGGCAAGGTGTCCCACCTGAGGATGAGCATGAAGGAGGGCGTGTGAGATGTGCTGGCGAGTATCCCTGCCAGGCAGGACAGCACCACGAAGGGCACAAAGAGGTGGGAGCAGCCGGTGCCGCAGCTGCCTGGCCTGGCGAACCCCGCCGGCCCCGCTCCTGGGATGCAGCTGCACCTGGTGTAGTTCTGCAAAGAGGAGAGAACATCCAGAGGCTGCTCACGGGCCCAGGGATGTGCAGATGGAAGGAAACGCTGCCAGCTGCCAGAGAGAAGGAGAGGGGGTAGGATTTGTCTGGAAATAATGAGCAGTAATTAGCACTCAGTGCTTTGGGGAGAGCTCAGAGCCCCGTCTGTTGCTTCAGAGAGCTGGAGAAGAACTGGGGACAAGGGATGGAGGCACAGGACACAGGGAATGGCTCCCCACTGCCACAGGGTAGGGCTGGATGAGGTATTGGGAAGGAATTCCTGGCTAGGAGGGTGGCTCTGATACCTGTGCCCAGGCACTGTCCTGCTATGAGCCCCTTCACCCAGGGCTGTGTGCAGGGCAGAGCTGCAGCCACAGCCAGAGCCCAAGCTCAGGGCAGTGTTAAATCAAACATGTAAAACCTCACCTTTGAGAGAGGCTCATAAATAACTAGCAGAGCCTTATAGCAAGGAAAAGATGCCCTGGGGTGATGGATGAGGAATGTTTCCTTTTCTCTATTTTTAGTCATGATTCTCTCTTTTTTTGTTTTTAACAAGAACCCCCTGGGTTGTTTTTTCTTTTTTTAAGAGACCTTTTGATCTTTTGGTTGCCAGAGGGGGTGGCAGTTTGCAGAAGGGTGATCCCAGAGGCAGGGGTAGCTCAGGGTCTCCCAAAATCTCGTTCCTACATCCAAGCTTACATGGTGCCCTCTGGAAGGGCTGCAGCAAAGCTGGGCACACAATTGTAGGGTTTTCTGCAGGCTGGGAGTTCCTGGGAACTCTGGGGCAGGGAAGGCAGTAGGCAATGAGTGCCACAGGTCCCTGTACTGGCAGAGATACTGAAAAGGGTGAGAAAAGGATAAAATTTCCAAGAAAGCAAGGGCTGGAAGAGAGAGGCATCGTGGAAGAGGAAAAAAGTAGTTGGAAAGGATTTGCTGTGTAAAAGGCAGGCTTGGGGATACAGGAGAGCACATTATTAAAATGAAGTGCTGTTAATTAACAAAACACTGCTACAAACTGCCCAGACAGTGCTGTGCTGCCATTCCTTCCTGTGCTGAGATTGCAGCACAAAGCCACTCATGCCACCCAGACTAAGGACCTGTGTTCGCATGGCAGAGATTTCCTCACGGTGGGCCAGTGAGCTCCTGCGGACCCACAGAGCAGCTGGGAACACTCAGAGCTGTCAGGGTCTCAGTGACAGCACTGGCTCACCTGGATGGAGCTGTCAGTGTGGAGGTGGACGCTGCTGCAGCCAGCAGAGCAGGGGGAGGTGTACTCCACGCCGTCGGAGCCGCAGATGGGGTTGAAGCCGGTCTCAGGGCAGTGGCAGTGTGCACTGCACTCCAGGATGTGGTGTCCAAACCCAGACCTGAGCACCAGCAAAGTGTTAATGCCAGCTGTGGAGCACCACCAGCGTGCATCTTACAGAGAAAATGAACTCATGTGTGCTGAGACCAGGAAAAACCCACAGCACAGCAAACCCTTCCCCATGGGTCAGTGAGGACCCACAGGAATTCCACCATCACCCCAAACCTCTGCTCTGCCTGGGCAAAGCATCCCAACCTCAAATGGGAGCCACCCACTTCCTTCATACTTGGTTCCAAACCTTAACTTTGGGGTTCTTGCAACACCAGCTGTGGGAGGGAGGGAGGGAGGGAGATTCCTCCTAAGGGCTGGGACCACAGGACACAGAACAGGGAGTTCAGAGATCTGGATCAAGCCTTGAGGGCACACAAAAGAAGGTCTTGCCCACGTTCAGCTGCCACAGCTTGGATGGTGTGAACCCAAGGGCTGGCCCCTGCCTGACTGATTCATCCACCACCCTGTCCAAGATGAAAACTTGTGCTATTTGTGCCGAAAAAACGTGTTTACTTTGGGTTCCACACTTGCTCCTCAGTAGGAAATCTCACTGGTGGAGCTCTTACAACTCTGCTCCTAAAAACCTCATGTTGAAAAGGTTTTATCCCTAAGGAGATAATCTGAAATGACTCCACCATGTGTGGGATAGGTCATGAAGGCTGGCCTTACATTTTCTGCCCTAAACCTGAGGACACAGCAGACTCAGTGTTTATCCACAAGATAATTATTATTACTATTATTATTATTATGAATTCTTATTCCACAAGAATTCCTTACTTTATCTCCATCAGCTACTTCTGCTGAGGGAACAAATAAATTTCTGGGGATCCTGCTAGGCTCCCCCCCACCCTGAGAATGCCCTCGTGCCCAGTCCGGTGGAGCTGTGGTACCTGTCCCAGTAGGTGACACCTGCCACCTTCTGCGTGGGGCAGCCCAGGAAGAGCAGGGGAAAGGCTGTGAGCAGGCACAGCAGCATGCCCAGCACACACAGGGCACTGCACTGCCTCAGGGACATCTGGAACCTCTTCAGGATGGCACCGCCCACCACGATCCCGACCATGGCCCCAGGGATGTTCACAGCACCTGGGGAAAGGCAGGGCAAAGAGTCAGGGAGCCACAGAGAGGGTTGGGTTGGGTTGAGACCTGAAACAGCACCAGTTCCACCCCTTCCACCATCCCAGATTGCCCCATCCAACCTGGCCTTGGACACTTCAGGGGTCCAGGGGCAGCCACAGCTTCTCTGGGCACCCTGTGCCAGGGCCTGCCCACCCTCCCAGGGAACAATTCCTTCCTAATACCCAATCCAAAGGCATTCCCCCTTGTCCTACCACTGTACCTTGTTTTCCATCTCTGATCTGCATCAGTCCCTTCTCACAGCAAAGACCCAGAGTTCATATTCTAATTGGGTTCCTATTTCTCAGCACAGGTGATTCAGAAGGGACCAAGGATTTTGCAGGGACTGGTGGAATAATGCTACGAAAAAGTCACCCCAAGCAAAAGCAGCAGGATCCCACAGCAAACTGGCTGCTTTATGTATCCCTGGATGGAAGATGTCAGGAGCAGTGGAAAGCTGTGCTTCACCCAGCTCAATGGGATTTTTCAGTGTTGACAGGAAGAAACACCAGGTAAGCCTGGGGAGGATGTTTAATTTCTGTGCAGTGCAGGATTGTGCCCATTTCTGTGGTCATCCTTGCAAAACCCCATTTATATAAAACCCCCCCCATGTTTTGGGGAGAGACCAAAGTCCATCTAGAGACATGGAAACTGTTTAACTCAGCTAAGGATCAATGGGGAGGTTGCTTTCAGCCCATAAATACCCACACAAGGAAGGAATTTCCAGCTACAGAAAGCTTTTTGATCTGAAAGAAAAAGGCCAAGCAAGACTCAGTAGTGAGAACAAAGTGCAGAGAAATTCATCCGTGGAACACAGTGCTGACTTGAAGGCAGAGGGTAAATCCAGGCTGGGAACAGCTCAGCTGGGCACTGCTTCAGCATTTAACCTTCCTGCATCCAGCCCTGGGCTCTGCCAGTCTGCTCTGCTCACTTTGTTCTGATCTATCTGCTGCAGACCTCAAGGGCCTCTTTCCCTGAGGTGCTGTTTGTTCAAAAACGTGTTTTAAATCCCTCTGAACTCTCCAACCCATTCTGAGAGGGAGGCTTTATTCTCCAGGAATTCTTCCTATTCCTGGATTATTTTTTAAGGAGTCCAAAGCCCAGCAACACTTACCAATGATCATGTTGGCCAGGGAGGCTGTGAGGGAGAATTGTCTCTCCAGGAACTTGCCCATGAACGTTGCTAGCCCAGCAACCATGGCAGAGATGTTGACCTGAGCCAGCACCACCAGCAGGTACACGGGGTGCCGCAGGTTCCTGAGCAGCACCACAGGAAAACCTGAAAGGACAAGGGGGGAGCTGCTGCAGGGAGAGCAGGGGCACAGCAAAATATTCACCAGGGAATCACAGGGGACTTGGGCTTGGAAGGGACTGCAGAGCTCATCTCATTCCACCCCTTTCCTTGGAGCTTGCTGGCAGAGCTTCTGCTCAAACAATTACAAAAGTAGATGGGAAGCCATTAAAAGTTAATTTATTTGTTTGCTGCAGTTGCAATTTCAGTGTCCTTTTTGTTCCCATCGTGGAAAAACGCGTTTTTTGATGACAGGCATGAAACACTCCAGCAAACTGCCCTAGGGCTGAACCCTTGAGCAGAAGTGCCCCTGCTGCCACTGTCCCTCCTGGGGTGATGTCCCCTTCCTGCACATCCCAAACCCACTTTGTGCTCCTCCTTTGCTCTGGCTGGCATGCAAAGGGCAACTTCCAAACAAACTGCTGATGAGTTTCCCAGATGAGGGCTTGGGAGGCCAATATGCTGGAGCAGAGATAAGGAATTAACAGCCAGGATTAATGCAAAGGGCTGCCATAAATTAATGGTGTTAATTCTTAGCAGCTGACAAACAACTGGGACAATCTTTCTATCTGCTGCAGCACAGCACTGGGAGCTCTCCCTGGGGCTTGTCTGGGAGCTGGCCTCAGATGGGGATGGATTTCAGCTGTCCTGAATGTTCTGGGGAGAGCAGAAGGACCTCTGTGGGTGCAGTGGGCTCCTCCATGTGCAAAGGCAAAACTCCCCTTCATGGCAGCATCACCTTTCCAGCTCAGCACTCTGCCCTCAGGTCAGGCAAGCAGCCAAAAATCCTAGGGAACTGCAGAAGGGGTGCAAGCACACAAAGCATGGTCAGGGACCCTGGAACATGTCCCTCTGGAGGCTGGAGTCAGTGGAGAGGAAAGGAGCTCATTACACCAGTGTGACCCCAAGAGGGGAGATGGTTTTGCTCTGAAGTACCACTAAAGGTCTTGATTTTTGAAGAGTATACCTGGAATTTCTCATGTGGCATACAGGAAACCTCAGCTTGCTTGCTGAAAAATCTCCTGAGAGCCAATCCAGCCTTTTGTGGGAGTCTTCCACCAAAATGTCCTTTTCCCTGGAGGTCTCTGGTCTTTCTAAACAAACTACACCCCTTCTGTCACCCCAGACCAGAGGGAAAAAGCTGAGCAGGTCCCCACTTCATGGGGGGAGCAGCAAGATTTCCATCCTCTGCAATCCCCATCTCTGCATTAATTGGAGCCTCCTCACAGCTCCACAGAGGAAGCTGGGCAGACAGCAAAAGCAAGTGAAAGCTTTAAAATAATAATAAAAAAAATCCTTGAAACTGCCTTTAGGGACCGTAAGAGAAACAAACGAGTCACGAGTGCAGCGTTGCAATTGCTTTGAAGATCACCTTTAATGGGCTAATTCCCAGTATGTGCAGCAGAATCTGCACATCCTCCCAGGTGTTTTTGACAGAAGCCTGGAAATTAGCAATGGAAATTACTTCAGGCAAGCTAAATCCTACTTCTTTCATTACTGCAGGAAGAGCCAATGCCTGCAGAAGGAGGAATCTGTGAGTGTGAGGAGCAGAGTGCAAGCCAGAGTCACGCAGAGCGTCTGTGCCAGAGCCAAGATGACTCCCAGCAGCTCTGGGTAAGCACAGAGGGGCTGCTCCCTCTTGGGCTGAGTGACCTCAGTGCTTGGAGCATCCCCAGAGCTGGGCCTGAGCCCTCACCCTGCACAGAGCCCTGTCCTGTTCCGGCTGCTGGGGCTGGAAGAGCCCCTCCTGCCCCAGAGAGGCTCAAACCCACCTTTATTCTGCTTGTAAAAATGGTCACAAGAGTGATTTTGTTCTTTGGTTATCCCCAAAGCAACAGAACACACAGCAAAAGGCTTTTCCTTCTCCATAACCATGGAATGGTTTGGGTTGGGAGGAACCTTAAAGCCCACGCAGTGCCACCCCTGCCATTGCCAGGGACACCTTCCACTGTCTCAGGGTGCTACCAGCCCTGTCCAGCCCTGTCTTGTGCACTTCCAGGGACATTCAGGCTGGAGAATCTCACCTCCAAATGCTGCTTTCATAAATTATCATGTAGAAAATAATAGTAAAAAGAGAAACAGAGAGAGTGCAAACAAAAGAAGCAGGAGAGTGATGAAATGGGAAGGGAATTGTCTTTCCAGTGACTTGCATATGAGCCAGCCCTGCAGTCATTAGGCTTCCCCCATATTGTCCCATCTACCCATCACACACTACCTGCCACCCTGTTCCTGGCTCTAAAAAGAGTTCTGTGTTAGAGATCCAGGTGATTTCAGCAAGATTGCTCTCCTGACATAAAGCAGACACTTCATTTATTTCAGAACTGGGCTTTGGGGGATAAATTCTCAGAAATAATGAATGTATTAGCACAGCCCTGACACAGCAACACTGCTTCAAGCCCTGAACCAAAGCTGCAGCTGGAGCAGGGTAAGATATTTCCTCCTCTCTGCACCCGGGAGCTCATTTTTATTCGTGTTCTAGAGGCACAGAGCAGAGTGTTGGTGTGAAAATCCCATCTGAGCACTATCAATCTGCTCCCACGCAGCTGCTTCCATCACACAGGTTTCTAAATGACAGTGCCACAAGGTCAGGGGGGGAAGAAACCCCCGAATGCCTCCTCTAATTGAGCATTAAGCTGAGGAGCAAACGCTGCCAGCAGTGAGAGGAAAACCTGCCCACGCCTGCCTGCCCTGCGCCGACCTTCAGAATACAGAGAATTTCCAATAAATTAATGGGATAATATTTGGGAAATATGGGGGAAGCTGACACGGAGTGCCTTCAGAGGGCCACATTTCATAAGTAGTTGTCAAAGTGCAGAGTATTTAAAGAACCCAAACATCCCAACCATTAGCAGATGCCTCCAGAGACTAAAGCCCCGCTGATCCCCTTCAGCACGAAGAGCCCACTCATTTCCAAACAACTTAATTGCACTGGATTCAAATCTCCCTGTGGATTTTAAGTGCTCAGAGCCTGGCCAAGGCAGTGCTGGCCATTCTTAGCAGGACAGGAGGTCAGCCTGCCTTGGAGAGTCTCTCCAGCCTTGAGGAGGGAGTCTGATGAGGTTTTTTTGCGGATGAAAAATTGCCAGTGCTGCTGTGGGTTTGATTGCTGCCATGGCCTGAGGACTGAGCAAGAGCAGCTGCATGCACCCAAACCCCTCTGACTGAAGGGTTCTCTCCCTTCCCACAGCTCTGTTCCAGCTCACAGCTAGCACCCCTCTTTCCTGCCTGGATTTGGGCTCTGGTGAGATTTTAGCCTCTGATTCTTACTGACCACATGAGCTATAAATCACAGAAGATTTGGGTTGCAAGGAACATTAAAGCCCATCCCATCCCACCCTCTGCCATGGGCAGGGACACCTTCCACCAGCCCAGGCTGCTCCAAGCCCTGGCCTGGGCAGGCACATGACACTCAGAATGACCAAGGCCAGGTGCTTTGGTTGGCACAAGGTGGAGCAGGGCAGTGTGGGCAGGCTCAAACACATCTGCTGGGAGCAGAGGGCTTAAACCCAACACTGAGCCTAAGGTACATCTCAAGGGCTTATCCAGGAGCTGGGCTGAGCTCAGGGGGGAACATGCCTGTTCCTTGGCAGCACTGCAGCCCTGGCAGGGCCCAGCTTGGCTGTGTGTCTGTGCCAGCAGGAACTGCTGTCCGTGTGGGATCAGGGATTCACTTACGTCTGATGAACTCCATGAGGGACAGGCTCTCCGTGTGCTGGGATCTCGGCCTGAGCTGGCTGAGCATGTCCTTCCTCTTCCTGCTGTCTGTGTCCTTCCCTCTCACCACCTGGGGACACACCAGAGGCTGTCACTGCACACATCATGCCACGGCTTTTCTCTCCCAAACCACAGCACACAGCAGCCCATGACATTGCTGGCCTTGGCCGTCCCTGTCCCTGTCCGTGTCCAGCTGCTGCTCCCTGCACACACCACTGGCTTTCCAATGGGGCTGACAGCCTCCAGACACATATCCTTGCTTTCCTCACAGTGCTGGATCATCACACTCCATCTGTATCAACTCCCTGTGCTCAGCTCACACAAACGCAGGAGGTGCAAACCTTTGCAGGGAAAGCTGGATGCCCTTAGGGGATGGTTTTCTGCCCCAGAGCTCTGTGTGTGGGCACAGGCACCCAAGGAGGGATACAGCTGGATCCCCACCAGCACAGGTTTGGGCACTGCTTTGGATGGAGAATGAGCAGTTCCCTGTGTCTTTGCAGGGCTCAGAGTGTGCAGAGTCCATTGCAGCCTCACTTGGTGAGTGTCCAACATCCCACAGCATTGGGAAACGAAAGGATTTCTGGGATGTTCTCCAGATCCCCTGCTCTGCAGGCTGCCAGGGCAATCACAGGGGCAGAGGACACTGATCACAGATGTGCTGCTGTGCCTGTTCAGTGGCAGGCAGGGCTCAGGGCAGCGTGGTTTGCATGGGACAGCACAGAGTGTTTACAGCCAGAGCCAGCAGCCCTGGCTCTGCAGCTCCTGGCACCAACCTGAGATGGACAAAGAGTTCATCCAACAGCAATTAGAGCCTTGTAATGGACAGGAGGAAATGGGCAGCTCTGGGGCTGAAATCACCTCCTTTGCTCTGGCACTGAGAGTGGTCATTAAACAGCAGCGAGGTCACAGTGTCTGTGCTGTGGGTGCCACGGGCCCTTTTTAAGGGCCAGAGCAATGACCTCCTTTCCTGTTTTGTATTTCTAGAGGTCAGGCTTTAATACATTTTTCAAATGCAAAGATAAAATCCGGCTCCCTTTCACTTTTCAATTGTGTTACAGGGGCTCTTCTCTCTGCTCTGAAACTGCAGCATTTTCCAAAAATACATTCAAGCTGTTCCTGACTTAGCTTCCTCAGCTTCCAGCTGTTTGTACTTCTGAGAGTCAACAGCATGTCCAGACAAAGCCCCAGCTCCCCCAGATCCCCCAGTCTGGGATGTCCCTATGTGTGACCCTTGCAGGGGATGTTTCCTTGCTGGCTTGGGAGCAGCAGCTGCCTGCACATGGAGCAGAGCCCTCACAGAGGGGAAAAGCTCCTCTCCTTGTACTGCCTTGGCCCTGGTGTGGTTTTTTGCTGCCTGAAAGGATCAGGAAATACCTTCCTCTGGGATGAAGGATAGCAGGGGCAGAAGGAAAAGCAGGAATCCTGCCTGCTTACTGCAGATAGTGCTGGAATGGTGCTGGAGTTCTGCTGGCTGCACCATCGGAGATGCCCAAGCTCTGAGGAAGATGCTGTGCCTGTACCATGGGGGATTTTGGCAATTCTCACAGGAGACATTTGTCAAGCTGGAGCTGGAAGATGCAGTAACACAGGCTGGCTGCTCAGCCCTGCCCCAGCATTGTGCCAAGGAGAAACAAACTAAGCTTGCAAAATGCCCCCACATTTGGATTTTCCTGATGATTCCTTCAAGGACTCAGCTTCTTGGTGCCACTCCTTGCATCTCATGTTTTTGCATTGAAATTTTATCTGCATGGAAGACTTTGCCCAGCAAAGCTGTGGCTGCCCTGGATCCCTGGAAGTGTCCCAGGCCAGGTTGGACACTGGAGCTTGAGGCACCCTGGGACAGTGGAAGGTGTCCCTGCCCATGGCAGGGGTGGCTTTAAGGTCCCTGCAAGCCAAGCCATCCCGTGACTTCACAAGCCCATTGGCATCACTTGCACTCTCCTGGGGGATGGAGGAGGCAGACAGGCTTTGGAGGAAGGAGAAGGAAGCTCCCACACACTTTGCACCAGGAAGAGCATCCCCAACCTGACCTTAGCCTGGGGAAATCCCCATTGCCCTGCACAGACATGAATAAATCCAGGGATGACTGAGCAGGGCTCTGCAGGAAAGCAAAATGAAAGCAGCTTTTCATGCCAGCTCCCCACCTGCTACTGCACCTGTGAGAAGGGCAGCCAGAGGTGCCAGCAGGCTGGGTTTATCCAAATACACCCCTGGAAACAGGGATAAATGACCTGCTCTGTGACAGAGAGGTTTTCTTTGTTTATTTTGAGGTGTCTGCAGAGTTTTCCTCTGGCTGTGAACAGAACCTGGCACTCCCAGCTCACTGAAAAGTAAGGTCAGAGAAGTTATTTTCATATTAGACAAACAAAGTGTAAAGCCTCACAGCTTGGAAAAGAATTATTTTGCTTTTGACAAGGTCAGGCTCCCTACAAACACTTCATTGTGCCTCTTCCAGCATGTGTGGGTCCCTGGAGGGACCCTATTTCCAGGAGTGTTAAAATAACCAGCTGAGGGGCACCTTGCTCCCACCAAACAGGAGGATTATTTTTAGCTGCTGTTTGTGCCTGTCTTTAAAGCTCCCTGGGGAAAATGCAGCTGTAGAGACCAGCCCGTTCCTGTAGCCTGCCCTGCCACTTGGCCCTCTCTGTTCCTCACACCATGCCCTGTACTCCTAGGCTGCCTTTGGTGCTGCTTTGGGAGCTTTAATGAGGCACCCAGAGCATCACAGTGCCTTTTTCCAGAGAAAGAACTCGATTCCCAGAACCCAGTGGTGGGACCCGTGTCCCAGTAATGTTGGAATATTGTGACAATACTGCTGCCTGCCTTGGGATACAGCAACACCAGCACATGGCAAAGCATGAGCTAAACTCTGGCTACACAGCAACTGGAGGGTGCCTCAAGTTCCTCACAATCCAGGACACAACTCCAAGGAATGGTTCAGGCTCATGGAGGCAGGATTAAACTGGAATTACTGGGAAGAAAAGCTGTTCTTGACTGAAAACAGTTTTTCCAGTATAAGAGCCTCATCGACTCATCCCCTTCCTGATTTCATGACAACCTCATGGCTTTGCAGTGATCAGCCCTCAATAGGATTATTCAGGATACTTTGGTGCTAGAAACCTACTGACAAGTAGCAAAGCAGAGAAATAAAAATGTTCTGGGCTTTGGAGTGACTAATTTACAAAAAGAAAGATCAAAAGAGCAGCCCCACACTATCATTAATGTTAACATGAGCCATTCCAGGAACTTCAAAGGAAGAATTAATCAAAAAAAGGTGAAGCTGAAATGTGGCTGTGGAATGAAAAATGTAGATGTGTCTTGGATGGTGGCAAACTTTCTACAGAGGCTTTTATTTGAGTTTTTCAACAGGGCCCCTTGCTGCTGCTGCTGCTGCTGCTGATCCCCCCATGGGACAGGCGTGGTTGGCCCTCCCATTCTGCAAGGAGGGCAGAATTTAGCTATTTACTGTATTTTCCTATTCTTGTTATTGTTTTTAACTGTTGGTAGATTCCATGAGCTTTCTGAGGGAGGTGCCAAAATGGGGAGAAATCCAAGAATTCAAGAAATTCACGTGCTGCAAGGGACACGTGGGTGCTCAGCCATGTGGGAGTGTTGCCTGCAGATCCCAGCCAGCAGAGCAGGGTGAAGTCTTCCTGCTCTTTTTAAAAATCAATATCCACCCACTTCCCCTTAAACTCTTGTGAACTGCTCAGAGCGCAGCACTTGCCAGGAAGTGCAGCTGTTTTAGCTGGAAGTGCATTGTTTTGTCTCAAGAGGCGTTTATGAAATTAATATTCCCATCAGCCCTAATGAAGAACTTTTCCCTAAGATGGAGAGTGCCGTGCTGGAATGCTGAGCAGACCCTGCTAACACAGACCTTCCCTAAAGCTCCAGAGCAACCCAGGCTGCTGTGCAGGAGGATCAGTCAGGCACACAATATTTGGGATCACCCTCATCCTGCCATGATGCACGGAGCAATTCCCACCCCATCCATCACCTAACAGCTCATGTCAGCTGGGAGTAAATCCCTGCATCCCAAGCTGAACTGGTAAAACAGGTCAGGAAACCCCAAATCTCCACTCATTCCTGTGAAAATTCAGGCAGGGTCAGGAGAAATGAAGAATTACTCGGCACCAGGGCACAGACTTGTTCAGACAGGAAGGTTTTGATGCTGCCTTAGGGTAAAGCACGCGTGAAGGGCAATGACACGACTTCCAGCAGGACCAAGACACTGAGATGAACACAGCCTCACCTCCTGAGCATGTCCCAGCAGCTTCAGCAGTATCCCAGCCTGCAGAAATGCCTCCTGTGCAAGCACAGTTTGTTCTGCACTGCTGCTCCCAGTGCTGGCACGTGCAGCCAGGGAAGCTCAGGAGAGTGCAGCTCTGCCCTGCCCAGCCTCTCCCTGCACAGCCTCTCCCTGCACAGCCTCTCCCTGCACAGCCCAGCTCCCCAGCTGCTGCTGGAAAAGAGCTGTCCTTGCCTGCCCGCTGATGAAACTTCAATGCCTCCTCCAAAATGCAGGATTGCTCCCAGACAAAAGCTGCCAGGACAGACAGAGCTGGCAAAGCTCTCATGAACATGGAGTGTGGGACTGCATCCTCCCCTTGCCAAGGACCAGAACTGTCAGGGGTTCCTGTGGCTGGTGTTGGGGCTCCACCGAGGTGTCTGTGTGTGTGCAGGGCCTCTCCTACCTCCTTTGGCATTTCCCGTGGGAAGAAGAAGTACGGCAGGGAGGACAGGGCCACCAGGCTGGCGGCCACCAGGAACCCGAGCCACCAGGCCCCGACCCAGCGCGGGTCCTTGTTGGTGAGCTGCACCTCCGCTGCAACACGAGAGGAGAGGGGCATCAGAGCAATGCTGGGACCAGAGAGGCACCCCAGTGCACCCCCAGCACCCATCATCCCCACCCAGGGAGCAGCAGTGCTGGGGCCTGAGCAGCGCTTGCCCCGATCATCCCACCACTAAATCACATTTCACTGTCTCTTTGCTTTTTCATTGCTGTCCCCAGCGTGCCCAAAGAGCCACTCAGCGCTTTGGATGGGACAGGGATGTCCTGGCTGCCCACTCTGCCCCACGGGCACAGGGCACAGAAGCCACAGGAGGCTGGAAGCCCCTGTGCTCCAGAAGCTGTGGCAGGACACATCCCTCACCTGTGCTGACTTTGTCGATGTCCACGTAAAACCTCAGCATGGCAGAGCCCAGCATGAAGGCCACCCCGGGGCCAACGACCGTCAGGGAGAACAGGATTCCTGCAGAGGGGTGACAGCAGGGAAGGGCTCAGCCTGGCAAAGCAGCCACGGGGACAGAGCTGCCTCGTGTGGGACCAGCTCTGCTCTACCTGCCCATTTCCCTGGCAGCTTCCTGATCTCCAAGAGCAGCAGCCCCATGATCCCCATATTCCTTTCACACCTGGAATTCCCTTTGGCACGGCTCAGACCTTTCCTGACGCCTGTGTTCAACCTCCTAGAAGGACTGCAATACTCCCAGGAACAAGAGGTGCCTTTGGCATCAGTAATCCAGGTTTTTTACAAGGTTAAGGAGATAAAAGTTATCAGTGAACTCTCCTCTGTGAACTACTGATAAAAGAAATCCACAAACAAATGTAAGATTCAACTCCTACCTTACATGTGAGAGGTTTGGATCATCTACCAGAGCAAAATTTGGTGCTGTGCTTCCTTGTTCTAACAGTAATGACCTGGTTTTGATCTGCCTTTGCTGTTCCATTCAGTTCAAGACTGTCACAGATAACAGCTGGGAAAGGACCAGAAGGACCTGCAAGGACCACCCTGTCCATCCCACCAGCCTGGGACACCCCTTTTGGATCTGTGCCCAAGCTGTTCTCCAGCACCCCTCTGCTGAAGGATACCCTCCCATCTCCCAGGTGGCTGAAACTGCTTTCCTTGGTTTGCATCACTTGGCTAACATCTAAACAGAGTCCTCACTGCTGCTCCTTAAACCCACAGCTTATGAACACTGAGATCAGATTGTTCCTCTTGTCCTTCTTGCAGCCTTTTTGGAGGAGGATATGGTAATTAACTCCATCTCTAGGTTTGTCACTCTCAGGCCAAAACCCCCAGCATGGTGTTTTTGCCCCAGATGGTGTTCCCCAGCTCTCCTGCTGTCTGCCCACACCTGAAGCAGACAAACTCTTTTTGCAGAAACCTTCCTGTCTCTGGCCACAGCAGAAGGGCTGTAAGGAACCCTGCTCTCATTAATGCAAATTAGTCCAGTCTGGCCTTGCTGCCACCTCCAGCCTGGCTTCTTTCCCTTTCAAGGAGCCCAGCCTTACCCAGACAGAGGGGGATTCCTTACCCAGACAGAGGAGGAGTTCCTTACCTAGGCACAGGGGGGAGCTCCTTACCCAGGTAGAGGGGGGAGTTCCTGTCGCTGGCGAAGTCGTCGATGTAGGAGATGCCGAATGGCTGGATGGGCACGCCGCCGATGCCCAGCAGTGCCTGGGCCACAAACATCACCAGCAGAACCTCGTGGTTCTCCCTGGAGGCGTGGGGGGGGCAGCTGGCATCGCTGAGGTTGGCCCAGGCCCCCGGGGCCCCGGGCTGGGGCTGGCACAGGTCGGTGGTGTTGCTGAAGGTGCCTGTGATGACAAGGGGACAGGTCTGGGGAGTTTGGTCTGGAGAAAGAACTTCTCTCTTTAGGCACTGCAAGGGGCTCTGAGCTCTCCCTGGAGCCTTCTCCAGGAGAACACCCCCAGCTCTCCCAGCCTGGCTCCAGAGCACAGAGCCCTGGAGCAGCTCCTTGACCTGCTCTGGATTTGCTCCAGCAGCTCCACATCCTTATCTTATCCTTAGATAGCAGGTGAAAGAAAACACAAAGAAGGTGGAAAGATCACTGCTCTGACGTTCACAGAGATGGGTTCATGTGCCACAGAAAGCCTTCAAGGCTTTTCCTTCATCAAGGAAGTGGAGCTGAGGTCACTCCCAGGACCTTTGACAGCCCTTCCAGTACACCTGCAGATTTTGTGAGCAGCCACCTAGGAAATGAAAACTCATTTTCCTCAGAAAATCTGCCTGAGTGATTGTAGCACCCTCATCTTCCTCAGAACCCCTGGCAGGGGGGTGATGGTGCTCACAGAGGATTTCCATGGTTAGAGCTCAAATCCCATGGAACTCAAGTGCTCAGACACGGGGCCACCTGCAGCAGCACTGCTGAAACACCAAGGAAAGCTGCTCAGTGGAGGCTTCTAGATTTACTGGAGCTTTGTGGCAGGAATTGGAAAGATAGCAAGTAACTGGTTTTCTCCTTTCTTTCCTTTCTCATCCCTTCATTTTCTTTCAGGGAGAAGACTCCAAACCCACCGTGTCCTGTTCCCTCCATGACTGATTTAGACCTGCATGTTTCTCAAGGGAGGCCGATATTCAGTGGTGTCTAAAACCTCAGAGAGAGCCCAGCTGGGCCAGGGAAGGCAGGTGAGGTTGGCACAGACTGTATTTTGATTGCTTTCCTGCCCTTTCCCACGGTTCCATGGTTCCCACATCCCCTGGCTCTGCTTTCCAGCAGTAGCTGGTGCCTCTTGGGTTGAGATGCTTTCATTCTCACAAAAACACCATTTCTTGAGGAGAAGCCAACAGCTTGCAGCTTGCCTGGAGTGAAGGCCATTTCTGAACAGGGGGTGGGGATAGGTGGCATATGGGGCAGGAATTGTTCCCTGGCAGTGTCCAAGGCCAGGCTGGAGCACCCTGGCAGAGGGTGGAACGAGCTGATCTTTAGGGTCCTTTCCAGCCCCACCACTGTGCCATGCCGTCACTCCCTGCCTGTCCCCAGGCGCTGCGCAGCACTCACTGGGCACGGAGCGGTCGTAGTCGTAGGGGCCGGTGATGAAGTGTGGCAGGGCCATGAGGAAGCCGGCCAGGGACACGAGCAGGGCGCCGCAGCCGATGAGGCGCGGCCGGTGCACGCGGCTGCCCAGGTAGCTGACAAAGACGATGAGCAGCGTGTTCCCAACCTGCAGGGACAGAGAGCAGCGTGTCCCCCCCGGGCCAGGAGCACGGGGCTCAGCAGGGGACACGGCTGGGGCTGCTCACCTCGTTGAAGGAAGCGAGCAGCCCCGAGGTCTGGCTGGAGAGGCCGTAGCGTCTCTCGATGGTGGAGATGGAGCTCTTCAGGTAGCCCGACACCAGGAGCTGGGAGAGCTGCAGCAGCCCATGGCAGAACACAAAGAACTGCCAACACAGAGAGAGAGTCCTCAGCAGGGTCACCGAGAGCTGCAGCACAGCTGCATCCCCCTCACCTCAGAAAGGCACAAGCATCCAACATAAACCTCTGCCCACAAGCCGTGGAAATATCACCCCTGCTCTGCCACCAGTGAAACCTTCTGGAATTAGGTCAGAACCATGAAATCGGCCTCTGCCAAAAGTAACAACAGGGTTACAATACTGATATCTGCAAGGAAGCTGTAATTTCTTCAGCTGGGAAGTGGCTTTGGACATGCCTTCAGCTGGGGTGATGCCTGTTTGTGCTGGCCTGGTCCCTAGAATGCAGCAGCAGAAGGGAGGTTGCACAACATTCCTGTTCCCATTCAGGCAGAGGCAGGCAGCCATCCCCAGTGCTGGGAGCTCTTCTGGGACAGGAATGAGCTCTTCCAAACACACCAACAAACAACTCCTTTAGAGAAACTCAGCAGAAGGTCAGGGAGAAGAATTCAGACTTCTTTCCTCTCCTTCTCACAAAGCCCTGGACGTAAAACCACATCTCCTTTGGAAAATATGATGGTTCTCTTCCACTTCCAGAAGAAAACCTTGTCAGAGCCCACCATCTCCCAGTATCCCACCTCCACCTGAGCCATCTCCTTCCCTGCTGCCCTGTGGCTCTCCAGCCCAAAGGAGTTCAAATAACCAGCCCAAACAGTCACACACCCTCATCTCCCTGCAGGACAGGCTGGATGGCCCTGGCTCCTTCCAGAGCTGCTGCCCTCAGCCCTGGATGATGCCCAAACCCATGGGGCACTGCTCCTGCTCCACGTGTTTTGCAGCAGCTCCCACCATGGAGAAACTGCTCAGCCTGGCCTGGATTTCTGCCACATCTCATTCTGATCCAGGCCTGGAGTGAGGACACTGCCAAACTGGCCTGCTCTGTCAGCCAAGGCAACAGCCAGAGCACAAACAGGGACAAGGGGGAAGCTCAAACAAAGCCCTGGGTCCCTGAGAGCTGCGGGGCTGGGCTGTGGTCCCTGCCTCCCAAAGTGGTGGGCTGGCATGGTGCACACCAGGACACCACCCAGGACAGTCCTCATGTCACCACTGCTGCCTGCAACGTGTCTGGACCGGGAAAATGTCACCCAGCCAAAGGAAAGCGTCCCCAGAGTCAGCTTTGCTCAAACTCCTGCATTCCTACAAGTCCAGGCTCTGCTTCCTGAACACATCAGCTCAGATGGCAAGGCTGAAACCAGATCTGTTTTTTCCAGGCATCCACAGCACACAGCCCCCTGTGTATCCAAATCCAGGACCTTCACAGGTTCACAGCAGCTCAGCAGCTGCCCAGCACTGCCCCACATCCTCTTCAGCTCAAAAAGAGTTGGGAATCTGGTATTTTATTCTGCCCTGTCTGGGCAGAGTAAAGCACAGGAAGGAGAGATGCACAGGGCCTGCAGTGGCTTGGGCAAGGACTCCAGGGGCTCTTTGCTCTCAGCCATCAATCTTTTGTCAGGTCAAGAAAGAGCAGACTTTTCCTGGCCTTTGGATGTGCTGGACTGGTGGGACTGATGTGCTGCCCCAGCAGCAGGTGACCTGGATTGGCAGACACCAGGCTTTTCCAAGATCTTTTCCCTGACAGCAGGACGGACCATGGACACCAGGAGCAGTCCCAGGGCTGGATGGAAGCCCAAGCTCAGCAGTCCAGCACCTTTCCCTTGAAGGGCTGAGCTGTGCTTGCAAAGTCTTCCCCCTACATCCATGGAATTAAAGCAGCTCAGAGAATCCAAACACTGGAGAGGTGCTGCTGCTCCCACCCCACATGTGCAAGAGAACAGAGAAACACCCTCCATCCTATGCAGCCAGTAAATCACAGACCTGGGAATTGAACACCAGTATTTCCTCTCCTGGTGGTCTGGAAAAAAATCCCTCTTACAAAGGCTGCTTGTGTTTGTAGTGTTGATTGTGTAGGAGAAAACAGCTGGAACCAGTTTGGCTGCTCCTGTAGCTGGAAAGGAGCTTAAATCCCATCCAGTGCCATGGCAGGGACACCTTCCACTGTCCCAGGTGCCCCAAGCCCAGTGTCCAACCTGGCCTTGGACACTGCCAGGGATCCAGGGGCAGGCACAGCTGCTCTGGACACCCTGTGCCAGGGCTTTTCCATCCTCACAGGGAGCAATTCCTACCCAATATCCCATCTAAATCATAATGCTCCTTGAAGCCAAACAGGGTGGTTTTTAGTCTCTTAGCTGCATTTTGACATGTGGCACATGGTTTTTGTGACACGCTCCCTGGAGATATAAATACTCATAAAAACTGCAGTGCTGTGAGTTTTGGCCCTTCAGCCACTTCAAACACATCTAACCACATTGTGCAATGGTTCTGTGTCTCTGCAAGGACCATTCAAACCCCGGGCTGGAAGTTTTGTTTTCTGAGGAAGTAATTTAGAAACTGGACAGGGTGGCCTAACTTCTTGAAAAAAACCCCCAAGAGACAAGGGAAAAACATCCCGTGCTGAGGATAATTGTGTTCTTGGTGACAAGAACTTCCTCCACATCTGCCCCTGGCAGGGGTTACAATAAGAGGGTCTTTAAGGTCCCCCCCAACCCAAACCAGTCTGGGATTTTAGGATCTGCCTTCAGAAATACAGCTGGATTCTGCTCAAAAGCCTGAGCTGACTTTGCCCCTCAATGGTTTAATCTTTGAACCCCTTTAAACATATTCTCAAGGAAAAAAATCAGTGGGGTCATATTGGTAAAGATAACCTTGCTGGCAAGTAAAGGGAAAACAAACAAAACCCACCAGATAAAAACCAGCTGAATGGGCTGGAGAGAGGATTGGGGAAGAAGCCTCAGGACACAGCTCTGTGTCTCCAGCCTCTGTGCTCTGGTAGCCTCTGCCTCAGTGACTCACTGCACCAGCATTTGTAGAAAAACCCTCAAAACCCCAAACCTCCCCATAAAAGTGACAGAGAAATCTTGAGCCTTTAAGACTGGCTGTCATCTTTTGCTCTCTGGCCTGGTGAGAGTCTCTAATGAGCCAGGTAATTGGCTTCTAACTACACTGAATGTAGCAATAAACTGATGCTAAGGCTGCCTCTACTGATAAAAAGGAATTACTGAGCCAGAAGGGAATGAAGCAGATGCTGCAAGACAGAGGGAGCCATTGCAGGTGCAGCCTGTGGTTCTGCAGAGCTCCTCCAACACTCACCTGGAGGGTCTGGGGTTGCACTGAATCCAGGAGGACCCAAAATTTAGGAGAAAGGCTTCACAGTGACAAAGCCAGGGCTAGATGGGATCTTGGGCAGGATTTTTTCCCTGGGAGGATGGAAAAGCCCCGGCACAGGGTGCCCAGAGAAGCTGTGGCTGCCCCTGGATCCCTGGCAGTGTCCAAGGCCAGGCTGGACACTGGGGCTTGGAGCAACCTGGGACAGTGGAAGGTGTCCCTGCCCATGGAATGAGTGAATCTGGATGAGTTTAAGGTCCCTTCAACCCATCCCATCCTGGGAGTGTCTGGAGTTAAACCTGCATTCAAACATCGCTGCTCCACCACTGGCTCTGGAATGGAGACAACTGCACCCCAAAGGCACTTGTGCCATGGCAAACACAGGGAGCATTTTCCAAACACACCTGGCACCCAGGAACCCTCTCCATGCCTCCTGCAGGAAGCTGAGCTGCTCTCTCCCAGGCTGGTAACCTGAGGGGGCACTGGAGCAAGCAGGAGGTATTTCATTTACCTTGATGCTGAGAAAGGGGCTCCTGCAGAGGGTTTTCTGGGCCATGTCCGGGTGGCTGCTCCTTGGAGCTGGGCTTGTCATCCTGTCAGCCTGTCAGAAATAAATCATTCAGCACAATGCTCAGTTGCTGTGCCCGAATTCCCCCGTGCTTGGCAGGCTGAATCCTGTCATGCTCTGCAAACACCCACACAGCAGCCATTGAGTATTCCTGGGTTTCCTTTGCTTGGAGCCTTTAATTCAGCCTGCAAAATGTTAAACACCAGAGGCCAGAGAGGTGAAACGCTGCTTGACAGAGCCAAGGACAATATTGTGAAACATTCCTGGGGTCGGTGTGACATCCTGATCATTGTGATGGGGCACAGGGCACCCTCGGTCAGCTGCCAGCAGACACGGCACTGGCAGAGCAGCCGACAAAGCTGATGGCTGTGCTGCCATCCAGAGGTACCTCGGCTGCCTGGAGAAATGGGAATTGAAGGGTATCAGCGAGCTGCTTCCAGCAACGGGCTTCCAGAGGGAGCTCAGCGGGCTGCAAACCCCATGGAGTTCAGTGCAAAGTCCTGGGCCTGCCCTGCCCTCTGCATCCCCAGGAGGGACTCCCTGCCTGCACAAGGGGGGCTCAGCAAGCCC
This sequence comes from Toxostoma redivivum, assembly GCA_013397375.1. Classification (NCBI taxonomy): domain Eukaryota; kingdom Metazoa; phylum Chordata; class Aves; order Passeriformes; family Mimidae; genus Toxostoma; species Toxostoma redivivum. Next base: position 133,492 of record VXBI01000503.1, on the reverse strand, counting down.
TTCCCCATCCCTCCCTGTGCTGGGCTCTGGTGGATTAAAGCCCTGCTTTCATTCCTGTCCATCCCATTTGCACCCACGGTGTTTTTGCATCTCCTCCGGAAGATCCCTCCACTCTCACTTTCGGACTCCCAGCCACCACCTAAATGCAGCCACGGAAGGAGATTTCAATGCGTGGGAAGCCAGCACACCCCTCCCTGCCCGCAGATCTTCCCTCCTCTGTGGCTGCTCAGTCGCTCCTCCCCAGGGACCGGTGATGTCTTTGTCGGGTTTTAGTACCCAGGCTTCCTGCTCAGGAAGCTGCATTGTTTGGAGGCACGTTAAACCCATTAGGCTTTAACTTGTTGTTCAGCACATTCTAATAGATGTTCTCATCTCCGCAGCAAATGGGGTGAAAGGCTTCCCATTATTATTTTGTGCAATTCTATTTCCCCCATGATGAGAAGCAAAGGAGCGAGGACCCGCAGCCTCGAACAAATTAACAAATGCAGGGGTTGATGTAACTTCTAGCAGGGGGAGACTGCCTTAACTGTGGTGTTTATAAACCCTTCAGCACAGGGCTGAATTCCAGAGGGGACCTGCACGAGTTACGAGCGCCACAGCAGCCTCTGCAAAAAGCAATTGCTGCCCTCAGCCCCGTTCCACGAGATATTGCTACAACAAATCCAGGATGGGATCAATAAAGTGAATTTGATCGTAAATGAAAGCAGGCAGGAAAAGTTGCCCCGGCCCCTGGAGGGTTTGGCAGCGCTGGCGCAGAGGCACCTGCCTGGCTCCAGCCCCATGAATTATTGACAGCCCCTGGGAAGCTCAGGAGAGACACAGGGGGCAGAAAAAGGATGGAACACCAAGGGCAGGAAACCCAAAGGAGCCTGAGCCTGGATTTCCTGGGATGGGAATGCTCATGGAGCTGGGAGCACTGCAGGCTCCATGTCCTGGTTAACTGTGTTATGTCTTCGTCCCTCATTAGACCTACAAACCACAAACGCAGTGGTGTGCAGCACTGGTCCCCCTGCCATCCTTTCCTGTAAATGTGTGGAGGAGGGAGGGTGGCTGCCCCAGGGCAAAGCTCAGCACGGATCGGAAACACGGCAGGGACTGCCGGCATATCAAACCCAGGATAAACCCCCTGCCCTCAGATCCTGCCCACTAACAGCTCTGCTTTGGGAACAAAACCAAACAGAAAAGCACTTTGATCCAGCAGAAAGGACAAGGAGCACGTCGAACAAAAACCAAAGGCAGATAAGACTTAATTGATTTAAAACAAAACAAAACAAAACAAAGCAAAGCAAAACCCAAGCATGACGACAGCAGCAGGTTAAGGGCAATTTGATTCTTGTTCCCTTTGACTGGATGGAGCCCAGCAGCCGTGGCAGCATCCTCTGGCATGAGCCAGGTTTTCCATCCTGGAAAACAACCTGGACAGCTCCAGATGGAAAGAAGAAATTCCTGGTGCCAAACACTGCTCTCTGGGAGCTCACAGGGATGAGCACCTTCTCTCCCCCAGCTGCCAGGGGTGTGAAATCCCTTTGTTAGGGAGGCACCTGGGTCTGCCAGCAGGGGTGGCAGGGAGTGCTGTCACTGACCCTGGCACAGCCCTTGGGAACCAGCCCTGCACCCTCAGGGAGCAGAACAAGTTTGTGTGCCTGCAAGGGACCTCTCCAGGGAAACTGCTCCTCCCAAAAACCCAGGAGGGGCTTTCTGTGCTCACCAGGTGCCACTGGGAGCCAGGGAGGTGCAAGGTGGCCAGGCTTCCCCAAGGGTCACCTCTGATGGGGTCACTGCAGGGGACCCCAAACAGCAGCAGGGACACACAGCCACGGATGTCACTCCAGGGATCAATGGATGGATGGATGGATGGATGGATGGGTGGTTGTTCAGAGTGCTGCAGATCCATCAGCTGCTGTTATTCCTTCAGCTACAGGGGCAGGATTTGTCCCCAAAGCCCAGTTTTCTTCCCACTTCTGTCACTGCATCCCTCAGAAAGGCCTGGCATGGCAAACCCTGGGTGCAGTGGGCACAGGGAGCTGAGCTCAGCCTCACACCAGCTGATGCCACTAAAACTCTGCAAGGAATGCCAGCCTCACCTGCCTGACACCTCCTGCCTGTTCCCAGGGCACAGTGACTGCAGGGAGCTGCAGGCTGGGGAATAACCCCCATCTGTGCAGGGAATCCCAGACTGCTTTGGGATGGGGGGGACCTTAAAACTCACCCAGTGCCACCCCTGCCATGGGCAGGGACACCTTCCACTGTCCCAGGCTGCTCCAACCCCAGTGTCCAGCCTGGCCTTGGGCACTGCCAGGGATCCAGGGGCAGCCACAGCTGCTCTGGGCACCCTGTGCCGGGGCTTTTCCATCCTCACAGAAACAATTCCTGCCCAATATCCCATCTGACCCTGCCCTCTGGCAGTGGAAGCCATTCCCCGTGTCCTGTCACTGTCTATATATGAGATAATCTCACAAACTGTTTTCAGCACTGATTAAGATGCTCTACTTGTCCCCAGACAGCCTTTTCTTTGACACCAGGGCAGCAGAAATGCCCCAAACCCAAAACAAGCCCTGTCTGGGACCTGCACCATGGTCCTGGCTGTGACAGCAGCTCTGGGCTGGGTGCCACAGCATCCTGTCCCACTCCCAGGGCCAACACCTTCATTAATAGCTGCTCCCCTTAGCTGAGCAAGGAGAGGCACTTGCTGGGCTCAGCAGAGCATGAGTAAATAACAGCCAATGTAACACAGCAAATTAAATCCCAGCAGGGGACTCGAAATGCCAGCAAATATTCCTGAATCTGTCTTCTGCTGCTGAATAATTTTCCCTCGCTGGCAGCCAGGCTGGGATGGTGTCAGGGTGTGTATTTATGAATGTGCCTGGGGTAAAGGGAAGCTGGCTCGGAAAATGTGGGTGCAAAGATGCTTTATAATACAACAGAAGGAAAAAACAGTAAATATGCACATCATGCCCTCACTCAAAACAGACAGAGGGAATAAAAAGGGATGCAGAGATGTGCCCAAGAGCTGTTTCTATCTTGCACCAAGTGGCAAAAAGAAAGTGAAAATGAGATCAGCTCAGTGACTCTGTGTAATGAGAAATGGGCCACAGATGACATGTCCCAGAAATCTTACAAGAAGTTAGAGTAGGAAAATATTACTAGAGGTTAAAAATTAGAGGAAAAAAGAAAACTCGTGTTGAAACACATGACATGCAAGCACAGGCAATGAGGGAGAGGCTCCAGCCCTGCATCCCTTGTCCCCAGTCCCTCTCCAGCTCTCCTGGAGCCCCTTCAGGCCCTGGAAGGGCTCTGAGGTGTCCCTGGATCCTTCTCCTCTCCAGGTGAGCACCCCCAGCTCTGCCAGCCTGGAGAAGCTGTGTGCCCTCCTCTGGACTCTCTCCAGCAGCTCCACGTCCTTGTGCTGCTGGCCCCAGGGCTGGGGCAGCTCTGCAGGTGGGGTCTCACCTGAGCACAGGGACAGAGGGGCAGAATCCCCCTCCCCTGCTGCCCACGATGGGGGATCAGCCCAGGGTTGAGAGTTTCTGGGCTGGTTCATGTCCAGCCTCTCAGCCACCAGCAGCCCCACATCCTCATCTATCCATCCATCCATCCCTGCATCCCTGCAGGAAGGCAGCACCCATCACACCTGGGGTGACTTTTCCTACCCAGAGGAAGTGCCCTGGTGGCTCTGAGTGGGGAGGGAGGGGATCCCAGAGCCTCTGGCTGAGGGAGATGGCTCTGCAGTTACATAAGCAGCGAGGCTGGAATTGCGTAATTCCATGAATCACTCACTTGGCTTTGCTCTCAAAGGCTGCCTAGGGCTGTGGAGCTGTTGGGGTCTGCAGGAGACCCCTCGTCACCCTCTGCTCCTGCTGCTTCCCAGGCTCTGGTGGGGCACATCCCCTCCCTGCACCAGCAGCTCCATTAAACTGCTCCTGCCTCCTTCCTCCCCTGTCACCTGTGGGGCTGTGCTGTGGCTCAAGGCTTTGTGAGATTTACCAAACTAGTATCTCCCAGCTTTGCCAGTTTTACTCCCACCCTTCAAGGTTTTATGCATAATTTTGATTAGAACAGTTCCCCCTGTCTTCTGGGTCAAGCCAGGTGCTGAACATCCACCCCTTGCCCTGGGATGGCTGATGTGGCTGTGCTGCAGAAAAGCCTCCTCTTGTGTCCTCAGTTGGGATTTTCTATTTTAGCACTCTGTGTTTGGCAGGGAAACTCTTCCTGCTTCAAGCTGCTCCAACCCCTGGATAGGAGTAAAAGTGCTGAAGGAAGGATGAAGAGCCTGATTCCATCAGGAATCTGCCTTTTCCCAGGCTGCAGGCAGTGCTTGGCTCTATGGACAAACACCTGCCAAGAGAAGCCTGAAGGGAAGTGATCCCAAACCACAGTTTCCCCAGTTTGGGGTTTCATACACCATAAATACCTTCCTGATGTTTTTTCCCCTCTGCACTTCACTGACAGGAGTGAAGACTGAGAAGAACAGATTTTTTGCTGAGTGCCCTGAAAGCTGTAAGAGTTTGCAGCGCAGCTGGAGGAAACAGGCAGAGCCAGGGTGGCTCCAGGGACACAGACACCTCCGGTAAGAAAAATGAACTTTTTGAAGGGGAAGCTGTTGCAAAAACAAGGAGCAAGGGCCCCTGCAAGCCCCGTGCCTTGAACACATATCCTGAGTGGAAACCCCAGCAGTTCCCTGGAGCTGAGTCCTCCTGAAGCAAACCACAGCTTGTTTGCTATTTATTATCTATAACTTCTGAAAAAAAAAGTCCCAACAAACCCAGATTCTCCATCTTCATTCATGGTCTGCCCAGGATCACAGACCTGCTCCTCATGCTGAGTATTTCATGGGGAGCAGCTACACCCCAATCCTGAACATTTATTTCCAAGGGACGTTCAAGGGCAGCCCTTTACTCCCTCCACACTAACCCAGGGATTAACATTCACAGCGTCCCCAAATTTTGGAGGTAGCCAGTAAAATTTGCTTCACCAGGAGCTGGGAATGATGCTGGCCACCTGCAAGCAAAAGGGATGGATGGAAGAGCAGGAGCAGGGAAATGCTGCTGCCAGCAAAGGGAACTGAGCAGAGCTCAGGAGAAGTGAGACAATTCCTTAGGCAGCAAGAGAGGAGCTGGCTATGAACAGCAGAGGAAACACTGGGGTGGGAGAGACCTGGTGACACTTCTGGGTGATGATGGACATGGAGCAGAGCTGGAGTGAAGCCCCAGCCCAGAGCAGCTGGTGGGGGCTGGAGCTGGCACAGGAAAAGGAGGAAATGCTGGTATTTTGGGCAGCAGGGGGAACTACTCAATGTCCTTCTGCCATTATTTAACATTAGTGGGCTGCACTGTACAGTCAGGGGGACCAAGAAAGTCCAGTGAGAATGGAGATCATCCTATGGAAGTGCCCAGACCTGCAGCTGGAGCCACAGCTGTCCCCAGCCAAGCTGCGTGACAGCAGCAAGCCCTTTCCTGCATCCCTGGGTGTCAGCTTGTCCCGGGGTTTGTCCAGCCATGCTCTCACCCTCAGCTTTCCCTGGATGACACCTCAGAGCCTTGTGGTGTTCCAGTCATGTCTCAAGGTAGGAATTCCCCTCAACGCCTGCTGTGCCTCCCACACTGCCTCCACTTCCTTAGAAATCACCTTTCCCAAAGCCTGGGGGGGAATGGCAGGTGCTGGGCTGGGAGATGAAGCTCCCAAGCCATCCATCCCTCAAAAATCCCCATCACGGCTCAAGACACTGAATATTGAATCTGCCTCCAGGCAGGGCACGTGTGGCAGGTCCAGGACACAGCATGGTGCACACCAGCAGCCTCAGGGAACCACTGGGAGCAGACTGGGAGCCAGGAACCACAGAGGAGGGGGGCTGGGATCTAACTGTGACCAGACCAAGGTCCCCAGAGAGCCCAGGGCTGCTGCAGGTAAGGGAGGAGACCAAGCAGCCCTGCAGCGTTTGAGGGTTTGGGTGAGGCCTTGCAGAGCCTGGAAATGCCACCTGTGCCCAGCAGAAAACACAGGGAAACTGGAAAAGCCAGAGGGGACATGGAGAGAAAGGTGAGTGTGTTGTAAAACAAGCACGTAACAATTACAAGCAGGAGGCTGGCAGGGCTCTCCCAGCCACCTTGGGCTCCTCAGGGAGCTTTCAGAGGGAATTGGCTGGAGCAGGGAGGAGCTCTGGATGTGTCTGTGCTCCCAAGGTAGGGGGAGAACCTCGCTCAGGCTGCACAGCTCAACACTCACTGAAGGGTTTGGGTTGCAGGGACCTTAAATCCCATCCAGTGCCATGGGCAGGGACACCTTCCACTGTCCCAGGCTGCTCCAAGCCCTGTCCAACTTGGCCTGGAACACTTTCAGGAATCCAGGGGCAGCCACCATTTTTTGGGACATGCAATGCCATCATTCCCTCCTGAGCCAGGAGCTGCCCACGCAGGGTTATCCTTGCCAGAGGGGGTGGCATCAGAGGGCTGCAGCAGCCCCCACAAAGGATGGGACAGGTGCCCCATCCCTGCTGGGCTTGGGGACAAGGGGACTGTCCCCATGGACAGGGATGGGGACACAGCAGCTCCTCCATGTGCAGCACCCAGCAGGAACCTGCTGCTCCCAGAGCCTGAAGCCAAGGAGAAGCGCAGGCAGGAGCAGGCAGAGCCCTGACCCAGAGCTTTCCATGGGTTGTGTGGATCATTTCTTCTCCCAGGCAGTGGCCAGGCTCTCCCTGTGGCAGCAGGCACAGTCAGAGGCACGGCTGCCTGGCATCTTCCCAAGATCTGCACTGCAAAGAGCCATTGCCATCATAGGAGAAGTAAAACCATAAGAGAAACCCACCGGGGCAGCCTCAGGCATTGGGAAAACCGGGAAAATTCCCTGCCATGGCAGAAATAAGTGGAGCTGCCTCACTGGGGGAAAACAGACCCTCAAATAAACAAGCACAAGCAGAGAGGAAGCCACAAAACACACGTGCAGAAGTTCTGGCACAGAACAGGCGTGGAGTCACCCTGGCTTTTTTCCCTTTCGAGGCTGTTCCTGAAGCCCAGCGGATCCAGGAGCCCTGCAAAGCCAGCCAGGGAAAAGCAGCAGGAGAAACTCCACCTTGGAGTTGGCCACCCTTCCCGGAGTGATCCCCAGCGTGCCGGGCCAGCAGCAGGTGCTGCCATACTCACGGTTCCAGGGCTGTCCCGGTGCTCGCCCCGCTGCCGCTGGGAGCCAGAGCTTTCCCGTGCCACCAGAGCTGGGGCCATTCGCTCCTTTTCCTGCCCGGCCTGGAGGTGGGGATGGCTCTGGGGAGGTGGGGCTTCGCCTGAACTTTTAAAAGACGGAGCGCACTCAACTTTTGCAGCCCCTTTCAATAGGATTTCTTTTATTTTTGTGTTTGCTTTTTTTTTCCCTGAAGCTGCAATCCCAGAGTGACGGAGCTGTGCGGTTTGCTGAGCCAGGGCTTTGCGAGCTGCTTACCCAGTCTCAGTCCAAACTGGGCTTGGCTTTGCCTCCATCCCCCGGCTCCAGTCCCCTCTCCCCTCCCTGCAAAGGTCCCATTCCTCCAGGGCACTTTCCTTGTGTTCATTTTCTTGTTCAATTTGCTTTATCTGCAGTTTTTTTCTTCTGTAAATTTTGAAGCTGTGGTGCAGCCCTGGGATTTGGGAGAGGGAAACTTTGTTTATCTAACCCCAGACTATTTATTCTCAATGTCTCCCCATACTCTCTCGCTCTGAGCACTGAGACTTCCAGACGAGAGCTGGAGAAGTTGACAAACACGCAGCCCCATCCATCCCTGCCCTCTGGCAGTGGAAGCCATTCACTGTGTCCTGTCCTTCCATCCCTTGTCCCCAGTCCCTCTCCAGCTCTCCTGGAGTCCCTTCAGGCCCTGGAAGGGCTCTGAGGTGTCCCTGGATCCTTCTCCTCTCCAGGTGAGCACCCCCAGCTCTGCCAGCAGACAGGTGAGCTTTGCCAGGGCAAATTCACACTTGGTGTTCATAAATAACGCAGGGGAAGAGAAGACTGCAGGAGAGCACGGGACAGACACCCCAAAGAGCCTGGAGAGCGGCAGGGCAAGGGGGTATCCAGGCACGGAGAGGCAGGAATCTCACGCTGCGATGCTCCGTGGAAGAAGAGCACCATCTATTGGCTGCTCTGAGCCCGCACGAGTCCTGGGGTTCTGCAGCTCCTCCGGCTGCTGCTCCATCCCACGGCCAGCGGCTGCCAGAGCACCCTTATCCCTCTGGTGCTGGCTCCAGCCTCCAGCCCAACCCCTCCTGGAATCCCAAAAAGCCCATGGAGTGTTCAGAGCAGGGCAGGGTTTGTCCTGGTGCCCCTGGACCTGTGTCCTGCCTCCTGCTGCTGCTGCTTTCTCACTAAGAGATTTCCCCCTGCTCCTTCAGCTTTTATGTCATGTGAGGCTTTGGACTCCAAATATTGGGACGTGCAGACCGCGAGTGCCTCCCAGAAAGGATAATTCCTATTGAAAGCAAGCACTAAATCCTGAGTGGGCACACAAAGTGCTCGGTCAGGTGAAGGGGTTGAATCCTCTGGAGGATGTGCAGGGAGGAGTGAGTATTCCTTGGAACATTGGGAGCAGTTTACAGGAAATGATAACATCACTCACTTGTGCAAAGAAATTGCAAAATCCCACATTAGAGGTATGCACAGATGGAGAAATCCAGGCTTCCAGCCTGCAAAAGGCCACATTAGGAATCCCATAACTGCCCGGGTTCTGCTGCTTATCCCAGCTCTGCTCTTGACTCAAGACTCCAGCCAGGATTGGAAAGGAGCAGCTCAGTGTCCTGCATGGAAATGGGACATGTGGGGCTGATCCTTTTCTGCATGTGGGGCCAGGAACAGCCAGCTGGATTAGGGCTGGGATGTCACCTCTGAGCTCTGCTGACGTCTCACCGAGGGCCAGCCAAAAGCTGGGATGCAAAGGTCTGGAATTGTGCAGGGATTGTGTGCAGAGCTGGGATTTAATGTGGGTGGCTGCTGCTAACCAGCTGTCTGTCCTCTGTGAATTTTGGGATTTCCTTCTGAATCCCTGCTTGGATCCTGCCTTTTAATGTCTGCGTTTGTAATGCCTGTAGAGCGTTTCCAACAGGAAAGGGTCATCTGCTTTTGGGATTTCAGTCAGAACCTAACGGAATAATTTGTCCTCTCTGTTTAGGGAAAAATCCCAAACCAATACCAAAGGAAATAAGACCAGGATGTGTCAGATTTTCTGGGAAACAGGGACTGGGAAATCACAGGATTTCCACATCAAGAAAAGACTTAAAAAAAAAAAAAAAAAGAAAAGAGAAGGAAAAAAAAAAGAGAGAGAGAAAGAGGGTTTTTGTGTTGTTTTGGTGGAGATTTATCACAATATAAAATTTTTTTATGCAAAAGTGGCTGCCCCGTTCCTGGGAGTGTTCCAGGCCAGGTTGGATGGGGCTTGGAGCAGCCTGGGCCAGTGGAAAGTTTCCCTGGCCAGTCCTTTCCAGTTCAGACCCACAGATGGCAGCACCACCCTGGGAATTGCTGCCTCGCTGCTCCTACGGGACAGCAACGCCTTCCCAAAAAAAAAAAAAACAAAACAAAAACAAAAAAAAAAAAAAAAACCGAGAGGGAAAGGGAATTTAAATTCTTCGTAGACAAATAGGGCAAAAGAAAGGGCAAGGTCCCATGTCCTGCACTTGGATGCTTGAAGGCATTTAAGCACTTTTTAATATTAAACGTGCTGTTAGCTCAAGGAGCTTCTGTTGCTTATGGCTAAAGGAGAAGAGGTTTTAAAATTCTGAAGAAAAGATTTGATTTGCTGTAGCCCTTTCACACAGCATCACTTCCAGCTCTGGGCTGGGGCCATGAAACGCTGCCCACAAAGGGTTAGTGCAGATAAAAGAGATGCTTCGTTATTACCACATAGAGATTGAATTTCTCATTGTTCTGCTGAGAAGCTGCAGTGGGATCTGCCACACTCATGCTGGGCCAGATTAACTCAGTGTATTTAAAGAAGAACAAAGGAGTTCCAAGCTTATTTTTATTTGTTTACACAGATAAAATACTTGTCAACTCAGTGACACACAGGTGCTGGCAGGAGTTTTTTCTTTATTATTATCCACCAGTTAAAAACTCCCCAAACTTGTTAGTTCACGTCTGTGTGGCAATTCTTTCTCCCATAATGCTACAGAAAATACAGCTACCTTTTAACAAAACTCTTCAAATTTCCTCAGTAATAAAAGTGCTTTGAGGGTTATTAATTTGATTGAAAATTTACAAGCTAGACTGGAAAGCAGCTTTTTGTTTGAACAGTATTTGGGAAAGTCTTTATTCTTGAGATATTAAAATGCAAATGTTAAAAGCAAGAGGGTACTGGTGTCATGAAAAGAAAATCATTATCTCAAAGGTGATTAATGCTTTACAGTTATGAGAAATTTCCAAGTGCTTCACAGGCTTTTTCTTAGTTAGGGAAAATGACCTGTGTATAATTCCAATCTCAAAAATAGCATTTGAAAAATGCTTTATTTAAGCCATCAAAAAATTATTTCTGCCCCACCTTAAAACCAAATAGTTCTGCTTATAAATAAAAATATAGAGACACAGATATATTGATCAGAATAAAATACTTTCCACCAGAGCATATTCCTGCATATAAGCAAACACCCACTGAAGAGCAGAACGTTATCCTTAATTAAACAGCAACAGTTGGATGGGGGAAGGAGCAGGGGAAGGAAGTAATAGTTTATATATATTTATCAGAAAAAATTATATTTAATATATATATACATATATCAGAAAGATATTGTGCAAGAGTCAAGAGAAGTCTTGCCCTTTTGTTGATATCCGTCTGCTTGTTTTCATCCCTTAAAAATATTTATTTTGTGCTATTTGGACAATATGAAGAACTGGGGAAAGTGATGTACTTGGTCACTACTCCCCACGGTTTTAAAAATGGCTTCACACAACTTTTAAAACGATGATTTAATCATTTCAGGTTTCAGGAATGTTTCTTCAAAGTTTCCTAATCTTCCACAAGGGAGGGAGGGAGATCTCATCCTAATCCTTGCATTCTGTGACTAACATTTGTGTTGCAAAGGCACTCTACAAGAATCATGGTGTCAGAAGCCACGCTGGAAATGTTCTTTTTATTCACTGAGCAATTTTTTCCTGTGTTTATTTGCTGGTCTGTATAGCAAACAGACTTCTTTTTCCTTCTGACCTTTCCCTGCTCCTCTAAATAAACCCCCAGATAACTTTTGCTGTTCTGTCCAGCTGTATGTGCTCTGTAAGGAAACAATCCAGATTAAGAGAAGTTTAATTCTGGCTCACTGGCATCAAACTAAGTTGAAAACAGTTCAAAACTCCTACTGAACTTCAGGAAATTACTTTTCCATAGACTTTGCCTCTATTTAAGTGATTGGAATAATTCAGGAACAGATAAACCAGGATAACCAGCAGTAACAGTGAGGTAAAAGAAAGTGATTCCAGGACTACCACGGAAAGTGGAGGGAGTTTAAAATGAGTTGTGGAATTCTTTAAAAGAAATGGAGGCTCTGATGGATTTGCTTGCTGAAGAGGGAGAAGTGTTGCAGTTGTTCCCTGCCAGAGGATGTTGATGGAGTTTCCTTTTTGTCCCCAGAGCTTTCCCCAGGTCTGGGATGGCTCTGGGAGCAGGAGGAGGCAAAGAGGAGGCTCCAGCTGTCTGCAGAGGCAGCTCGGGGCTCAGGGCTGCCTCTAATCTTCCAGTCTGTACACACAAGATTAGAGATCCGCCCCGAGTTTTGATTAAGAATGCAAAGTTAAGAGATTAAATACCAGGAAGCCAAATTAAAGAGCTTTAAGTCAATCTCAGAACTCATCAAAGTCCCAAATTTTTAAGCTGTCATTACAACACAGGATTACTGCAAAGCCTCCCTACCCTGATTTGATGTCCTTTCCTCAACAATAATGTGATTTATTCCCCTGCTGCAGTTCTGTGCTCCCAGCATAAACCCAGCTATTGTCTTGTCTGCAGAGCTCATCCCACCTGGCACATGCCCTCTGGCACTTTGCTGGCATTCCAGCCGTGCCCCAGTTAGCCCAGAGCCTCCTGCTTTGTGCTGCCCTGCTTGGTCACCCAGAGCTTCGAAAATTCTAGGCACTCACACCATGGGCTAAAGGGAGAAATACATCCCGAGGAATAAAGGGATAAATAAATAAATAGATCCCAAGCAATAAATACATCCCAAGGAATGAATACATCCCACTTTGACTGATCCCAAAGTCTCGGGAAAAGGAAGATACAGGAGTGGGATGAGGCCACTGTGGTTGTTCGCCTCCAGGTACCTGAAAATGAGCCCCAAAAATCCCTAACTGGTGTTCACACCTTGCTGGAGCCAGGAATCCTTTGAGCTGGAGTCAGTGACAGCCCGGGGTGGAGCGTGCTTCTGTCCTGGGATCTGCTAATGGAAAAACTGCTCTGGAAGCACATCCTGCAAAGTGCCACAATCGTCATTTAAAGCTGCTGCCGAAACGCATTACAGTCAGTGTTCCCCTGCTGTTCAGGATAATAAATCGTGCCCTTCCCATTTTTAATTCATGGAATTGGGATGGCTCAGCTACATTAAGATTGTGCTTTCCAGGGCTTTTTCCACAAAAGATAACTTAATAACATTGCTAAATTCTGTGCTAATTAAAGCTTTCATTTGAAGTTACTCTCCCTGGTAAGATACTGTGCCAAGTGAGCCATTTCCGAATTTGCATCTCAAACCTTAGAACTTTTTGTAAGAGTTAAGCACAACAATTGCAAGCTTTTTGAACCCACTTTTTAACTTTCCCACATCCTTGTGCACAATGTCTTATCCAGAACATCAAACTTACATGTTAAATTATGAGGAGTTATTTTATTTTTTTCAAGGAAAATTAAAATTTTTGTTCTTTATTGAATTTTATTTTCCTCCTTTACAAGTGCAGTTACTATTAGTGGTTATTTGGTGTAGTTACTATTACTACTTATTTAGTGTAGTCATTATTACTCGTTACTTAGTGTAGTTATTACCAGTGTATTTTTACTCTTAAAAGCCATATTAGGGTGAAGCTTTTCATCCTCTGGAATTACTGGAAAGCTGCACTGAGCTGGTTCTGCCCAGTGCAACAGGGCCCTCAGTCCTGCTGCAGGTCAGTTATTCATCCATGATTCTCTGATGATGACAAATTCATTTTATCTTCTGTTAAAACTACAGATACAACAATGCCCCCAACAAAGGGGACAGATCTAACAAGTGCCCCTGTCCCCAATCCTGACTCTGAGCTTGAGTGCCCAGAGGCACTAATTATTTAATTTCATCTCAGAGGTTGTGGTTTTGAGTCACTGCTTGCATTTGTGGCAGCATTAAAAGTCTGCTCACGTTTTCCCAGTTAAACTAAATGACTATTATTTCCTTCTCCCCCTCCCTCCCCCATCCAACTGGTGTTGTTTAATTAAGGATAACGTGCTGCTCTTCAGTGGGTGTTTGTTTATAGCCTGATAAATGTCAGGAATATGCTCTGGTGGAAAGTCTTTGAGCTGGGAGTACTCAGGTCCTTTTAACCACTACTGCATCTGCAAAAAAAGAAAAAAATGTCTTCAAATCTCCTTTTCTGATGATTTTAAAATATTTTCATTATTAATTTAAAGGGAAAGTGCAATTCAAATTGTGCTTTTTACAATAGCCTTCATCTTGCCTTTTTTTTTTTTTTTTTCTTGTTTGTTTGTTTTGGTGACTTGCTGGCAATCTGCACGTTTTGACCCTGGAGAGGAAAAGTGCATTTTTGATTTATAGCAGTAGAGAATCTGTACAATCTATTGCCACATTTATTTCTATTGGTTGTGAAGAGCACCTTTTTCAAAAGCTCTGGGTTGTCCTACAGCCTTCAGCAGCCAGAGTTTGAGGTAAGTCAGAGCCAGGAACATCCAATTTTTCCACTGGATGGCAAAATCTGGCTGTGGTGGAAAGGTGTCTAATAAGGAATTTTGTCCTTATTATTTAGGGAATTAAATAAGGAGAAGGCAAATTAGTTCAGACATTGCTCAGAGACTTTGTCACTCTCAACACTGGTTGTGTTGGCCTTGGTCAGCTGCTGAACACCTCTGGAATGGAATTTACTCCCTGTGGAAATGCCACAGAGACTGCAGGCTGAGCAGCTCTGTTTAAAAGCTGCAATGAATGATGAATGCTTGAGAAGCTGATAGGAGAGACAAGCACGTTTTAATTCTCTGTGAGGAACCTGGGGGTTTTTAATGCATAGCTCTCTTAATGAAAAGCTGTAAATTCATGCTTCTCTCAGAGGTGCAGCAGGTTCAGAGTGCTGAGTTTCTAAGAGGCTGTTATCAATCACAGTCTTTCTGGTTTAGCCAAACTAAGACATAAAACTTGGGGAGGAATCTCTTTTCCAGGAAATTCACAGATCAGGTTTTCAGTGTCACATTCCTATCAATAATTATTGTCTCTGGGACTATCTAAGTGTACAAATCCAGGACCATCTTGGCTCTTTCAGGGCTTTCTTGGGCCACTGGTTGAGTTGCAAAACCAAATTTGGTTCCATCTGTTTATATTGGTAGGAGAAATCTCCTTTGGCACTTCCCCTGTTGTTTCTGCACTGTCACAGCACTGCAGATTTGGATATTTCCTCAGGTGCTCTGCAGGGAGGGGCTCAGGTTTAGTACTGGAGTCAGAGATGGAATGGGATGGGCAGGGTTGGGGTAAAAGTGAACAACTTTTGGCTTGTAACCCCCAAATTTTGGCTTGCAGCAGTTTAAGGGCCGTGAAGCTGGGATATGCTTTGCAATCGAAATTAAGGCTGAAATTACATCTTGGGAAAGCAGGGACAGTTGTGTCCATACATTGCAGACTGAGGATAATTTGTCTCCCTCTGTTTCCAGGGCTTGCCTTAGTTTATGGGCTTAGATTTAGCCATTTATTAAAGCAAACCCCAACACTGCCTGAGTTGAATAAATATTGATCATCTATTAATATTAAGACTGGCACATCTTGCTGCTTTGGCTCTGGATCAGCATCATCATTTATTAACATTTTGAAATAGCTCTGCAGAATGGATGATGCTTAAACCCGGACCTGAGAAGTCTCCCCAAATCTCTCCACAGAGAACTTGGGAGGTGAGGAAAGCACAAAAAAATCAGCCAAGACGGATGCAGGAAGTTCAGCCCCTCATTTTACCCACTTTCCATGCATTTTGTATAAAGCAAAGGACACATTTTCAGTCTGAGTTAGATCATCAGATAGCTCTTTTCAAAACGTCAGCAATTCCGTGCCCAAATAGCCTGCCAAATAATAGTTAATCAATTGCAAATGGGATGCAGGTTCCCCTGGAAGCTTCGGGGAATTGTTCACCTCAGCTAAATGCAGGTATCACTTTAAGTCACTTCCTGCCCTTCCCGTGGCTGAATTAGGCCGGCCAAAACTCTGATTGGAATAATTGCAGAAATGTGGCTGAGACTGAAAGGTCCTGATTGGTTTTATTAGCACAACTGTGCCAATAGCTCTTTGCTGGGTAAAACCAGGCTCCCTGGAGGTCCCTGAGAGAGCTCTGCTGGTGATACACTGGTGAGATACACAGAGATAAAGCTGAAGGCCATAGAAGGAATTAATGCAGCCCTCCTGTCGAATATTCTTCCTTACCATGGGATCTCATTCAAATCAATAGAAGGAGCACAGAACAAAAGGCCAAGCATTTACTGAGTTTGGCCTGTAGATAATGAAGTGGCAAATAGGTCACGCTGCTTAGGAATTTGTTTAAAGCAATTTTACTTTGATAATGCCAGCTGTCACCAAGTGCTGCTGGCAGGGATGGTCTCCCAGTTAATTTTTCTTCCTACCTGAGCAAGCCTTGACCCTTGAAATACCAGCTCTGGGTGCACAGTGCAGCTCTGGGCAGGGGCCTGGAGGGGTGGGCACTTAGCATGGTAAGAACAGACACTGAAATGGGGAATTTAGCCATCAATAACTGGGCAGGTTCACTGTCTTTAATTCTATAGTCAGATAAACTTTATATTTGGCTTGATACTATCAGGCCTTCTTGAGCTCCAGGTATCACTGAAATGAGGAGATAACTTTGGGGTTTAGAGGAGAGCAAAGACCCCCCTTGCAGTCTGGCTGCAGCGACATTTCTGTCTGGAGAAAGAAAGGTGATAATTTGGGGGGAGTGGGGACAGTGACAGCATGCTGGAAAACATTTCCTCAAGCCTCAGAGCATCCCCTAGGGACACTCAGAGTGATTTATTCAGCAGAGAAAGATTATTTCATCAATCATGAACCTGGGTTGAATTTTTTAAAGAGAAGTAATTTTCCGTTCATTTTGAAAGGGAAGCAGGTGTGTGTGACAGAGAGCTGTCCTTGCTGTGATGACATCTCATGACAAGAGGAGCCTGTGTCAAACAAAAGGTGAGACCTTGTTCCTTGTGCTTGCTATGTCCTCTCTAAAGCAGCAGAGCTCCTGAACTCTGTTGTTCCTGCAGAGGTGTGGGTTCAGTGCCTGTGGGAGGTGAGGGGCAGCCCCAGCCCCTCCCGGGTGCGGGGTCCCTGGCAGGGTTTGTGGCATGCAGCTGCTGTGCCATCCCCGTGTCCCAGCAAAGCCCAGGCTGTGCCCCTGAGCAGGGCATTCATCAGCAGGCAATCCCTGCTGCACTGCACAGTGCTGCCTGAGCAGCTGGGAGCCCTTGTGATTAGAGAGATGGACTGCTAAACTCATCCCTCCTTCTGAGGCCAAGCCTCCCTTTTCATTTGGAGCTGGTAGCCCGTTCAAAATTGCTGCTCTGGTAATTAGGAGAGAAGAACATGCTGACCTGTACAAGGGCTTGTGTTTTAGGACAACTTTGGTAGCAGTATTTCTGCCTGTTTGCTTCTAAGGCAGCCCATTCTTCTTTCTCTGGACATTGAAGGTGTTGCCTTCTCAAAAGATGCTGTTTTATTGGGATAAAAAAGAGCAGGCAGCTCCAAGCCCCAGTGTCCAACCTGGGAGATCTTGGACACTGCCAGGGATCCAGGGGCAGCCACAGCTTCTCTGGGCACCCTGTGCCAGAGCTTTTCCACCCTCATAGGGAGGAATTCCTTCCCAATATCCCACCTAACCCTGCCCCCTGGGAAGCCATTCGCCCTTGTCCTCTCAGCCCAATGAGGACATTGGCTTTCCTAATCTGTAACCAGGCTTCTCTGCTGCCATGCAGGGAAAAAAAGCAAGAAAATGGGAGAAGGTCACTGCAGTCATATGTGCTCCTACATCCATATGTGTAACTGCAAAAAGTGCTGTCTCTTACTTTCAGGCAAGCATGAGCAGATATTTTAAAAATTGAACTTGGAATTCTTTAATCTCAAGGTTTAAGCCACAGGAAAAAAATTATAATAATAAAAAAAAGGCTTGATCATAAATCTTTGATGACTTTTAACCAAGTAATTTAAAAATACCTTTGCTGAGGGCCATGGATGGCAGAGCAATAGAGCTACACCCACTGGAAAATAATAACCTGCTTTTCAATCATTATTTCAGTAATAACCTGCTTTTCTACCAGTCCAGTGGTGCTGGGGGTCTGCAAGGTCTGTTGGTAAGGTGATGTTGACACAAATAAATGAAGCTGCCCATTATAGGATTCTCTATGAGCTCTCCCAGCCAGGGGCTGCTTGCTCCAATTCCTGCTCACCAGCCCAGCTTCATCCATTTCTGTAGTCACAGTTTATGAGTTAATGGTGTGGATTTTCACTTTGGTGTCTGGGGCCTGTGCTCAGCAGAGCTGCAATCTTTGCCTCAGAAGGGAAAAGAAAAGTTTCACTCCCAGATTCTTGGAAAAAAGAACCCTGTCTGTTGTTTATTTATTTATTTAGAAAGCACATACAGCGATGCACGGGGAGGGGACAGAGATGCAGATCAGGTGAGCAGAGAAATCCAGCCCAGAGGAAGAGCCAGACACTTCCCGCAGGATCAGTAGTACATCAGTCTAGGCGAGCATTTCAGCTGCTGTACCTCTAGGTTAGAAAAAGAAACCAGGGAGAGCCTGTGAGGAGCGGGAGTGTGTGTCCCGTGGCAGCAGTGCCCGCTGTCCCCTCGGGCAGGGTGGCTCTGTCCTGCTGCTCCTGCCCCTGCCCGCTCACGCCATGGTTTCCTTCCTCAGCGTGCGCCGCTGCTGGCACGTGAGGATGCTCGGGAAGGACGATTTCCCCTTCATCCTCGACCTCTTCTTCAGCTTCTTCTGGTGCTTCAGGGAAATTCCCAGCTCCTCCATGATGGCGTTGAAAGAAAGACACTGTGGAGAGAGTGGACAGCATTAAACACTTCCCACCGTGGAGAGTCCGGCCAAAGCTCGGCTGGGGCCCTCATGGAGCTCCAGGAGCTCCTGAGGAGAAGCCAAATTTTGGTCTTGGCTCTGATGGGGCTTGAGGAGCTCCTCAGAAGAGTCCAAAGCCCAGTCTTGGCCCTCACGGGGCTCAGGCGCTGCTCAGGACAGCCCGGCCAGAGCCCGGCCGGGGCCCCCACAGGACTCGGACCCTCGCCAGGGGGCGCCAAAGTTCGGCCGGAGCCCTCACGGAGCTCGGACTCTCCTCCCGACAGTCCAAAGCTTGGTCTTGGCCATTGTGGGACTCGAGGAGCTCCTCAGAAGGTGCCAAAGCTCCGTCTTGGACATTAGGGGGTTTGAGTAGCTCCTCAGAAGGTGCCAAAACTCAGTCTTGGCTCTCATTGGGCTCCTCAGGAGAAGCAGAAGTTAGGCTGGATCCCTCACGGAGCTTGGGGAGCGCCTCAGAAGATCCACCTGGGAATAAATCCCTGGATACAACAGGTGACTACACACAGCAAGGGTTTTTCCCTAACTCAGCTTCCGGAGACTTTCATTTAACCTCGGCTCAACTAAAGCTGCTTATGAACGTTTCCGAAAATCCCCACAGGCACCTTTGCGATGTTTTGGTGGCTTCGCATGGCAAAACTTAACCTTTCTCATTTGCCTGTGACCTCACAAGAGAAAAGACCTTGTTTTAAACACCATATACCTTAGCCACAAAAACCAATGAGCGTGCTGGAGAAAACAAAGAAGAGTTTTTGAAGATTTCTTTGTGGCTTCGTTATTTTTCCCTCGTGGAATGAACAGACATTTCTCAAATATAGCGCAGCCCTCAATCTTCTTTTCTTTGGAAAGAATCTTTTCAAATACTGTGTGTTGAAGAAAGGAGGTAATTACCACAAGAATAAAGGAGCTGAATGGCTTGAAAGGAAGAAGAGATCTTCGTTCTTCCCACCATCACAGCGTTAACAAAGACGTTTGGGGTAAGTGCTTTTAAAATCTACAGCTGGAATAATTACGTGTAACACAAAAAAACACAAGTAGCCTTTAAGTGGAAGTATCTGGCTTTGCAAAAAAAAAAACCAACCAAAACCAAACCGACAATAATCGTTCTATGCAAATATACATGAATATTTAGATATAGAATGAAATGATGGCAGCAGGGGGGAACAGAGCTTGAAGCCCCTTACCTTTTATTGTAAGCTGAATAAGGGGTGCGACGGGTTGTGCAGCGCGCTGCTGCCGTCAGTGCGTCGGTGTGGGTGTGAATTGTGTGTCTCGGGTGTGTGCCACCTCGCCCTCACGGGCCGGGCACACAGCCCGACATCCCAGCTTCATAGCTCAATGTGCTCCTTCTCTCAGGTGCCTCGCTTTTGTTCCTCTACAATTTCGAGCTCAGTTAAGTTCCTGTTAATTGGCGCCACTGCCCAGAGTCAATAGGCACAGCCAGGGCTGCCCTTTCAAATGGCTTTTCTGGAGAGCAAACTGAGTCCCAAACTAATGAACACAAATGCTCTGAGTGGCTGACTTGGCCTGGGTTGTTACTCTCTGTGGTCTCAGCTTTAATTGAGTTTTTAAAATCTGGATTACAAAGTGAATCCAGAGCTCCGCGGTAAATAGGGACAGGAGCCTATTAACCCTTTGTAGGATTGATGAGTCTTATTTTTGTTGTCTTTCCCTGTGTTTCTCATGAACCTCCTAATGTGTTGTATTTAATCCCAGCCATTACTCGCTGCAGGTGCAGCCGGGGATAATTTCTGCAGGTGAAAGTGTGTATTTTACTGCCTTGTTAAGAGCTGGTACTTTAGTTTTCCAAGAGGATCCCTATTACTCAGACTGTGCAATAAGCACAACGCCTTTCCCATTCATCTCCACAAAACAGCCCCGTGAAGTTCCCTTTGCATACACACAGCATATTGCTGGGAGGTTTTTAATATCTGATCTGTGGAGTGTCCAATGGCTCCACTTGCAACGTTCTGAATTTTAAAAGAATTATTATCAGGAAGACTTCTGGTTATTCTTAGGAAAAGTGGTGCAGAGTGAGTGCAGCCTCAGCCACAATGGTGTGGGGTTTATAGGAAAGCCATGCACAAGGAACACACCCCATGGGGAAACCCAAGCCCTCTGAGCAGCAGCCTTCAAAAAGGGGATATTGACATTAAAATTGGATTTAAAAGGTTAATATACTGTTCTTTTGTCTCATATTCTGGTGGCCAGACTGAAAGGGTTGCTTTAAAACCCCATTTTTTTTTCAATGCTGGTCAGTCCACTACTGAGTCTGCCCAGAACAGGACCAGAGTGGGCACCGATCAATCTTTTTTATAACTTAAAAATGAGTTTAACATTTTGCTTTCAGCCACCTTAATTTTCTCATTCTGGCAGTGTCAAAATGCTGCAGGCCATGGCATGTATAAGGAAATGTCATCCTTTCAAAGCAGAATAGGTTCTGCTCTCTGTGTGATGTGGGGCTCTTTCTCGATGCCTTTTGGTCATTTCAGCAGCTGCTAAAGCTTAGTCATGAAGCTCCCAAATCCTTCCTTAAACTCCTATGCAGAGGTCTGTGCTAAGCTTTAGGAGAATTACAGATTCAGAATTAAAAATAAATAAATAAAATAAAGTAGAAACAATGGAAAAAAAAAGTTGTAGTCAGGATTTATCTATCTGTTGCTTCTGCTGCTTCTGGGCTATCACTGAGGACAAGGCATTTTATTAATGCCTTGGAAAACCAACCAAATAGCAATAAAGAAGCCACCCAAACCCCAGTGTGCTGTTGAAATGCTGAGAACTGTGAAAGTCAAATGATGTGGAGCAGATTTCGTTCTGGAAAAACTCCTGAGCAGGTCAGGAACAGAGGAGGAAGCGCAGAAGTCAGGATTTCATTCCTGCACACATAGCTGGGACACTGACCTGTGTCTTGTGCTGAAAGAAAATTGATTTATTTTTGCACAGAGGGAAAAATATCCAAAATAGTTTCTTTCAGTGAGCAAAAGCTGCTGCTGGGGCACATTAAGGATGTGTGTGAGTATTCTGTCACTGATGGCATGAGGAGATCCCCACAGTGACTCCTTTAACCTGCTGCAGTATGTTGAGCAGTGTCTGCCAAAGCAGTGTGACAGTAATCCAGGGATTAGTTTAACTCCCCCCCACTTAGAGAAACTGTTCTTTGTGCTCTGTTCACAAGAACAATCAGTCAAGCTGCTTGCTGGTCTCCCACATCACCTGCACACCACTGATGGGTTTTGGTAACTCTTTTTGTGGTTTGGGATGAGGCTGCGTCAGGGATAGCAGGAGCTGCTTTGGGATCCACCAGGGAATTGCTGCCTGCCTGTGGGGCTGTCTGTGGGACAGCTAAAGGGAAGGGTGGCTGTCACTGCCAGCGGGGTGTGGCACTGACAGCTGGGACATGTTTACCCAGCAAGTGACAGAAACGCTCTGCATCCCACACTCATCTAAGGAGCAATTACAAAACGGGCCCAAGCTGCAAGCCAGAGGAGTTCTTGCGTGGAGCAGTGGTGGAGACAAACACATTAGGCATCTTCCTTCTCCTCTGAGACTTGAGAGGAGCTGAATTTAATTAGTTTTAAGTCTCTTCTACTGGGAAGCTGCAAATAAACAGTGCTTCTTTAATCAGGTATTCAGAGGACCTAATTCAGGTCTTTGCTGGCAAGAAGGAGCATTTTATGGAGAGCCAAAGCTTTTAAGGCTCCATTCAGACAGGTTAAGAGACTATTTCTGAGCAAAACAATTTGTTGCAGCATCTGGAGTGCAGCATGAACTTCTCCCTGGATGAGCAGGGGAGAATGGGTACAGCTGAGCTATGAGCAGCATGGCTTTGTCACAAACCCCTCCAGCCCGCTGCCAGCAGCACCAGCACTGGAACAGGGGTGAGAGGAATCACAGGGCACTGTTTGCTCTGGCTGTCCTCGGGAGCCGGGTACGCAGAGCCCATTCAGGGGGGAGCACTTTGGGTGTGAAAGCGTCCTGAGTGCAGCCGGGGGTGCAAACGGCCCCAGGAAAACAGAGCGGTGACTGGTCTGATGGCAGGAAAACACCAAATAGGGCTGAGGGGTGGGGGGGTGAGGCTGATGGGAATCTGGGCTATGATGGAATACAGGTACAAGGGTTTGGAACACCGGGGTTTGCCACAGTTCATGGCATCCCTCGAGCTGGCGTTTCTGTGCACTTTTGCATCTCAGATTGTTGACATATGTTTTTTGGTGGCAAAACCCTATCCAGTCCATTGTCCCCTGCCCTGTCAGTCCCTGACTGGCTGAGGGCTGGAGGAAATCCAAGTGTTGTCCTTGCGGGGTGTGAAACACATCCAGTGCCAGCCTCCTACACAAAACATCCTACCAGGTATGCAGAGCACTGCCAGGGCTTGGCTGTCTGGGATAAACTGATACCCGATTTTCCCACAAAGGAGTTTTCTCTGTTGCAAATGAACGTTGTGAATTGCTCAAACAAGACAATGGAGCTGCTCTATTAATGATCTGTGTGGGTGTTGCCTGAGGGTGCTCCTGTTGAGTATGTCCTTAATGGCTACACGGCATAAAATTTAACTGATGGCTCCGATTTTGTGCTGTGGTAGTTACTTGCAGGCTTTGAGTGATGAATATTAAATGGAGGAATTAAAATTCATTAAATATTGACACAGGGAATGAGAGATGCCAGCTCAACATCTCTGGCTGCTTGTAGCAGGGCTTCATGAAGTTAATGGAGCCCTGCAGGGTGTTTGGGAGGTTCTGAATTCAGAGCTGCCCGGCCCACTTGCAGCAGGGACCAAGCTGAATGTTCCCTCTGCTCCCAGTAACCAGGCTGCCACTGTTCAGCTTGGCTTGCGGAGGAGATGAAAAGGAGGTAAATAATTTTTCTTACCTGAGGCAGGTGATTTACCCCGGGAAAGGTGACAAGGTGACAATTGCACATGAGAGACTGTGATAATTGTGAAAGGCTCTGCTGAGCTCCCTGCTGAGGGTGTAATTATTTCCCGTGAGGGGCATTGACAGTGCCCGGATTTCAGGGCCTTGTCAATTGACTCTAGATCAGCTTATCAACCCTGTGTGAACCCTCGGGGCGCGATGCTCTCCCCGGACACACCTTGCTCCTCTCCTGACTACACCGTGTGGATCGAGGGCTGCGCTCGGATCCCTCGCTCCTCCCGGATTAACTTGCCACAGTCTAACTCCGTGGATAAGGTGGTGCCAGAGGTGGAGTTGGACGGGTGGGGTTGCTTACACTGCAGTCCGTAAAAGAAACAAAAGGCCTTGCATGCAAGAGAAGAGAAATGGAGAAAGTAAATAAATGAACGAAGCAAAACTGAAAACAAGCATGAGAATGATTCAAAAGGCATTTAAACCAAAAGAGACTCCAGTTATGGAAACAGAAAATTCACAGATTGTATTCAACGATGCTTTGGATTAGCTTAGTGATAACACACCCTGCACAGCATTTCCCATTTAAGCTGCTTATCTCACCAGGGAAAAGAGAAAACAATCCCAGAGAAACCAGGGAGAAACACTGGAATCACGGGTGCCGTGGCGTCTGTGAAATTGCTTCTGGAAAAGCAGCAGGATGTGCCACGTTAACTCACTTAATGATTCTAATTATTAAACAACACCTTTGAGTGCAGGTGCAGAAATGGGGGCTGTGCACACGTGTGTGCAACCCCGGATTCTGTTATTCACCCCACATATTGCTCAGTAAATTAACACCCCTGGCCTAAAGCTTTAGGTTACTTCAGTCCTGGCTTCAGGGAAGGCACTGCCTTGCACAGACTACTGCAAAGTTTCCAGGATATTCTGCACTTAAACTAAACATTTTAATTATACTAAATATCTTAATTAGCTGCAACTGTTCTCCAAAACATATTTGAATAAATGATCTCCCGAGACACGAACAAAACAAAGATACCAATACATTTTTTATGCATTTTGTGCTTAAGTGGGCTAAAGTGCTA
Source organism: Toxostoma redivivum (assembly GCA_013397375.1). Taxonomy (NCBI): domain Eukaryota; kingdom Metazoa; phylum Chordata; class Aves; order Passeriformes; family Mimidae; genus Toxostoma; species Toxostoma redivivum. Next base: position 109,298 of record VXBI01000503.1, on the reverse strand, counting down.
ATTAGAAAGCTGCAATATGTGCAAATACATCAACCCTTTATCTCTCTGCCTTCTCCCAAACCCAGGGCCCTTTGTCTGACATGCCCCGGGATTGCTCCATGAGCTGCATTTTTTTTTTTGTGGGCAGTGATGCTGCTTTCACTGCAAACTGCACCTCCCAGGGTGAATTTTAAATGTTCCCTTCTCCTCACCCTCATCCCTGCTGCTCTCAGAGAGGGTCTTTGCCTCAACAGCCACTCCTGGCACTTATGTCACCACCCTTGCAGGATGCCACCTTGGTGGAGAGGGGGAATCCCCCTTGGAGAAGCTCCAACCTTTCCCACCTCAAAGTGCAAAGGGAACTTAAACTGCTTCGAGGTGCGTGCCTCATGCCTGGGAGCCTGGAGTGAGGAAATGGGAACCTCTGGGGATTCAGGGACACCCCCTGGTCCTGCAGGGTGGGGTCCCTTTGTCCCCCAGGAAAGTCTTGCTGGAGAGGAGCCAAACAGGGCCACAGCAGGGTCCAGCACAGAGCCAGGACAAACTGCCCCGGGGCAGGAGAGGCTGCCTGACAGCTTCAGGAACACTCTCCGAGTTCCTGCTCAGCCCTGCCTCTTTCACGGGACTGGTGGTTCCCTAAAGGGGTGTTTGCACTCGATTTTAATGATTGATTCTTCTCACAATCACTCTAATGGCGTGATTTACACACAGCATTTCCTTTGTGTTCCCTCTGCTCTTTTAAATAGCTCATTACACATCAGTGGAGCTACAAACAGAATTTCTTTGGCTCCATAATCTTACTTTACAGTGGCATCCTGCTCTGAAGTGCATCCTTCAGCACAACTTGTAAACCTCTGGCTCTGAAAAAAGGTGCTTTCTAGGGCAAGAGGAAAATGACTCTTGGGATTTTGATGGGCTTTTTTGGGTTACTCAAGCGGCTTGTGTTAATGCCATATAAAAAACCCAACTGCCCAGTTGTGTTTTGTTCCTTTCCAATGTAATTCATGCTGGAAGTCCAGAAACTGTTTGAGAAATGAATTGCCCTTGTTCTGCACTGCCCTGCTGAGCAGCACGAATTGGCCACTGTTGTTATGAATGAATTATTTGTCATTAGAGGCCGGTGAGAGCTGAGCAGCAGGAACCGTGCACTCCGGCCAGGTGTAGTGGTGTATTGTGCTGCAGAGCCCGCCCGTGCCGAGCTCAGCTGCGGCAGCAGGGCAGGCTCACCCACCTGCTCGATGTCGCTGTTCTTGCGCGATTTGTAGATGAACTCGCCGATGGCCACGAACACGGACAGCACCAGCCCCGCCGCCAGCACGATGAAGATGCCCCCGATGTTCTCCACGCCCAGGGCGCTGGCTTCCTTGCTGTCCTCCTCGGGGCAGCCGTTCCCTCGCCACCACTTCTCCTTCATCATGTGCAGCTTGCCCTCCTCCTGCAGCTGCAGGATGGCGATGGTGATCTTGTCCCTGTACGGGGACCCTGCGAGGGGACAGCGAGACCTGGCAGTGCTGGCAGGGAGCAGCTGCCACCCCCTTATCACAGGAGGGATTATTCCAGCTGGAAAGGCTGGAGGTGGGAAGGGGAATCTCTGCTGGTGTCTGCCCTGGGGACTGGGAAGCAGAAGGCTCCGCTGGTGCAGTTATTTGTGAATTCATGATAATTTTAGGGTCTCCTAGTGAGGTTTGTTTAAGCCTTGGCAGTGAGTTTTCTTGCTAAGGCATTCCTCCACATCATATTTGAATATTGCTGTGAGCACTCTGAGAATTTCCACTTTGCATCCCTTCTATTGACTTCAGCATCTGTTGGTTTTCCCTGCTGCCTGTAAATGAGGGGCTGCCTCAGAAAAGTCCACGGTCACTCAGACACTTTCTCTTCTCATTTTCACCCACAGCTCCACCTCAGCTACCTACAGCTTGTAAGAACACCATGTGGCCAAGTCCTTTTTATTGTGATTTGCAACGATAGGAGCCCTGCAAGCTGAAAATAGCAACTATTTCATGCTTTTGGTTTGCAGGCCACCATTTGCTAAATGATGTGTGTGCAGGCTCTGCAGCTTTATGGGCCCAGGCAGTGTCTGCTGAAGAGTGGGGTCACACTGGCTGGCTCAGTCTGCTTAGATTTGCTCTTTCTGCTCAGGCTCTCCATCTTCCAAAATCCTGCAGCCTGTGTTTGTGACAGAGACTTTTCTTTGTGGGATTAGAATTTTGTGATATCAGGGAGGGGAGGGGCTTGCAAGAATGGTTCTGTGAGATTCTCTTTGGCTCCAAAGGCACATGTGTGCTCCCAAATCCTGCCATGCTGGACTCCCTACAGCTGGAAACATTCAGAGTTTGGGCTGAAATGCAGAGCTGAAAGCCCTGCAGCTACTCCTGCCCACCCTTTCCCTTCCTTTAGTAGCACATTAATAAGACACAGAGGGACAAGACACAGGTAATGACTTCCCACTGCCACAGGGCAGGATTAGGTGGGATATAGGAACGAAGTTCTTCTCTGAGAGGCTGGGCAGGCCCTAGCACAGGGTGCCCAGAGAAGCTGTGCCTGCCCCTGCATCTCTGGAGGTGTCCAAGGCCAGGCTGGATGGGGCTTGGAGCACCTGGGACAGTGGAAGGTGTCCCCGCCCATGGCAGGGGTGGCACTGGGTGATCCTGTGCAGGACATTGTTAAAAATCCTTGTCTCATGGATACACATTCCCCTTTGCTGCTCTGCATTTCCTTCATCCCCCAGCCCTGTCTGAGGAGAAGCAGCATGAGGAACATTGCAGTTCCTCATTTGTTGTGCCAACCCTTGCTGTGCTGGGGCAGAGTACTGCCAGCACTGGGCCGTGCTGTGACCACAGCTGCCAGGAGCCATGTGTCACACTATCCCAAATCCATCTGGGAAGCCAGAGACCAGCACTGCTGGAGGCAGCCAGCTCTGAGAGCAAAACGTGCCCACTGTAAAAATGGATGATTTGTGTGCTTGCTGTTAAAGACCCAAAAATAACAGCCCAGAAAGCAGGCCAGAAACACCTCCAAAAGCTGGCTTTGCACAGAGGAGTGAATTATTACCCCTGAAAAGAGCTGTGCCTCGCAGAGAGCAGAACTGTTTGTGCCTTAGGAGAGGCAATGTGTAAGGCTGCAGGACTCATCCATTTCCCCTGCCTGGAAGGACTCTGCTGGGAGTTAAAGTGGAGCAGCCAGAGTCACAACATAGGATTTGTGGGGTTGTTCATTCTTCCTTGTGGTGTTTATGTTACCATCAGGATTACCACAATTCATCTGGAGGATAGCAGGCACCTCCATATTTCTGCATGGGCTTTTAGAGTTTGTCAAGAGTGCCTGGAGAGCTGCACTGGTGGTGGTTTATTGGTGAGCTCTAACACCACCCACAAATCCATCTCCACACCTCTTCAAATATTCAGCACATTACTTATGGCCTCTGAGTTATTAACAAACCTCTTAGGCCAAGAAATGCATTTATCTACCTTCTTAGCAGTTTCCCAAGGACCTGGGGAGAGCTTTAGTGTTAGAATTACCTGCATCAGCACTGGCACTGATCCTGGAGTTAAACCTGCCCTGACACACACATCACAGAATCCCAGAACCATTGAGGGTGGAGAAGAGCTGAGAGCACTGAGTCCAGCCTGTGCCCCATGCCCACCTTGTCCCCAGCTCAGAGCACTGAGTGCCACATCCAGGAATTCCTTGGACACCTCCAAACCTCCCTGGGCAGCCCCTGCCAAGGCCTGAGCACCCTTTCCATGATGATGCCTATAACTGCTGCCCTTTAGTTGCAGAAGATGCTCTGATAAAATAATCCATTACTCAGATTCAAGAATTCTTCTCCCTGTTTATTTGGGAGCCATGAGGTGCTGTCCAGTTCTCTCACTGGAAATTCTGGAGTGACAGGCCCTGTGGTTTTTAAGGGTCACAGACAAGCCATTTTTGTTTTTTAGTTTTTTTAAAGTTTTCTATACAGCCTCTGCAATCAATATTCTTGAATGCTCTGAGAAAAAACAGAGCCTTGGGGGTCCCTCTGAATAGTGGCAGGTTTATCTTGTTTATGAAATCAGTTGTTTATGAGGTGCTTGATGGTGCTGCATTATTCCACAGTGCTTGGGGATATATTCCCCTGAATTTTGCAGGTTTTTCTTAACAAAAAATAAAGGTACACTTCTCATACAAGAAACATTTTATAAATAATATTTCACAGCTGCATTTTCAGTGGCTGCACTGTCTCTGAGGATTGCCATCTGTTCCAATTATTCCTTCATTGTTCTTGGTTTAAATTGTGGCAGCTTTATAACCGCAAGGAAACTCTTGCCATGAGTTTGTCATTCTTGGGGATTTTAGCTTTTGTATCACTTTCCTCAGGGTGCCAAGGCTGTTCTCACCCAGCCAGTGGAAAAATAGACTTGGGATGTCATGTCTGTGACAATCTGTGTGCGGTGCTCAGCACCACAAAGAATGACAGTTCCAAGTGCAGAGGTGTTTCTGCATTATTTATATCTGCTCTGTCAAGCATTGGATGAGCCAATCCCTAGCTAGACAGGACTCGGAGCAACCTGGGATAGTGGGAGGTGTCCCTGCCCACGGCAGGGGGTGGCACTGGATGGGCTTGGAGATTTCTTCCAAGCCAAGCCCTTCCATGGTTCCATAATTCTATGAACACAGGACAAAACCGGGCTCCCCAGTGCTAATTGTTCACAAGTGCACAGCACAAAAATCTAACACAGCTCTTAATGCTGTACAATTTGAAGGTCTTAGAAAGGCTACTGGACATGCTAGAAAAGGTCTGCCAGAGAGAGTTCAGAGAAACTGGGAGCCTTAAAGCTGTGCATTAAAGGAGATGAATTTCTGATTTTTTTCATGACCTCACAGCAACACTGAAGAACAGTGAGGATTAACTGCAAGGTTCTGCATCAGGGGTTTCAGTGTTTTGAGTAAGCAGTTTTCTTTGGGGTACATACAGAATCCCAGAATGGTTTGGGTGGGAAGGGAAAGCCCTTCCAGTCAGGTGGGCAGGGACACCTTCCACTGCCCCAGGTATCTCAGAGCTCCATCCAGCCTGGCCTTGGGCACTTGCAGGGATGCAGGGGCAGCCACAGCTGCACCCTGTGCCAGGGCCTCAGCAGCCTCACAGGGAGGAATTCCTTCCCAGTATCCCACCTGACCCTGGTTTTGTTGGCACGGATCCACTGTCACTTGTCCCGTTTCCGAGATGCCAGGACTGATGGAACCGTTCGGTGTGCTCGGTGCAGCTCTTACCGATGGGGGTGCCCACGCCGTAGCCCTTGGAGTCGATGAGCCCCCCGATCTGGGTGAGGTTGCAGTTCCTCTGGGTCACGTACTCAATGCTGGTGGACTCCATGAGCAGGGCGTAGTCGGTGGTGAGCACGCGCTGGATGCCCTCGTCATTGTTCTTCACCAGCGCCGTCTGCTGCCTGCTGCTCATGAACGCCCACATCTTCTCATACGTGGAGATCTTGGATTTCTGCACAGGGAAAGGGGGCACAGAGTCACATCAGCACCCCAACTGCACCTGCCGCATGCTCCTCAGCCTCCCCAGCCTCAGTGGAGTGCCACAGTTGGAGTGACAGGGAACCCGTGCCAGGGGTTTCCTTCCTGCAGCATTTCCCCCTTACTGGGCTTTATGCTGAGGAATCTCTTGTGTTTTCCCACTTCCTTTGCAGCACCAGGAGCTCTATTACTGGCCTGGCTGTGAAGTGCTCTGAAGCTTTCTGGGCCCATGCTGTTGCCTGGATTGTAGCACACAGGCAGCTGGACACTGCTGCCCTCAGACACTCCACTCCTGCCCATCAGGGCACACCCACTCCTCCAAGAGCCTGGTGATGGATGAACAAAGCATTCACATGTTCATCCCACTCGCCTGGAAGTCACCTACTTCAGGGATGAACTTTGAGAAACAGACCAAATAAACTCCTGCTTTGTGTTCCCACTGCAGTCAGACTTAAGGACATGATCCTTTTGTCCCAGGGGTTAAGGGCAGCATCTCCTCAGTCCCTCAAGCCCTGTCTCTGGCTTACAGCCATCTCAGCTGATTCCAGGCTCAGTTTTAAGCACAGCTTCTGGAGGATTCCTGTGAGAAGTTGATTTTCTGGTTCTTTGAGCTTTAAATGTTAATATGCCTCACCTGTAAATTCAATATCTGTGAATGTCACCTGAATTCCACCTCGGTTTGGTGAGCCACAAGATACCACTATACTCTGATGATGGTTAAGTGGCTCTTCACAAGTAGGAACCACTTTTATAGCTCCACTGGGAATATTTTTGAAATTGATGCTATGTTTATGCACTACAGTGAATTTGGTGGAAGGATGTGTTCCTTATTCAGAAGAGTTTGTAAGAAAGATCTTGGCTTCTCAACTTGCCAGCTCCCATTTTTTTTTCAGGATGGATCCTGTGCCAAATTTTGTCCTTTGAATTTTCATTAACTTCAGTGGAAACACATCTGCACTTTAGAAGGCAGGAGCTGGCAGAAGGCACAACACAGGACTAAGATCTGTTATGATGGAGGGGCAAGAAAGCAGTGGGAGATTTATGGACATGCTGGAAACAGAGCAGGGCAGCACTCTGGAGAAATGAATGTGTGTCACTGCTGGTGCATGGGAAACATGTTGCCTTCAGCTGGACTTCTCCCAGATTTGGCCATTCCCACAGATGGACAATGCTGCCTGGGGTGCTGCTGGCTTGCCCTCCTGCAAGGCTTGGCTGTTCTGAGCTGCCCGGGCCCTGTTCTTGGGGTATTTTCGTCAGCTCTGGTCAGATCTGGCATCTCTACACAGGGAGAAGGCCGATTCTGAGGTTCCTTTCAAAGTCTGAACTCCATTTTCCTCCCACAAGTAATTCCAATTGGTTTTGTTTTCATTCCCCCCACTGTCTGGCTAAAAGTCACTGCAGAAAAGTGACTTCCTTGAAAAATATCTCATCTTTAGAATAATTTTTTTTCTGGGGAAACTACTACAGCAGGGACACCGGTGCTAGGCATTCCAAACCAGTGAGCAATCACAACTGTTAGCACGTGCATTACAGACATCACTCACTACAAGTGATGCCAGCCTGAATAAATGCAAATGCAGCTTTCAGAAAAGCAGTGGGAGTACCTTGCTTTTCTGCTGTGCTTCCCGATCTGCATCCTATCCAGCAGCTATACTTTGTAATCTCATCTTCCAGGGGCTTCCTGCTGCTACTTTGAGCATTAAATCCTAAATCTAAGTCTGCTTTGTGCCTGGGTCTTTTGCTGTGCCTGAAGTCTCCAGAAACCCTTTTTTCCATGTGTATCCCATACAGTCCTGGAAACCAGAGGGGTCTGGGCTTTGCTCCTCGTTCTTACTGTTGCTCCCTTGCTCCTGTCCCCAGAACGTCGTGGTTTGCTTTGAAAAATGTTGGTCTGAAAAAAACCAGTTCCCCTTGGCGTTCCTCGGCTTTAGTACTATTTGATTTGGCAAATCACATCTTGCAGCAGAGAAAGCACTGGAGGTGATGACCCTTCCCAGGGCACCGCAGCCCTGTGCCTCGCTCCCTCAGGGCGTTCCTGCTGCTGATCCCTCCTTTCCCTGTCCCTGTTCCAGCACTGCAGCACCGCCGGCGACAGGACAGCTCCCAGGAGAGAGCCAGAGGCTGGGATGTGGTGGCAGAGGTGCTGTCACTGTGCTGTACCCTGGCAGGAGTGTGGCAGTGCAGTAACTGCTGCCTCAATTCCCTGCTGCTGCCAGGGAATCCATCCCCAGTTTCTGTACTGTCCTTCCCCTGTGCTTCTGTGCACTTGTATTTCAGGCACAAGTAAGCTGCCACACACAGTGCATAAATATTTAACCACATTGTCTGAAGGTTTTCTGTCAGAAGCTCACATACTTTTAAGCCTAGGTATTTCTGCCTGCGGGATTAATGGTGCAAAACGAAATCAGTGTAAAACTAAAAACAGCTCTAGGAAATTTGTTCTGAGCTTCAGGGCTTATTTCCTGTAAAAAGACAGGGATGCAACAGGATCTGAAGTTCTGTCTCTGAAGTTAAATTTGACTTCAGGATATCAATGGCACTGAGCTTCTTTGGGCATGGAAAGCCAGAGGAGAATCCAGAGCTTGCCTTAGTGGAATATCTCCAGGTGGCTTTCCATCTCAGTGGAAATGTCAGCTCATCATTTCAGGAGCTCACTACAGCAAAATGCTGTAGTTGGTGTTTTGCTTTCAGCAAGGAAACATTTCTGTTCAGGCACAGGAGAGCCTTGACGGGCAGTTCACCCTTGGCAGCACCAGAAGGGACAGACTACACAGAATCCCAGAATCCTGGGATGGTTTGGGTTGGAAGGGATCTCTGGAGATCACCCAGTCCAACCCCTCTGCCAAGGCAGGGTCACCTGGAGCAGGTGACACAGGAATTTTTGAATGTTGGGATGTCCCCAGACAGGGAGAGATCTCTTGTCACAGATGTCGTTCTGTGTATGTGACTCCATCAACACCATCCTCAGACACCACAGGGAAAAGCCTGATCCAGGCTCATCCTGAGCCTGACTTCCCTGCTGGGACTGCTGACGAAGCTGCTAGTTAATTCTGCCTGTCACAGGCTTTTTGTGCGTGTATTCTATATTTATAGCTTGTTGGCTTTTACACTGACATTTTATGAGATTATCCATTTTGTATGTAATTAATACTAATAATTAAGAAAAAAGTCACAATTATCACAGTTGTCTACCAATTAGCCACAGAAAACTCTTCACTTGCAGATGTGTTCAGGTGTGTGTGTGGCCCCTGTATTGATAGTCTGGATAATACTGACCATGGAGCATTAAGAGAAGGGACAAACTAACTTGCATTCCTGTGCAATTACCGTGGTGCAAATGTGGCTTTCAGAAGGGGAAGCAGACTTTGCCAGCTGCTTGTTAGTGAAGTGGCTGGAAGAAAATAGGATCCCAGCTTGGAGAATATCCCTATGTCCATGCCCTGGCTCCCAGCAGAGGTAGATGGGTTTACCCCTCTCTGCACTTCACTGCCAGGCTGCTTTTCTACGTGTCCTGGGGGAAACCTGCCACGTTTCACATTCCTGTTGCTGAAGGATCCTCTGGGGCTGGAGTACCTGGTGTATTTACCTTCTCCTCTAATCCCTCAGGATGCAGTGGCGCTGGTTTTGGGTGAATTGTGTATTTACCTACTCCTCTAATCTCTTGGGATGCTGTGGCTCTGGTTTTGTGTGAATTATGTATTTATCTTCTCTAATCCCTCGGGATGCCGTGGCCCTGGTTTTGGGTGAACGACGTGTTTCCCGAGCCCTGCAGTCCCTCGGGACGCCGCGGCTCCGCCTCCCGACCCCGCTGGAGCACCGGGAGCGGCTCCGGCCCCGCAGCTGCCCCGGGCTGCCTTACCTTGAAGAAGGTCATGGTTGATCCGTCTCTGACAGCGCCGTACTCTATCTTGGTTTGCTTTGCCAGGTCATCTGCCGAGTCGATGGGAGATTCCATCCTCTCCACGGTCAGGAAGGCAGCCAGGTTGGCAGTGTAGGATGAGATTATGATTAAGGTGAAAAACCACCATATTCCTCCAACTATTCTGGTGGAAAGAGCTTTGGGCATCAGCTCTGATCCTGTTATAACACCATCAAAACAATCATATTAAAACGAGGCTTTCCTGATACCACAGCCTGGTTTTAGGCACAGAATGTTTTTATGAGCTGTAGCATGATAAAATGATTTCAACAATAATCTCACAGATGCACAGCTGACATTTATAATGGTAACACATTGGGAAGGGGATGTGTGCCATGATACATGACAAATGGAATTACCCTTGGGTCTAAGCCCCCTTACCTCTCTGAGCTAACCAGCCTTGTGATATTAATCTTGTACATCCCCAGCAAGCTACTCTAGTATTTTTGTCTGCTTCTGGAGTCCCTTTGTGCCCTTGCCCTGCAATTAGTTTTGTAACCAGAGCTCTTTAGCAAAGGCTCTTCTGCTCACAGCTGCCTGACACAAATACCTCACAGGTGGAGCCTGCCCTGTGCATCCCATCGACACATGAATGCAGCTCCAGTGACCTGCACTGAACCTCAGCTCAGCCCCAGAAAACCTCATCCTAGCAATATGTGCTTCACATGAAAAATCAGAGGGTGATGGACACATCCCCTGGATCCTCAGGGCGATGCCAGGTTTTGGACAGTGTATTTAACAGATTGTTCTGCCACTGCCACAAATCCCCACAGAGCAGCACGTGTTACCTGCACTGCAATGTTTCCAGGCAGCTCAGATAACCTCTGTTAACCACAGAGATACTGGTGTGTCTAAGCATTCTGAGGCAAGTTTTCTGCTCTTTTATTGAGGGGCCATTCCCACTGAATTCTGTGCATAATATGGGATTTGAGGATCTAGTTCAGCAAAGCTCTTAGGTGACCACCTGAGTAATTTGACTTCAAAGTTAAGTTTTTGCATAATTATATTGCTGATGAGGGATGGACTTAGGAAAATACTTAAGAACCTGTGAACAGAATGCTCAGGGCTAAAGCTTTTGACTTGACAAATGTATTTTTATTACTGGAAAAGCATGTTGACATATTATGTCTCCTCAGCTATTCAGTGAGTTCTGTAAGAAATTTCAACATACAGGGAACATTTTCAGACTTTGCAAAAACTCTGAATGTGACTTTTGGGGCAGAGACCCGAAAGGGTGAAGCCTTCCCCACCAACCAGCAAAGAGATTGGAGCTGTATTTGTAAACACAGAGCTGTGTCTCTTAAAGGTCAGAGCTAAGCTTAGCCCAAGGGTTGGAGTGTGTTGACAGAACTGCCAAACAGCGAGAGCAGTCTGAAGGCAAAAGCTCTCACTTGAAATTTTCCAGTCCAAATGGAGTTGTTTCCAGAGCTGTAGCTCTGCCTGGGCTTGTGTTTGGCCTTCTGCTCTACTTTCTTGCTTTCCTGATTAGATTTTTTTTTCCAGTACAATGAAACATTTCCTCATTGCTCTCTATTTCTAAGCTGGGTTTGAACTGCAAAAGCTGTGCTGATTCAGGTCATCCTGAAGGAATTCTTGCTTTTAAGCTTAGGCAGCCATACAAATAGAACTCCTGCACTTGGCCCTAATGCTGTGCCATGCACATGGAACATGGCAGCGCTGCTCAGGACAGGATGGAAAATCCCTGGGTGCTGCACCTGTGGGTTGAGATGCCAAACCTCCTGTGATTTCCTGCAGCAAAACATTGGTTGTGGCAAAGAGCACACTCAGTCCCCACCCTGGTAATTCTGCCCTGAGTGGCTGCTCTGGTGAGGTGAGAGCAAACCCTGCTCCTGGCTGAGCCCAGTGGGGCAGTATCTCATTTTTCCCATGGTTATTCCATGGGAGTATTTCCCAGTGCCTCGGTTCCAGTGAAAAGCATTGGTTTATCATAGAATAACAGAGTGGCCTGGGCTGGAAGGGGCCTTAAGGATCACCCAGTGCCACCCCTGCCATGGCAGGGACACCTTCCACTGTCCCAGGCTGCTCCAAGCTCCAGTGTCCAACCTGGCCTTGGACACTTCCAGGGATCCAGGGGCAGCCGCAGCTGCTCTGGGCACCCTGTGCCAGGGCCTGCCCACCCTCCCAGGGAACAATTCCTTCCTAATATCAAATCTAAACCTACTCTGTCAGTCTGAGCCCATTCCCTGTGTCCTGTCCCTCCATGCCTTGTCCACAGTCCCTCTCCAGTTCTCCTGGAGTCCCTTCAGGCCCTGGAAGGGCTCTGAGGTGTCCCTGGATCCTTCTCCTCTCCAGGTGAGCACCCCCAGCTCTGCCAGCCTGGAGCAGCTCTGTGCCCTCCTCTGGACTCTCTCCAGCAGCTCCACGTCCTTGTGCTGCTGGCCCCAGGGCTGGGGCAGCTCTGCAGGTGGGGTCTCACCTGAGCACAGGGACAGAGGGACAGAATCTCCCTTTCCTGCTGCCCAAGGATGTGGGATCAGCCCAGGACCTGTTCCATGCCCCCCTCGCTCCACCTGGGCGCTCTCTGCTCTTGCTCCTGCTTCTGCTCCTGCCTGCCCCGTTTCTGGCTGAGCTGAGCTCTGAGGGACAGCTCTCCTTCCTGACAGTGACAGCTTCCCTGGATGGATTGGATGAAATGCGCCCTGTTTGGATGCTTTCAGAGGATGCAGACACATCTGAGACTTCCAGGGGAAAAACGGGAAGCAGCATCTAAATCAAAATGTTGCCAGCAAGACTCGGGGGCAGAGACAATACTTGCTGAAGTCTCTCTAGTGCCTTTTTATGGCAGACATGACAGCCAATCCTGATCCAGACTTTGCTCACGCTCTGTAGAAAAGAGAAAGTCTGATCATCACATTTTAAAATTGAATCACAAGTGGCTTCCAGTCAAGCAGAACGAGCAGCTGCTGCCAAGGAGGAGGAGCGCAACGCTGGGCCCAGGCTTCCACCACCACTCCCATCATGTCCAAACTCTTCACGTGACCATGATGCACAGACAATCACACCACAAGTTTGCACATGGAAACATTTGTGTTGCCTTACAAATGTTTTCTTTTTCCTTTCTTTCTTTTTCTCTCTTTCTTTTGTTTTGGTTTGAATCTCCTTAAAAGACAAGCAGAGTCTGGTTGGGGCTGACTGTCATGTACCCAAGGTAGTGGTAACGAGCAGACACTGCATCCCACAGTTTGCTGTGGATGATGGTAAACTCCAAAAAAGGCAGGACAGGAAACACAAAATCCTGGGGCACTTTCACACACAGGGCAACCACAGTTAGATACACACACCTGCCTGATACTGTAAAACCTCAGCCTGTGTTTAACTGACAGATTGGAAGGAAAACAAAACAAAAAAGCTCCAAAACAAAGCAGAAATGCTCTTCTTTCATCCAGCCTCCTTCAAAGCAATTTCTGTGGGGAAGCTCTTTATCCTCTCAATGCAATAATGCACCACTAAAAGCAAGTGCATCTTAGGTCGATACAAACTTTATTCTCTACCAGATCTAGGAAAAAATCCTCTTTCTTGAAAATTTTTTTTTACTCATGCCTGCTAAAGAGGAAAGAATAAACTGTACCTGTGTGGATGCAGAGATGATTTTACCTTCCTTACTTAAATATTTAGGAATTTAATACCAAGGTACTGCTGGGCTTTGCTTTTTTGGTTGTCGTGGGCTGGGGTCTTTTTTGTTCAGCTTTGATTCACCTTGAAATGTTTGTCAGAAAACATTTTCTCTCTTTTCAGTGGACCCCAGTTTTGGTGAAAAGCGATTTGATTGGAAACCTTGGAACAAAAGTGCCATAAGCAAATGTGTTGTTTAGTACATAGATCTATTTGACTTCGCACATGGAGTAAGCTTCACTGCCCCTCCTTGGCATCTGAATAAAATGTCAGCTGTTTCCAAAATCATCAGCAACAGGGGCTTGTGACTGGGTTAAGTTAAGGCTTCTAGGGTTGGATGCATTTACAGAAGGATGGGACTCATACCTGCAGAAAGGCCATAGAAAACAAGGGTTTGGTGTTGGTTTTAAACAGCGTGTTTAACAAGTGCCTACAAACTCAAGAACCCTTCTGGAGAAAGAGCATCTTTCCTTGTTTGGCAGCTGGAACAGTTCTTGTAGGGCAGCTAAGGCTGTTTGTGTTGGGATGGAGCCCAACATTTTCCTGTTGCCAAAACTCAACCTCAGCATGAGGCACTTGATACCCCTCTTGCAATTAAATTCCATTTCAGCTGCAGAGCTCCCGTGTGGCCCTGCGTTCCCCCCTTTCTGTCAGGTGCTCGCCCTCCTTCCTCCTGGTCTGGCTTGCACAGTTCCCCTGTGGCAGTGGCAGTTCCTTCCCTTGTGCTACTCTGCGTGTGTGAGATCAGGTTTTACAGTACATGCTGCATTTACAGAGGGTGGAGTTTACCAGCACAGAAGCCCTTGAGCAGACTGTGGGACGTGTGCGAGAACGAAGTGTAACCGGTGTACCTTGCTGCATGAGAGCTCCAACTCCAAACCAGAAACTATTTAGTAAAGTAAAATTGTTTTCCACCACATCTGAGTCTGGGTTGCACGGGTGGGGGTTATACCACTCGTATGGTGTAAACCTGTGGCAGTCAACAGAAACAGTCTGTAAACATCGAGTATAGGACACACAGCAAACCTGCACCACGCAGGGAGCAGGCACAGGAGAGCCCGGGGTGCAGGGCTGTCCCTGTGCCAGAGGAGAATTTGGCATGGAGATGTCCCAGGGACACACAGGGAGCAGGCACAGGAGAGCCTGGGGTGCAGAAGAGAATTTGGATGGAGGGTGTCCCCAGGACATGGGCACTGCCCTGTGCCAGCTGCAGATAAGCTGTGGAGCCATGGATGGCACACTGCTGGGCCTGGTACAGACTGCTGCTCCCCTCCTCTCCTCCCTGCCATGGCCCCACAGCTCCATGCCCCACTCTCAGGGCACTGCTCCTGGGATGTGTTTGGGAGTAAGGAAGGAGCAGCAGCCCTGTCAGGGGTGGGTGCTGGCTGTGCTGCACAGGGGTTCCCTGGAAGAACTCTAAGCACACAGCCAGCAGGAGCACCCCAAGGGCTGCTCCTCCTCAGGGTGCCTGCTCTGGCTCCCCAGTGCCACGTGGAGTGCTCCTGGAGCGTGTGAATGCAGCTTTAATTGACAGCCTCACCCAACACATTCTAATTACTGTTGCAACAATATAATTAAGCATTGGATTTATGCACGGTTGTGAGCGCAGCGCCTTGCTTAGCTGAAGTAATGAAGTCTGGTAATAATGAACCCGTTAATTGGGAGAGGATGTAGCTTAGGATGCCATCAGCAATACTCAGAATGAGAGTATCAAAAATCATGACAGAAGACAAAGTTTTCAGCACCCACCAAAAGAAAAGCAATTCCCAAGTTAGATGTTGCAGATTTGTGCTGTAATAATGGATATCGGTTTTCTTTTTCCTTCAGATTGTTCCCAACTCAGTTCATGCACACAGAGGGAAACACATCCTTCACAAGAGACCCCCACTTAGGACCAGCAGGTTGCCAACAGCCCTAGGAGTGAAGAGTTCCCCCTGCAGTGTTCACATAGGGCAGGAAGAGGAATAAATGCCTCTGCCTGACCTGCCTGGGAAGGAATTCCAGGGCTGGAATTTTGCAGTGTTCCAGAGAACCACCACATTCAGTGAGTTGGACACAAATGTCTCCATCACAGAAAGAGCAAAAGGGCCACTAGAGAGTGCCCATGAAATTGTGGCAGCAAAGCCCTGTCTTCCAGACTGGGAAGGTTTTTCTAGCCTGGGTACATATTTCAGTGTATTAATAGGGTGTACTTCTACACCTCAAAACAAAACGTGATTTTCTTCTCGTGTTTCTGTTGCTGTGCTGAGCTCTGGTTCAGCAGAATCCACTGCTCAGACTTCCTGTTCTCCTGGCCTTTTCCCCCTGGTTTTCTCCCTCTTCAGCAGCAGCTGTGCTGAGGTTTCTGGTGAAAGTGAGATGCTCAAGGTCACCCAAGCACCTTTTTCCCCAGGGTCTGTGTGACATTATTGGCTCAGCTCCTTGGCTCGACCTTCACTGGCATAACAGTGCAGCTGACATGGCGTTAGCAGAAAGGGAAATGTTGGCAGAAAACACCTTGTTCATCCACTGGCAGTGTGCTTGGAACACAGCTCTGCCAGTCTGCAGCCCTTTACAGTGATAACAACTTCAGTGCTTGAGTTGAAAAATTAATCTAAAAACAACAGGGCTGTGTAAAGCTCAGAGACAAATGAGAAATTATGCAGCTGCTGAAAAGTTGAAAGAAATGACAGGAGAATTATACCAGTGTGTGCAAATTATTCCCAAGTATTTGTTTTCCAGGAACTGATGTCAAAATGTGGGTAACCATTTAATTTACTGTGACAGTGCTAAGAACTGGATGGTTTCTGGGGCCGTTAAAACTAATCAATATTTGCTGAAATATTTGCAAATCTTACAGAAATCTTGGGGTATTTGGAGACATGGACAGATCTAGATGTGGGTTTCAAGAGCAGCTTAGCTTAAAATGTATAAATCTAAATTAACATGAACACAATTTCACTTTGTCAGTCCTTGCAGCTGAATCTTACTAGGCACTGCTTTCAGGCATCAGCTCAAGGAAAATGTTTGTGTTTCCTTCCACTGTTCTGAGGTGGAGAGGGCTGGGGGATGTTTTCAGTCTTGGCACACAAGTGTAGAAAAGTCAGTGTGACAGAGAGAAGCAGATTTAAGATTAGTCATGACTGAGATCATGGGTTGTGTACAGTAGGGTTATTATTTATGGTACAGTGAGGCACTGCAGGAGCCTGTGGGAAGTCATGAGTAATTGCACACAGCCCCACAGCTGCCAGGGAGGGAGGAACTCCTCGTTCACCTCAGGCCACCCCTGGGAAGTCACCCCGTGACCTCTCCTCCTCTCTTTCACAGAACTGCTTTTTGTTTGGAACAAACCTCTCAGGCTGGACCTCCAGCAAAACTAGGTTCACCTTTTTGGTCTTTCACCTTTGAACTGTGTGCACCGTGAGTGGAGAAGGGAAAGAAATGCCTACATGCAAGTAACAAACTGCTTTTCAGCACATTATCTGCTGGGGTGCTGCCCCCTGATGCATCCCATTGCATATTTCTCTGGGAACAGCCCTTAAAGAAAGCAAAACCTCCGTGCAATACAGAAAAGCAGTGTTGATGAGAAAATAGCAAGACTGCAGAAAGGTTTTAGGATTGGATAACCCCCTTAGGATGGTTTGATAGCCCTGTACTCCAGAGCCCATCCAACACCTGTGAGGGGAGAGGCTGTGGGTGCATCTAAAACTCTGTCCTGGCCTTACCTGGCAATGACAAAGAGGACACAGCTGACTCCAAGGCAGGCCAGGAGAACATACATCCAAATATCTGGAGAGAGAGGGTTTAGAAAGGAGAAGACGCCGGGGTTGGTCCCGTTGGGCTTCCGGTACAAGATACTGATTCCCAGTGTCATGAAGGGCTTGGAGAAATCAATCACTTTCTCTCTGACATAGGTGATGGTGAGAGGAGCTACAGCCAGGTCAGCTTTCTGGAAACACAAAAGAGGAAATGCTCATCTCCTTCATGTTCAGATACCCACCGCAATTCCCTCCATTTCCTTCCAAAAATAAACCCATTTCGGCTCAAACTCAACACAATTTAACATTTCTAGGGTACTTGGGGGGGTGTGACATTGCATTTCCTCTTTTTACAGGGCAGGGGGACATCTGGGACATGGCCACTGATGGACATTTCCCCCCAATACCTGCAAACTGCTCATTCAGATGTTCCTACTCTGATGAGTGGCAAAACAGACACAGCAGTGCCTCTAAAAGGTGCAAACCCCAGCAAAGGTTTCAGATATAAAATGAAAGAACAGAGAAGGGTTCAGTCTTACATGATCTATGAGTTCCTTGACCATCCCATTCCACTCTCCCTTGTCATTCTGGGCTCCATATTTGCCGTCAGAAACGAGTTTGACCTCATAGATGAAGCCTAAAATGTTTGACAGCTCCTTTAGCAAGTCCAGGCAGTACCCCTCGAATCTGTCATTGCCATACAAGGGCTTGTCAGACTTCTTGTACATCACATAGGGATCTTCCTGCAGAAAACACAGCAGACAGGCACTGAGAGGCGGGAGGCTTGGCTCTGATTAGATCAGTTTCTCTGCGTGATGGGAGTATTTTCCAAAGGGTTTGCAAGGACATGGAAATGAGCAATTTACTGGGTATGTTAAAAGCTGCTCTGAGTGAATCTGTGATGAGCATAAGGGCCCTAATTTTCAGTGGAATGGACCATTTGTGGCTCCCAGGAGCTTTAATTGCAGTTGTGCCCAGCAGCTCCAAACTCAGACCTAAGGTCTGGACCCTATGTTATCTCGCTCCAAGGGACAGAAATGGATACTGAAGGAGAGGATCCTAAATAACAGAAAAAAACCCATAAGGGGAACCTAACATTTTATATTCTGTGAAAAACAAGTCTCTACTGAGAAAAACTTCCAAATGGAGCAAAGAGGGAATGGACAACAGCAAAGGCCAATTGCAAAGTACATTTTTGCTTTCCCTTTTACAGGATTTTGGATAGAATATTATCTGGTCAAGCAGTTTAATGTGGCAAAACACCTCTGGCAACAGACAAGTAGTGTAGAAGAGGCCTTTGAGCTCTTTCCCTCCTCCTGAGGAATTAGGCAGAGCAATTAAAAAAAAAAATTGCATTACTGGGCACGTGGAAAGCACAGGGCAGAACAGCTCCTGAATACCCAGCTAGACCTTTTCCATTCCTCACAGAAAGAACAATGACTCAGTCTGTCTGTCTGTCTGCTGTTCACCACTGCCTTCCAGCCCTCTTGGTCTCACTTGGAGTAAAACAAAGGATGTAGAAGCAGTGACTGCAAAGCTGAGTGTTTGTGTGTGTTTGTTCTCCCGGGAGGAACAGTGTGCAGGGTTCGACTGAAACGCTGGGGCAGGTGAAACAGTTTTGGAGGCCGAGGTTCCCAGGAGTGTTGCACTGGCAGGGAGGTGTTTTTGAGTCAATCTCATGCACGGGTGTGTGGATCCTGAGCCCAGAACTGCAGCTCCGGGCAGCCTTACCAGGATGGTGGTGACGATGAGCGTGCGGTTGGCCAAGGAGTCAGTGATGTTGGTGGAGCGGTCCTTGTTGCTGTCCGTCATGTTAAGGCCACTGTAGGAGTTCCAGACCCCAATCTGCACACAGGAGAGCGGGTGAGACCTGCCCTGATCCCTAAACCTCTGAGCACTGGCCTAGGGGTCACCTCAGGAAGGGATCCAGAGCTGGAGGAGGGCAGAAGCTCAGAGAGAGGCAGCAATACCACGGGCTGATTCAGAAACCCAGGGAATGACTGCAAAAGGCATAAATGCAAACCCAGCAGCAGTGAGACTGTGAGGCTTGGCACTGCACTGCTGGGGTGGCCAGCTAAAGTAGAACACGCTGGCTTAGCTCCCTGCTCAAAAAAAATGTCAAATGTCTATTTTTATGATTTTTTAAAAAGATTTTGTCAATGGTGGAGTTGAGACATGTGGCAAGACCTCTCTCTTGTGACAGAACAGGTTAAAAGCCTCAATAACTACATCGGAGCAGGCTGCTGGATACACTGGCCTTTTGCTTGCCCTGTGCCTCCAGCAGGTTTAGCAAAGATTATTCTGTCATTCCTGGACTCCTGGATATGCCAGAGCTATCAAGGTGATACCATTTCACACCCCGAGTAGTATTTGCTCAGCAAACATCAGTGGCCAAAGGCAAATTCCTTTCTAGCCCCTTTAGACAGTGAAAACTTCCAGTATTTACTGCCCAATCCAAAGCCTCCAGGGAAGACATTTGTGATTTCAGAGGATTTGGATCTACGCTCTGGGGGCAGAAATTAATATGCTATTTCTTCAGATCAGTATTTACCCAACTTAAAGTCTGGAAGCATCTCCAGTGTTTTTGCCCTTGGATTTTTGTGCCCAGCCTTGCTCAGGGCTGATGTGAGGAGCTCCAGGCGAGGAGCTGGCTCAGGCACTTTGGTTTGTGCTGGACATTGTGGAGAGCACAACCTTTTCAAACTCAAGGTTTGTGTCCCCAGGTGCTGTTGCTTTTGCCCCTCACAAACTTTTTTTCCAAATCCTTAATGGGGACATTAAAAAAAAAAAAGTTTATGCCAAGCGTTTGTCAGTCATTCCCTTTGTTTCCAAAACTAGATCAGGTTGGGAAGCTGATCTGGGAAGTGCCCAGATTTACAAAGGAGATAAAATGTTGGCCATTATGGCAGCCCGAGCCAGGAATACAGTAAATATCCAGTGTTCTTGGATTTGCAGCAGGGTGGACGAGCCCTTCTGCTCAGTCACTGACTTGGAATGTGTTGGCTGGCAGCAAGGAAAGAGGAGGACAGCCATGGGAGCAGCAGGGTCACAGAGCACACAGAACACACCAGGAGAGCACTGCACGTCTGGGCACAGGGACAGCACCGCAGGGCAGCCCTGCCTGGAGGGCAGGAGGGCGGGGCAGGGATGGCACAGAGCTAGGACATCGCTGTGGGGAGTCCCGGGGATGGTTTGCAGTTTAGTGACAAGTTTGAGAGGTGGCATGTGCCCTTCCCAGCGAGCCTGTGCTCTGAACACACTGTGATCTGGTTTCAATCAGTTCAGCAGAACAGAAGCCTGCAGTCAAAAGGGAGATTGCTTCTGCGTGTCAGGGGATGATCTCCTCCCCAGGAAGGAGGGGAGAGGGCCTTTGTGCCTCAGCCTGATCCACTGGAGATTCAGCTGGGTTATTATGATGGATGTGCTCCAGGAGAGCACTGAAAGGGCTCTAGAGGGTGTTTTACACTGCTCTATTCTCACAGAAACAGCACAAACCCAAACCCTTCCTGAACTGTGTGTGAGGGAGGGCTGTGGAGTAATGAGATCTGTGTGAACCGTGGGCAAAACACAATTCCAAGCACTATAAAAATTTCTGTCTCATGACTACAGAACACTTCAGACTTAGTGGATGCAGCTTTTATCTTCTCCTCATAGAACAGCAGCAGCCAGGGGTTGTAAGTCCTGTGGGGAGCAGTGTGTGGAACTGGTCTCCAAATCCCACTTTTGTGTTTTAAGCACCTTATGTTCAAAGAGGGATGAGATTCCTGGGGTAATTTCCATCCTTTATAAACAAGCTTAGTCCCAATTTCCATATGTTAGTGAATGACAGCACCCACTTAATCATCTCTATTATTTTCTGTAAGGATCTAATAACACACTCATCCAAATTTTGAGGCAGTAATGCTTGCCAGCACTGAGAGGTTTGTGTGGGGAAAAACACTCCCAACCCTCCACGTTAACTTTGGAGCTGATGCCAATACTCATCCAAAATATGTAATTGTACCCCTCAGGGTAAATTTTAGGTGAATCACAAAGGATGGCACATGAGAAAAGGACTGGTTTTGCTACTCAAAGATGGGAAAAGCACAGCTCCCAAGAAGTAAAATAATAATTAAACCCCCCTGATTTTGGTGAAAAAGCTGAATCCTGCCAAGATCGTTTTAGTCTTTGCAATTACAGTGTGTCAAGTGAAGAAAAACTTATCCTACCAGGAAAATTGCTGCTTTCAGAGAGATTGTTGTCTCTAAACTGCAATAGGAGAGTCACCAGTAAAACCCAAAGGCTGAGTGTGAAGACCCAGCCCGCAGGGTTTTGGCATCACCTGGCTGTGTACAAACCTTCTTCCACACTTTATATAAATGATTAGAGCCCTCGCCAGCAGCCTTGTACAGGGAAAAATGAACAGAGTGCTTCATTAAAAATTAAAAGAGAAGCTGTTTGGAGAGCTGTGTGGGAGCAATTACAGTTAAATTCTCAATTAACCCATCAGCAATTACCACCCAGAGCTGAGCCAGCACACAGAGCAAGGGCCAGCAGCCTCAGGAGCTGGCGTTTGGGACACCCCCAGAGCAGCCCTTATTGCTGGCTGAAGGCTGAGAAAAGGCAAAGAGAAAAATCCAGCCTCAGAAACCTGGAGAATTCTCAACATCTCCACTTTGTTGAGGCTATTACTCAAGTGCCTTCTTTCCTCTCTCCCTCATGTCACATTTATCTGTGCACTGCTATATAAATTTATCTATCTCTATAGGTGAATTTACCATCCACAGTTGCAGTGGCAAGAGTTGAAAATGAGGTGCACTTAAAATGATTTTTTCCATTAGATAAGTATTGCCTGCCCCACATTCCTCTCCCAAACCTCGAAATGCACTGTAAAATAAAAACCCAATCTTAGCAGCTCTGCTTTAACTCTGACTCAAAAATCACTTGAGAATAGTGGGGTTTTTTTACCCCAGTCACAGGAGACTCGAGCTGAGGAACCATGCCCTTGGCAGATGAACTTTTAGCCGTGTTTTTTCCCAGAAGAGCTGCTTACCTTTTCTGTGCCTTCCTCCTTGAGGCTGATGATGTCCAGGTCGAAGTCTTTCCTGAGCCCGTCGGTTTTGTTGAAGGTGATGCGCCCGGTCAGGCCCTCCCAGCGTGCCTGGGGACACAAACACACCCTGCCTGTGGCACCCAGCGGGAGCTGCTCTGACCCCACAGCAAGAACTGCAATTTGCACCCAGTCACTTCCACATTTGGGGGCTTTTTAAGCATTGTGGCTTTGCTGCTCTGACAAAACCCCCTTTTTTGGCTGTTGAGTTTCTTTCTGATATATTTTGCATTTTGCAACCAGGCACAAGTCTGTTACACTTCATATAGATTGATTTGCATACAGCTGGTACTGAGAAAAAAATACAGAGTGGCTAAAGAGAAAGGGAGAATTGCACGTGCCCAAAGCCAGGGCAGTTCTGCACTTGAGTAAGGAACTAAAAAAGAGAGTCTGCTCTGTCCAAGCTGTGGGGCTGCAGCTTCCAGGAGAAGCCCAGGCAGCCACAGGGACCCCATAAAAACTTTGTAGGGTAAGGCCCTGGAATGTCACATCTGAGGGAAGGACAGCACACGAGTCACAGAGGGGCAGGTCTGGTCCAAGCAGCACTTCCCTGCTCCAGCCTAACCCAGTGAATCCTAATCCTTGTTCGAATCTGGATTTGTCCTGCACAGCCAGGAGGATTCCCAGTGCTGGGCACCCCTTCTTCAGGCAGGAGGATCAAGGGCAAGGATGAACTTTGCCCACAATTCCAGCCTCCTGTATCTTGTGAGCCTCCCACCCAGCCCATCTGCCTTGAAATGAGATCTCTCTCCCTTCCAGCCTGTACTGTCCCCAGAGCTGGTGCTTACCCATAAAACAAAGCAATGGCTTCCAAAGTGCAGACAATCTCGATAATCCATTTTTGGGAGGTGCCCCATTAGATTGAATTTGTCAGAGATACAAGGAGAGCTGACGATAAATGATGGCATTGTTCCTTCGTGTGTGTCAGCCATATAATTTTAAATTGCAAGCTTTTCCACCACACATCGTTCCTTGCCTCATTTAATTTATTGGAGACAGAGGACAGAAGTAAAGCTGCATTAAAAATCACCACACTTTCAGACTGTTGCCTCCCCTCCTTGTTTAATGTGAAATCCAGCCCTGAATCTGCTGGATTTAATCTTGGATGCTGGGGAGTTCTCACCACATGTCTCAGGCAAATCTGGTGCATGTGGAATTTCTGGAAACAGCAGGACTTTGAAACACACTTAAGTAGCATAAGAGTGGAAAAGCATTAATGCAACAAATTCGCTGTGAGATTTTTCATCTCAGACTTGGTATCAGGGCCTTTGTCCAACTTCAGTCCCACTCAGACCACCAAATAATGACCCAAGTGTGACTTGAGTAGAAACAGGAGCCAGGCAGTGCTTCTCAGAAGGGTTAAATGCTGACGGGATTTTTAAACCCTAATGGTGAGGAACACTGTCTGAATTCTAAATTTAATTTCTGATATTTATTGTATTGCTTCTAAACCAAAACAGAGAAAGCAGCACATGCAGAGTTCTTGTTAATTAACTGAAATGAGGCAGAACTTCCTGAAAAGCCAGGAGCTGCACGTGTGTGTATCAGAGATGGGATTGCATGCTTTCACACACAGGATTTATAGCAATTTTTATGTTTCTGCTGACACATTGAGTGTTACAGGACATAATAAAAGCTGAATTGGAACCTGATCAGGTAATTGATCAAAGAGCATCACTGTGAGCAGCTGCTCAGACCCTTTCTGAACCTTTTTGTCTTGGGATTTTTTTGACCCTTGGTATAAATATTTAATTCTTGGGGTTATAATCTGTTTATTTATTATCAGAAGTTCCTAGGCAAAATGAACATCAGCTATTGATTTAATGTACATTCCTAATTAACTGCACGGGTGAAGGAACTGACACTCCCAAATTTCTGATGAGGGCTTTGATGGTACCTGACAGTTAAATGAAAAATTTAAAAACTTAGGAACATCTAAACCTACAATGCTCAGAACACCTCAGGTCACTTTTATGTAACAAAATTTCCCAAAGCCATAAATGACAATACTACTATAATAATGAATATAATAATAATAATAATAATAACAACCACTGCCAAAATGCTACTGACCAAGAAGAGTTTAATTTTCCTTTGGGAAGAGAAAGCCCCTGCTTTATTGGAATTGCAGAGAGCTGCCCGAGTGAAGGGGCAGTGATATTGCTTCTCCTTGGAGTGGAAATGGTGTGTGATGAGCCACACATGAACTTGTCAGCTCTTACAATTAATCCTCTTATTAACAGAGATCCCCCAGGATTATGGAATACAGTGACTTAGGGGATGACTTTGCCATTATCCTGCTCCAAATCTGGCATAACTGATGGAGTAAAGAGAATTTCAGCACTCGCCAGCATAGGGCTTTATCTGTGCAGATAAACTGAGAATTATGATGCTGCACAGCCTCTTTACTTGGAAGAGGTCCAGGAAAAGTCCTGAACTTTCACTGAGCAGCACTGGAATGGAAATACAGTGAGAAGCAGAAAGGAGGGGTGGGGTTATATTGGGCTGTGAGCGTGGAAAATGTAACCTGTGCATTGTGTCCTGGATATATTAAATATGTCCTGAAAAGATCTTTTGTGTAGCAAATATCAAAACATCCTCCATACAGTCAGATAAAGTCACTTTACAATAGTTCTTGCTTGTTTCTTATAAACAAATCTACTGCCCAGGTAACATTTCATGAGCTGAAAACAGAATGGAAGAAAATATATGTAATCTTTTTGTCAAACAGCTTGTTTTGATTTTGGATATCTCAGTATCAGTACCTCGCAGATAATTTTTTATCACTTTTCATCAGTTCAATATGTATTTACTCTCAGCATGCAATCCTGCAATTACTTGGCAATCTGGGCATAGATAATTCCATAAATAAGTGTTTTCCCACTTGAAATTTGATCTCAGAATGAGAATGCCTATTGACACTACCTTCAGCCTCATTTTCTTCTTGGGAAGCTGAGCTTTATTTCCTAATAAAGCACCATGGGATGCAGGTCAGGCAAGTGTTTTGTTTGCTCTGCCTAATTAAGGCATTTCAGGTCAAAGTAACAAGCAGTAATAGGCTCATAGCAGAAATGCACTTGATGGACTAGAAGTAGAGGTTATGAAAAGTGAAACAAAGAAAAAAGATGGTTTTAGTGAGAGTGGATCACGTGTTAATCTTAAATTACCTGCTGAGAGAAGCCCTACCAAAGTAAACAACTGTTTCAATTCGATGTAACTGCGTGTTGCAGCACCAGAGCCCAGAGAATAAATCCAGGCAGCACCCACAGCCCCTGTCACTGGCTCAGTGCTGAAATGCAATGAAAAAGATGCAGCAGAAGAGATTTTATGTCATGTTTTGGAGCAAAACGTTGTCATCTTTTTGCAGTCCCTGCACACAGGTTTCAGATGTCAGTGCTGCCCCGCAGCCCCTGTCTCAGGGAGCAGGG
This sequence comes from Toxostoma redivivum, assembly GCA_013397375.1. Taxonomy (NCBI): domain Eukaryota; kingdom Metazoa; phylum Chordata; class Aves; order Passeriformes; family Mimidae; genus Toxostoma; species Toxostoma redivivum. The sequence goes on along the minus strand of VXBI01000503.1, from coordinate 84,011 downwards.
GAGGTGGGGATTTCCTGGCTCTTCTCATCAGGGGCTTGTACTGCTCTCTCCTTTTCATTTGTTCCACTCGGCAGGGCTGGAGTCCCATGGAAGCACTCTGACAAGCTGACCGGGAGTAATCAAAGACCACTGAACAACAGAAATGTTCTGTCCTGTGTTTGCAGAGGCTGCCAATCGCAAACAGAACTCATTAGTGGATATCTCTGCAGATGGATTGCTTTCCCTTCTGTCAGCATTTACATTTCTACCTTTCCTGGAATAAAATCCTCCAGTTCCTTCTCCTTCCAGTACTGAAGGCAGGTGGATGGCTCTCACTCTTGCTCTCAGAAACAGCAGGAACTGAAATCTCTTCAGATCTCTTTCAGTCTCTGAGATTTTTGTCTGTGATTCTGCTTGAGGGCATTTAGCAATCACTCAGGATCCAATCTGCACCTCTGTCCTTCTCTCTGCAGTTGTTCTTTTCATTGTGGCTGCATTTGAACAAGGGGAGCTCACGCTGGTTTCGATAATTGAAAAACAATCATCATCTGGGGCCTTACCTTATGCTTTACGAGCAGAACTTGATCATTCAATTATAAACCTACTTGATGTTTACCCCCAGTTTTCCTTCAGAAGAGATGGAGCATCCTTTCTGTCCATGTTCCCCCTCTGCAGACAGACAACAGAACCCTTTTCTCTCTGAGCAGGGGTAAGGGGCACTCACTCCCTGCAAATGCCTCCAGAAGTGCTCAGAGACTGAACATCCTTCAGTTGTGAATGGCACTGGGTCACTGAGAGACACAGCTCCTGACATGGATTTACTTTTCATTAGGAACTCCTTAATGGGCTCTTGCAGAGCCTTGATCCCAGACAAAACAAATGAGGTGACCTCAGTTCTTTTCACCACCAAAATAAAATGCAAAAGCTCACCAGGGAGCCACTGAAGCACTTGTTAACTCCAGCATCTGCAGCAATCACTGCACGCAAATTCTTTGTTTGAAACTGGTTTATTTAGACTGGAGAACTGAATCTTTGTCTTTGGATCAGTCTGTAAAATGCCTTCCCACAATGTCAGGACCACATCACAAAACAGGAAAATTAAATTCTGCCTTTGTGGGCCTAAGCTATCACTGCCTCCTTGACCTTATTTTCCCCATGCCTATTCACTGATGCCTAATTATCAAGTTCCTCTATCCCTGTTGAACAAACCAGCCCCTAACATGATCTAGGGAGGTCCAAATCGATTTGCTGTTTGTTTCCAACTCGTGTTTTAGGCTTTACAGGAAATACAATATGATCTTATTACACCTTATCCTCTGCTTCTAACAACCACCTTTTTTTTTTTGCTACATCAGACACAGGAAGATAAGACTCTCAGAGTATTTAAATCAGTGTTTTACTGATGATGAGACACTCTTGTGTGCAAGGCCATCAGTAATTAGCTCCCATATCTCACTCCGTGCAAGAGAAGCTGCTTGTCCATGATAAATGTGTCACTGTGTCACTGTTCAGGCTTTGAATTGATCTGCTGGGGTACATCTGGTACTCTTGGGCAAAGTATTCTGCTTTAGGCTGCAGGAGCCCTTAGTTTTATACTCAGCACCCCCCAAAATAAGTAGGGCATCACTGCAGGGGCATTCCCTGAGACAAAGTCTTTTGTTAACTTTCCAATTTCATTGTAATTATTCTTCAACCACAGGGACCAAGGTGGGGAAAAGGTAAAACATACATGGGACATTTCATGTAACTTACAATTTTCATTGGAAGTTAATGAAAGAAAAGGAAAAGGAAAGATTTCCATTTGAAAATCAAAATACAACTGGGACTTTTGAAAGAGTGAAGGCATTTCGACTAAAATGTTTATTTTTAGGACATCTCTAGATCAAGCTCAGTCATGGACAGAGCATTGCTTCAGGAAGCAATTTCCTTCTTTAGAAACACTGGCTGCAATGTTTTCTGGATATGGATCACTGATCAAACAATCTGCAAAACAATTGGAATTGCACAGTGAAGCAAGGACAGAGCTACAGCCTCACTTTTCTTTCAATTTCCAGAACAACTGTTGCAGTTGCCTCATCTTTTTAGAAATTATCAACATCCACAACCAACACTAACCGAGTGAAAAACCTCTCTCAGTGTTTTAGTCTGAGCCTTTGCCACAGGCAGGTAAAGACCAGAATGGAAGGCAGAGCCTTGTGCCTGGGAACCAGGGCTTTTGCCATGAAGCTGAGGGAGAATTTCCCCTGTGAGCGCCAGGAACAGGAGCACAGCAAGGAGCAGGACACGCTGGGGAAGGGGCCAGGGAGGATGGCAGGGAGCAGGGGCAGGAACAGGAGCACAGCAAGGAGCAGGACACGCTGGGGAAGGGGCCAGGGAGGATGGCAGGGAGCAGGGGCAGGGTTGTGCACTTGCCTCTTTGATGAGGTTCATGAACCTGGGCCCGAAGCGCCAGGGCTTGTGGCGATGGCACTGCAGGGAGCTGACGGTCATCTGGGCGGCGCGCTGCGACGCCACTGCCACCATGTACACGGCGTCGTACATCAGCGCTGCTTCTGTCTGCACACACACAGCCTGGTTAGAGCCTGCCTGCCTGCCTGCCTGCCTGCCTGCCTGCTGCCAGCCCCTCCCTGGCTCCTGGCAGGGAAAAGCCTCCCCTGAGCTCACCATGGAGTCCTGAGGAGCAGCAAAACCCAGTCCTTCACATTATCTTGCAGTGTTTTCAGCACAGGGAGCTCAGGGGGACCCAGGCAGGCTGGAGGCGAGTTTTAAGAAGTCTCAGGTCTACGAGCCACTCTTCTCATGGCACTTGTGGGATTATCCCTTCCCAACAGGTCAGTCTGGCCCTGCTTTCCAGGGAAGCCAGTCCCACTGCTCACCTGCCCAGGTACCTGCTGCCCTTGAGAATCCAGGCTTTGGGCACAAATGTGTGCAGTGGTGTCCTAGAGAGAGGAGTCTGTGCTTTGGAGGGGAAATAAGTTGGACTCACACGTCTGTCTTCCCACTACAGCCCTTGGATCCTTGAATATTACCCCACAGATTCAGATACCAAAATTACTGGATGCTCTTTGTGCATCTCTGTTTCTTTTGAGAGTGAGTTTGTGGGCTTAAAGGCATGGCCTCAAACTGGCATCACACACTCTGTCCCACTTTGTCACTTCAGGCAAGTCTCACCTTCACCTTCACTGTACTTCAGTGCTGTCACAGTGAGGTGGGAATGGCTGTGTCTCCCTTAATGATGCTGCACAAATTACCTTGCAGGTAAACCTAATGAATAATTAAGCCAGGGCCTGAAAAAAAAGGCAGTAATTCTGCATATGAGAAATTGGACTCCTTGATAGGAACTGCAGAGCTGATCAGTTTTCTGTTTGTTTTCCATGCAATTCCTCTGGGAAATTAATACATTTGATTCTTTGTCTGCACCATTTACCTGAGTAAATTACAACAGCATCAGTGTTACCAGTACTGGAGGGTTTTGCTCAAATGTTCTGAATTTAAGGACTAATCTTAGGATAGTGCAGAAGAGGATTTGGTCTTGATGTACTTGTCAGAATCTGCCCAAAATAATGCTCCACAATGGGAGCAAATTGTGAGATCAGAAAACACTGTGAGTGATGAGTGAAGCAGGAGACAATAGCAGCTGTTCTCACTGCAGAGCATCTCACAACAGACAGTTGTTTCAAGCACACTCAGGGAATCAAGGGCTGACCCTGAATCCCTCAAAATCGATGGAAATATCCCCATCAATGTCAGCAGACCTCTGTTTTTACACTGGATTCCTCAGGACTGGATTACTTGTCACTTCTCCTCTCCCTGTGGCTCTGTTTAGGGTTGTAGGGTGCAAGAGGCCATCTCATTTTCCAAAGTCAATCACCTCACCCTGGCTTCTGTGCTTTTATGTCAGGAGAAAGAGACCCAGAGTCAGCCCTGGAACTTGTTTTTCTGGTTTTTGTGTGCTGCTTAAGCCACTGCAAAGAAAGGCAGAGATCTCATTAGAGCAGCTCTGCCTCTGGGTGCAGTTTGGGCACCCAGCAGGACATGAACCAGAGCTGTCTTGCTTGTGCCCTGCTGACTTCCCACAAGCTGCTTCCAGGGCAGACAGCAGAGCATGAACCAGAAGGGATAAATCCTGAGTTAGTCACAGGATGTACAGTCCTGATCTGTGCTCTGTGCTGCCTGTCACAGCCTTATTGCCAAATGAAATGCAGCAGTGGTGCAGCTCTCCATCAAACCGGGCAATAATGAAACCTGCCGGGAATATTGAAATGATCCCAGCAAGGAGGGAGAGGCTTCCCCCACTGCTGTGCCACAGCAGCAGGGACACTGACATTATGGGCATGCAAAGGGGAGGACAAGAGCCAGGAGAGTGGTGAGAGCTTGGCTTTTCTCAGTGTTGTATTGGGGAGATCTCTGTGTGAATTCCCATCAGGAATTCCCAGGGACAGCTTTCTCCCTGCTTTGGGTATGAGTGGGCAGAGTGACACTGCCCAAAGCAGCACCAGTGTGTGCAGTGCTAGGGACAGCAGACTTCATGCATTTCTCCTCAGGATGTGAAGGCATTTCCGAATTTTCCCTGCAATCATCTGCAATAAAGTCTATTTCTTATCGCTTCGAGCGCCACTCGGTCCATGAGATACATTATCTCATACTGCAAAGAGATGGCAACCCTTCACCCTGCCAAGCTGAATGGAGTCATGTCATCTGTGTAATTGTTCCTATTCTTTCCTTTCCTACTTGGGAGGAATCCTGATTCCCTGGCTCGATGAAACCTCTCATCTATCTTTAAATTACATCTCAAAAGTTGTGGTTTCTGTAGAGATGGAAAGGAAGAGAAAGGGCACTTTGCAATTTAAAAACGCTACTCCCTTCCCAGCGTGTGGCATCTGCCCCTGCAGGTCATAAATCCTGCACGTGCTGGGGAAGCTCCATTTCCTGCTGTGGTTTGCCCTGCACAGTGCAGCAGGCAATGGGAGCAGCAAGGCAGCGTTTCCATTTCCCACAGCAATGAGCCAGGGAGCTGTCCCCGTGCCACCCCCCGGGGAGGTGTCACTTACTGTCATCATGCCATCGAGCAGCCCCGTCTCGGGCTTGGGAGGCGCCTGCAGCCGCTCCATCGACCACTTGTCCACCACGGACGAAACGTGCGGGTTCTCGATGTTGAGCAGCCGAAAGCCCGTCATGTTCACCCCGCTGTACCTGTAGGGCTCCAGGTCCAGTGCAAACAGGTCCTAAAGCACCAGCAGGAACACAAACAGAACCATTTGTAAAGGAAATTGTGGGGCTTTCCCCCTGTGCCCCATTTGAAACCTGGCTGAGCCACAGCCGTGTGTGGTGGGTGACGTACCACACATCTGCTTTCTGGAATGAAAGGATCAGCTCCCCACAGCAGAACTGCTTTGCAAGCAACCTGCACATTTGACTTTATAGCAGTGCTGCAGCTCTGACAGGCCGACAGGGGGAATTAGCTGGCTGGTGTCAAGCTTCTTTCTGAGCTGGGGGAAGGAGAATTCCAAGAGACGTAGGCAGCGCTGTGCTTTGGCTGCTTGTGAATCCCATTCCCCTGGCATTCACAGGGCAGCTGAACAATGGGCATGTGGGGTGACTGAACCACGTGGGACCCTCCCGAGCTGTGTTTGCACCATCAGAGAAAACTTAGGGGTCTGCTTGGATTGTAACATTTCCTGAGTGCTTTCATCTATTAGTGATTTCGGGTTTTTATTAAACAGTGATGAACCAGCAGTGCCCACAGTGCAAAGCCATTCATTCTTTATTTTGTTTCTCTCTGGTCCATCTATACCGACGGTTTCTCATTAATCAGCATACTGCAATTAATTTTCACTGCACTGAAGTGTTAGCAAGCCTCAGAAATGGGACCAAACAGATTTCTTAAGAAATTGTGGGTCCTGATATTCCTGTGGAGTGTTAGCATCCATTCTCCAAGTGTTTCCTTGACTAATGGCAACAAAGATCTCCTAGAAAAAGGGGGAAATTCAGCTCTTTTCTGAAACAGAGGAAATCCCCGCCCCCCCAGATGTTTATAGTGACTCTTACCAGTGTTGTAAAAAAGTAGTGGTAGTATTCTGTCATCATTCCCATGGACAGAATCTGTGAAAGAGATGGAAAGGTGAAGGTACTTTACTCTGAAAGCTCCCAGTGTGCTGCAGTGCCTTTGAAAAGCAAGGGTTAAACACATCACAGGTCATGAGAGCTTGATTGCAATAAACCCCACATTTTGCTTTAGGAGCCAAAAATATCCTGTTGTATTTAAATGGTGTTTTTATCACCTCTGCTCAGAAAAGAGATTAAAGATTGCAAAACTTCCGGGACAAGAAAAATTATTAGTGATAACGAGATGCTGAATTTTAAAATCCTTTAGTCTGCAGTCTGGAAGTGTTAAAAAGGAATTGATTATCAGACAACACAGTTTGTAGGGAGAAGGGCTTAGGGGCAGGTTTTTGTCGTCCTCACGTCCCCACATGCTCTCAGGACGGGAGAATTCTGCCCTCTGGGATCTTGTGAGGAGGATGAGAATTACAAACTGGGGAACTGCTGAGGAATTCATTGCCAGGACAGCAGCACAGACCAAGGTTAACTCCTGCTCAGTCCCGATCACAGCAAGGTAAGGATCTGTTAATAATTCCCTTTTAGGACAGTTTTTGGAGTGCCTGAACAGCTGTTTGAAAGGCAGGGGAAATAGTGGGATTTGGCTGGCCAAAATTCCTTTTCCTGGCAGAAGCCTCTGAACATCAGTAGAGTGATTGTCTCTGGCAATTGCTCACATACACAAAAAAAAAAAAAAAAAAAAANCAAACCATTAAAAAAAAAAAAAAAAAAAAAAAAAAAAAGGGAGAAAGAAAACCCTGAACTTTCTGAGCTGCAGTAGATAATAAAACCAGCTCAGTGTTAATCACAAACAACTGATCCGTTTCCAGCCACTAAAAGTCAAGCCAGAAGGCAACTATTTCATTGAAATGCTCCACTGGATTTACACATCAAAATTGCCTTTTTTATTTCTGATTTTATTAATCTGCTTCTATTCTGTTTCTTGGAGCTTTTATTACTTGTAGAAGAAGCTGGAGGCTGCTGTTCCTGCCCTGTTTATGCACAGATAACAATACAGGGCTGCATGCAGGGGAACTTTTGTGTGCTGTTTCCCAGCTGACCCCTTCCCTGGAGCCATTGGATTTCCTGGCTTTGCGAAGGAGGTGCCAAATTTATGGGATTTTTATGATGCAGATCTCCTTTGAGCTGAAAGTGTAGTGGAACAGCCCAGCTGTGACCCTGTGGGGCTCAGAGCACCTGCCAGGTTAAACAAATGTGGTCTGAGCACAGGGGGTGTCTCTGGTCCTTTACAGAATGTTTGCAGTCAATCCATGGTGGTGCTTTAGGGTGAAAACAAGTTCTGATCGTGATTGCACAAGCCATGCTACAGGTTTGTTCTTGAAAGCAAAACCACCCCAAACAAGGCACCAAAAATGCCCAAACAAACAACAAACAGAACCCCCAAACCCCGCAGCAAACAGAAACAAAGCCCTGAGAACAGCTTCAGGTTGTCCTCCCCTCTCTAAGTCATTTAGGATGACAATTAGCTAGCAGCTGTTTAGCACTTTGACAGGCCTGTGACATGTGCATTGGATACTAATCAGGGGCTTTTTATTCGAGGATCAAACAGACTTTGCAATAATAATTTATGTTTAAGGGTAATATGGCTGCTAAGCAAAATTTGCCCTGAAGGATGATTTAAATGCTCTGATGCAGGAAAACAGGAGATGGAATCAAGTCAAAGCAAAAGCAAGAGGAATGCTGAGAATCATGCTGGACATCCCAAAGCATCAGTAACTCCCAAGCCTTGATTGCCTGGGTGCTCCTGTCAGTGTAAATAGGAGTTTCCAGGGCTCTTCTGCTGAGTGTTTGCAGACACAGGAAAGCAGCTCCCAGCAGGACAGTAAGAGCCTGCTTGGAGCAAGGATGGATTTCAGGCTGGGACACCCCTGAAGCACCCAGCAAAGCTGAGAGAGGGGAAGGCAACCTCTGTGTCTGGGTGCCTGCTCACAGAAAACTGGGATAAGGTTTCATTGCACACTGCTATTTAAATAAGTTTGCATCTCATTATGGAAATAATTATGCACCTGATACAAATGTCCTATTTAAATAATAATAGCTTTTACTTACAGTGGAATTGAGATGAATGTAAACTAGGGAAATCAGCCTCAAATATTCTCCTTGTACATCTCCTGGCCAGCCTTCCCTGTCTAACGTTTGTTCTTCAGCCAAACTCGGATACGGTTGGACAATGGGAGATAAAGACACTTCCATCTCTAATTATCCATTCCAGATCTGGAGCCTGGGCCTTGCCCTTTGCAGCTGTGCACTTTCAGCTGTGGGTCATGAACCACCAAGTGCATCCAAGACAATATCAGTGGTCAAATTATATATGGTGATCTGGCAGAGCCTGGATAAAAATACTCTCTCTTATGTCTGAAAATCTCTTTTGGGTGCCCTGTTCCCGGCTTGAATCACATCCCAGCTCTAACTTGCATTTGTTCAACTTGTAAAAAACTCCCTGCCTCATTTAGATCCATTGTCAGTCTGCCTTGGAGGCAGGCTGGAACTGGAATGATGGGCAAGTGCATTAGTGGGAGCTGCACCAAATCCTGAGCTTGCTTTCACTCTGCATTTCCCTCACTCGAGCTATTATTCAATTTCATGACCATGAAATGCATTTCATTTTCCAATTAATTAGCTCTGCTGTTTTCTAAGGCCAGCCCATCTCTGCTTCTCACCCTTATGGGGCACCTGGGGGATCTGCCACTGGTATTTCTCCTGTGCAAGTGGGAGCAGAGCTAATTCTGCCTTTTCTTAGCAGGGAGTGGGCTCAGCCTACCTGCCAGGTTCCTCGAAGGAGCACATTCAGGAGCTGAAGTTCTCTATTCTCACATCTATCACTGTACCAGCAATGTACTCTGTGGTGACACCTGGTTTTCAGCCTTCTGTAGGAACTGAATTAATGATTCTTTTCCTTGTCTGTCACGTCGTGTTCACAGGATGCTCTGTGAGAGCCTTAAACTTGATTAAATATGCAGTACACTTCCTCAAATGTATTTTGGGGGTGTGAAGAAAGGAGCAGGTAATTTAAGGTTAGCAGGGACATACTTTCTGAGAGGTGAGTTTGCCTAGCACTGAAATCTGTGTTCACTCCTGTGTGTCAGCACAAACTGAGGGTTAAGCACAACTCGACCTCTTCAGCCAAGCTCCTCATACAAAAGGCAACATCACACTGAATAGCGTGCAGGATAAATTGCAGGATTTGTGCATAAAACAGATTGCCATTTGCAAGAGCCAGATTTAACTTACTTGGGGCGTGTGTGTCTAATGCAGACCGAGCACCACCCCTCCAAATATTGCAGGTAAATGCCATAGCCAACAAAGGAGGGCCAGGCCTTGTGGGCTGCTCAGGGACTGAGGAAATGCAGGCTCTCTGGGCATGTCAGAGAGAAGGGGAAATGCTTCAGGGAGTTCAGGGAAAACTTGTTCAGCTGTTGCAGGCTCTGTGTCTTGGTTGGATTAGGTATTGATTCACCTGTTCTTGTTGTGCACACAAGGAAGCGTGGCCTGACAGGGTTTTAGTGGAAGCCATAAATAAGCAGAAATTAGAGAAGAAGTCTGTCTTTTGGGGTGTTGTGTAAAGCAGAGGCTGCAGGAGGCGAGTGAAGAGCTCCCTGGTGCACACACTGCCAGCACAACTCCAGCAGAGTTCTGGGCTAATCCTTCTGCTCCCAGAGGAGCTTTTGGGCACCACTGCCTGGGTAACAAGCAGTGTCGTGGCTGCTGTCCCCTCCCTGCTCCACGGGTCACTCAACACCTACTACATTACTTAAATAGGTGAACAGACAAGAAGGAGTTGCTCTGGGGACAGCTCTGGGTGACCCTGAGTCCTGCTCCTGTTAGAAATCTTCTATTATTTAACACCACCACTCGTTTTTCTGTGACGGCTGCTGGATTGTTTGCAAAGTCAAAAATATTCTTTACTAACATCACAGAGTTTCTTTGAAATGATTTCTCCAGTGTTTGATATCTTGCTTCCATCCAGGGTGAAATGACATAGGGGATGGTGAGTACAGGGGTGGTGCTGGGGAGGTGAACCAGGGCTCTTCTTGTAAGCTGCAATCAGAGGAGTCCCCCAGGAATTCAGAGCCCTCCACAGCTGCACATTTCAGAGCTGCCTCTGGCAGGGAGGAGCTCAAGCCCTGAGTTATTGCTGCCAGCATCTACACTCAGCCACAGAGCCAGCTCACAGAAAAGCCATTTTCCCTTTCTTTCTAGCCTATATTTATGTTGTTTCCTCTCCCACAGCGCTGACCCACAGGTGTACCTCTCTCAATTTTCCTGTTTTCTCCCACACTGTCATTCCCCCTCCTCCCTCCAGTTTTTCAGACACTGGAGAGCATTATCTGTATCTGTAGCCTGTCACTTGTCTGGTTGATCCATATCCCACACAAACTTTTCTGGTGCTTTGCCCTGCTTTAGTGCATCTTTCAGCACTCCCTCCTCTTCCTTTGACACTCAGGTTTTGTTTTTGGGGTTGTTTCCATGCTCAGCCTGGCATATTGGAAGCTTTGTACCTTCTGCAGGGTGGCAGACATCTGCACCTTCAAAATCTGTGTTGTCAACTTAACTCTTCCCCCACAGATCTCCTTTTGGAGCAGCCAAAAGTGAGGATGATTTTGGGCAGCCCTGCAGGGAGCAGAGTGGGGGGACAGCCCACTCCCCCTGCCCAAACAGTGCTGCTACAGTGCCCTCCCCACCCCTGTACCTCAAATCATTCACACCAAGAAAAATATTCACTTTTAGTGCAGGACAGCATTCCTGAGAGCAGGAAGTCTCACCCCACAAGCCCACAGCAACTGTGTGCTGCAGCTGATCCAGGATTCTGCAAATCTCAAGTTTCTTCAGCCTGCAGGGGAAGATTGCAGGCTTCACACACGAATGCAGTAACTTGCCTTAGCAACTTTGGCACAAAAAGCTGCTCTGCAGAACTTAGATATTTCAGTAAAACCTTCTGGGATGGGAACAGAAAGGGACCTTTGTGGGCATGTAGTCAGTAGAGCTCTCTAGTGCTCTTCTGGGATCAGGGTATCCCATCAGATTGACTGGCAGGAGAAATAACAACTCATCCCTCACCCCTACAGGTGCAGCAAGAAGGGAACTGCCCTCAAAATGTATGGAGCTATTTCCTGCAGGTCAACAACCTGTGCTTTAGGCTTGGATTGCAGAGGAATATACAGCAAGTGGCACCAGTTAATTGCAATTGCCACCGCTCCCTGTGTGCCCCTGGGAACTTCCCAGCCCTCTCATGTCAGGCTGTGCTTGTCCTCGCCTGCTGTGGCTGCCCGGATCTCACACTCAGGCTGGGCCAGCCCTTGCACAGCAACCTGCCTCTTTTTTGAATGGCAGAGCAATACAAACTCAGTTGATGAAACCAGCACAAGCTGCTGTCCCTAGTCAGGCAGGAGCTGGAATGTCAGAAATAAAAACCTGTTTACTCCTGTGGGCTACACGTGGGGCTCTCTGGGGGTGTGGGTGGCTCTGTGCAGCCCGGAGTGCTGCACCTTTGGCTGGGACCTCTGTCCCTGCCCAGGCTGGGCAGTGCCCCTGGTTTGGTGCTCCCAGGGTGTGCAGTCACACAGGCTGGCAGGTTTCAGGGCACAAGGGTCACATGGGCTCTGCCTCCCCATCCCCGGTACCTGCTTGAGGATCTCTGCCGCTGTCTCGTGTGAGCAGTCGAAGATCACATAGAACTCCTTGCCTTTCTTCATCTCCTTCAGCAGGGGCCTGGCATCCTTGTTCCCCGAGGGCAGCTGGCGGATTTTGATTTTGATGTTGTATCTGGAAGGGGCTTTGATCAGCTCCTGCAGGCGAATCAGACCTGAGAAGCGACAGGCAATGTCACAGTCACCATCCTGTGCCACCAGGATTTACTGTCAGTAGAGCAGGGTCTCTCACACTCCACACTCCCTGAGGATAATTGCTGGTTCCACATGTGCCAGCTTCCTAGCTAATATTATTAGAGTCTTTCATTCCCATGTCTGTACTTGGCTTCAACATCTAAATATTTTGAAAGGTGTTTTAACTGGCTGACTACAGGGTATGTTTGCATTAATGTAATACAGTATAAACATACTGTAGTATGTTTCAATTGAGACATAAAAAGCAAATAAGGCTTCATCCTGTGCATCTCATTATTATTCCAATACCAAGCAGCAAGAAGATAAAATTGAGGAAACCTCCTCCTAACTTTCCTGCCTGGTGTCCTCAGCAGCTGTGAGATCTTACAGAATATTTTGAGATGCAGTTCTACCTCCTCAAACACAGGTGATTTTTCAGGCTTGGTGCTCAGCTAGCACAGCTTCACATGCCTTAGCTGAAGTGAGTGGAGCTCAGCCAGAGCCTTGTCCAAGTGTTTAGACACAGTGCAGTTCCACTGGCAAATTCAGCACTCCTGTGTAATTTGCACTGCCTCCAAAACCGAGGGAAGATAGTTAAGAGCTCTTTGAGGTGTGTGATTACAGCCTCTCATTATCTATGAATGCAATTCACCCACAAAAAATTCCTGATCTCCTGAGGGGAAGTAAAAGGCTGCCTTAAAAATATGCACAGAGAGAGAACACAGGCAAGGAGCGCTCCTTGAACAAAAATCAAACAAATTATTAAAATGAAGGAACTCCTGCCTCTCCTGCTGGAGTGGGAATAATATTTGTGTGGGGTGTGAATGTGTGGTGTCCTGGAGAAGCCACAGCAGCAGTGCAAAGAACTGCAGCTATTTTTCTGGAGGACATGACCCCCTGAGCCCACCCAGTGCCACCCCATGCCCTGGGCAGGGACACCTCCCATGAGACCAGGGCACCCTGAGCCCCATCCAACCTGGCTAAGATGTTTTTATTTCTTGTGGTGTAACGATGTCAAACATTAGGGATGAGAAATAAAGGAGCTTGAGCTGACTGGCATCACTCTAACCCCAAATCCAAGGACTATTTATACTGATCAAAGTTGACATGTTTACTTTCCTGACTCTGGATTAATAAGATGATTGATGAATTCTTTACTTTGTAAATACCTCTGCAAATGAAATCTCTTTAATATCAGGCATTTTTGTAGCTGAGCAGGTACAAGGCACTTGGTGTTATGGAATGCCAGTTTGGTTATGGGATGGGCTGGAAAAGACCTCTCCTTCTATTCTGTCTAGAAAATTTATCTAGGAGCTACTGGAGAATGTCCAGTGGGGACCACAGAGAGGATGAGGGGTCTGGAGCATCTCTCTTGTGAGGAGAGGTTGTGGGAGCCGGGTCTTGTCAGTGTGGGCAAGGGAGGGCTGAGGGGATCCATCAATCCTTACAAATACCCCAGCAATCCTTACAAATACCCCAGCAATCCACACATATATCCCCAGGGGCTGGCAGAGAATGGTGCCAGACTCTGCTCAGTGGTGCCAGTGACAGGATGAGGAGCAGTGGTCAGGAACTGAAACACAACAAGTTCCAGCTCAACCTGAGGAAGAACTTCTGTCCATGGAGGGGCAGAGCCCTGGAACAGTTGCCCAGGGAGGGCCTGGAGTCTCCATCTCTGGGGACATCCCAAAATCCCAAATTCCTGTGTCAGCTGGTCCAGGTGACCCTGTCTTGGTAGGGGGTTTGGACTGGGTGATCTCCAGAATCTGGGATTCTGGGATCAGTTGGAAGCTGTGCTATGGGTTGCACCACCAGGAAGGAAAATGGGACTGACTGTTCAAACCCCAGGGGCTCCTTCCCCAGGTCTGGCGAAGGGAGCAGCTTTCAAAAGTCATGGCAGCAGCAGGACAGGGGTTTTGTCCCGTCAGCCAGGACAGCTGCTGCAGAGGGCGCTGCCCCAGCAGGGACTGCGGTGGCAGCAGCAGGGCCCTGCAGCCAGCCCCACTCACCCGTGCTGTCCTCGTAGACCACGGTGACGATTTTCCAGTTGTAGTAGAGCACGAGGTCCAGCACAGCCCTGCTGATGGCAGCGTAGTCGGGGTAGAGGTTGATGTAGAAGGCGTCCCTGTTGTCCACGGTGGGGTGCTTCCAGCGCGTCTGGATGTGCGGCACCTCCAGGGCGTTGCAGATGGACTGCACGGCGCTCACCGATGAGCTGTGTGCTGGCCCGAACAGCGCTGCCACGCCCAGGGCCAGCTGGTCACAGGCTGTGTGGGGCACACAGGGACACCACTTCTTAGTGGGCAAAGCAGGGACCTGTGGGATGCTCCCCGAGAGCACCCATCCTCCATCCATCCCCATCACTCCAAAGGGAGAGCACAGCATTGCTCCCAGGTCACTGAGAGACAGGCTGGCGCTTCCTGACGTGTTCAGAGGTCATACACAGGGTAGAGAGAGAGGCTGAGGGAGCTGGGGCTGTTTATCTTAGAGAAAAGGATGCTCAGAGGGACCCTGTGGCTCTGCACAACTCCCTGACAGGAGGGGACAGCTGGGGGGGACCAGGGGCAGGAGGAGAGGGAACGGCCTCAGGCTGGGTCAAGGGAGGCTTGGATTGCATGGCACGAGAATTTCCCCATGGAAGGGGCTGTTAAACATTGTCAGGGAGGTTTGGAGTGCCCATCCCTGGCGGTGTCCAAGGAATTCCGGGAGGTGACACTCAGTGCCCTGGGCTGGGGACAAGGTGGGCATCAGGCACAGCTGGGACTCCAGGGGCTCAGAGATCTCTTCCAACCTCAGTGATTCTGGTTTGACTGTGGTTCTGGAAATGGCTTTACTGCTTTATCAGCTTTATATCCTTGACCCTGCTTGCTATAAATAAAACCTCTGCTCGTTGCCTTGCAGATGACACGGATTCCTGAAGTGCCTTCCTCAGAATGGCTTTACACTGGGGGAACCAGGAGCCCCCTGGCTGCCAAAGGAACATCACAGGATGAAGTGTCAGGTAATACATCCCTGGAGCCACATCAGGCTCTCCATGGATCCCCTGGGACTGGCACCTTTCTCCCTGGGGGAGCTGCTCTCATGGCAGGCTGCTGCAGGGACAGCAGCAGCAAAGGGCACCACAATTCACTGCTCTCCATAAATAATCTGTGTTTACAGAGCAGGTAGGAATGCCTAAAGCCCTTGGCAACAGCAGGGGAAATAAAGAACATACACACACTGACATTTTATACCCCTCCAAACCAGCAAAGGTTTCCTTCTCCTCGTGCCCATATCTCAGCCTGAAGAGCCCTGCCCGGAGCTGTCTTTGCATTTGTCTTTCTCTGCTGTGTCTTTGCAGGCTGACAGACAGGAGATGAAGTAATATCAGTTATTTCTGTCCACTGGTAAAATTTACTGCCAATGTTTTATCCAGGCTCCCAACTGGGACAAAGCCCTGCCCTGAGCTGCAGGGCTGCTCTCCTTGGGAGGGTGGGGAGTTTGGAAATTACTCTGATTGAGTGAAATGTTGAATACACCAACTTCCACAATGAGCTGAGATTCTTTAAATCTTATTTAGCTCTCTGCCTGCAATAGAATATGACAGAAAATCAATTATTTTCTGTTTCCATTCTACAAATGAGTGTTTCACAGACAGCATGAAGTTCACAGGCTTTCCAGGTTTAATTCAGGAGCCTCTCTAAAGGAGCACCAGTTTTAATGTGCAAACTCCATAAAAAACTTCACTAATTCATGATGAGAAGAAATTACTGCTGTCTGTGTGTTTCTTGCATGTAGATTGACAACTTCCTACATATGAAATGGAGAAGGCACTTTCACAACAGTCACAGAAGAGATTCTCACTTTACAGGGACTCTGAAATACTGCATCAGCCTGGATTATATGGATTGAAAATCCACCATGCTTGAGATCTACAGCATACAGCTCCAGCATATACCTGATAGCTGAAAAGAATGCCAAAAATGCCATTTAAAGCTCTTTATGATGTTCTTTGAAATCATTCTCCTCTTCTCCACTCTTACTAAGAAATGGAAGTGGCACGAGGAAGATTTGGTAGTGTAGATGTTTGAATGGTGACAGCTCACCAGCTTGGTTTCTCAAGTGAGGCATTTTTATTTTCCAACCTTCTAGCAAACCCATTCTTACAGTTGTTTCTAACAGAGAAACTTATTTCTGTCTCCAGGCCACTGGGCATTAATATTTCAGGGCAGGGGGCTACTGCCCTCTGGTCTTTAAAACACAGTAGAAATAATTTACCAGTAATGGGTATCTGTGCTAATTATGGGTTGTGACATCCCACTGTGCTTCCTGTGAGTCTGTGATCATTTTTCTGCAGAATTCCAGGTGGCAAATCTATGTTTTGGAAAGAAAAATGGCTTGGACTCGCCACTTGCCATCTGGGGCTCTTAGCATGCAGACAGGACATGGGGGTTTATTCAGAGAGCACATGACAGCTCCAAGCCCAGCTTGATGCTCTGAAAGA
Organism: Toxostoma redivivum; assembly: GCA_013397375.1. Lineage (NCBI taxonomy): Eukaryota > Metazoa > Chordata > Aves > Passeriformes > Mimidae > Toxostoma > Toxostoma redivivum. The sequence goes on along the minus strand of VXBI01000503.1, from coordinate 67,607 downwards.
TTAATTTTATGGTACACATGATAGAAGCAGAGCAGCAAAGGAGATCAGGCTGGGGAAAGGTATAAGGTACAAGCCAGGTATGTTCTGACACAGTAATTGAGATATTTACCTCTTCTCGAGGCTTCAAAACTATCGAAGAGGTTAATTCTCTGGATGTCATAGGTTAATGTGGTATTAGGCATCAGTGTTCTGTTTCTGTTAATGTTGCTGACAGCAAACTTGAACGCCAATTCTTCAATATTAACAGGTTCATTTTCCACAGTTTCGAATATCCCTCCTGTTGGAACAGAGAAAAATGAGAAGGATTATCCACCTCTTAAACAGAAATAAATTCTGAGCCATCATTTCCCAGTGTTCATCTAGGAAAAGCTGATGGCTGCTCAAAGCACTGCAGCAAGAGCACAGTGCATCATTAGTTTTTATCTGCTAAAAGATAAAAAGCACTGGCACTGGGGTTAACTCAATATTATCATGCTGCTCCACAGACATCTGGGGAAGACAACATTTTAAATGCTGGTGAAAACTCCTATCCAGCTCCTCTCCAATGCAGGTAGGGATGGACATGGGGCTGTTCTCCCTGCTCCAGTCTAACCCACATTTGCAGATGAAACTTGGATATGTGGATGTTTCCTGAAGTGTTTCTGCACATCCTGGCAGTCCAAGAGCCACTGAGGAGTTTGAGAGCAAACAGAGTGTCCCCTCAAGCTCTGGGTTTCCTCTGGCTCTTCATAAACCTCAGGCAGCCTTGTGGGTCATCCCTGAGTTTGCTCAGGGACAGGGGAATATTTTTGCTTTTCCCAAGAAAAAGGAGCTGAACCTGTGGACGCAGCACTTGGCCAAGCTTTCCAAAAGAGGACTGTAAATAACCCAAATTTTGGATGTGTAATGATCTTCCCTGGAGTGTATCCTGGGATGGGGAAGGTGTCCCCAGCAGACTGGGATGTCCACTCCCTCCAGCCTCTAGAGATCTTATTATGCCAACAGCACATTCCCATTGTCCAGGGGCAGTGGGATTTGAGGAATGCACAGCAATCACAGCTGATTTTAAAAAGCAGCTCCTCTAAACAGCAATCTCCAGCTTCAGTGCTTGATTTTGCAAGTATAATTTACTCATTTAGTGCAAATCACTAGAGAATCCTTTGGATTTCTCACTTACATATTTCCCCATTGCCCCATGTTACATTTGAGGCCCCTCTCTCTGTAATTTCTGGCCATCTGAATGCATTCAGCTCATGAGCTGCAATCTCCTGCAGTTTTGATGTCACCCACACAGGAATAGTTCAGTCATTAGCTGACCATCAGAAACAGGAACACACTGGAATCAAAACCTGGTTTGAATTTTAATCCAGCAATGAAGACCCTGGAGGCTACCAAGCCCAGTCTGGTAATGTTATCCCTGGCTCCTCTGGAATAAACAGCATTATTTTATCTCCTGAACCCACACAGAGCAGTGCCTGGACATGGCTTAAACAATCTGCCAACTTCAGCTGTTTTCTTGTACACTCCATGGATTTCTCTTGTACAATGTGCAGGTGTCAGAACCTTAGAGACTTCTTCCCTCTTCCTCAGAAAACATCCAAGTGATTACAAAAGAGTGTGATACACAAAAACAGTCAAAAATAATGCTTGGAGGATTTGGAAGCAAAACATTGAGTGGAATGCTAAAAGCCAGCAGGATTTTCCAGAGCTGCAAACTCCAGATCACCTGAAGGGAAAAAAAATCTAAAGCCTGTCCTTTCACATACAATCCTGTAATTCCTCATGCCAGCTATGATCCCAGCAAGTTTAGTGGTTAAATTCAATTATGTTTCCCTCATTTCACCCAAGGAAGACAGTTCTTTTCAGTCAGCTGCAATTCCAGCCTGGCCTTGGGCCAGAAAGGTTCCACTGCTGAGTTTTCCTTGAAGCCCTGCTGGAAGCTCCATCAGGGAAGGTGGATGTCACAGGTACAGGGGACAGCCTGAGATAACCTGGAAATAAGAGTGTCCACAATTCCCCCCACTTCCAATAGGATGGGTATTTTGCCATCTGATCTTGGCAAAAAAGAAAAAAAAGTTTCCACCTCAGAAATTATTACTGTGCATTCCATCACTTTCTGCTTTTTAAAAAATTTTAATTAATTAATACTGCTTCATCCCACCACCCTTGAGGCAACCTTCATACCTGGGTGTACATAAGCCCTTCCTCATTCTAGGGCCAGAACTATTTCCATGCCTCTAATCAACTGCCTATTAAATGCAGATTAATTTTAATTAATGATGTATAACCAGGAACTATTTATCCTTCATTAGCAGAACTCTGCTGGATTTTTTCCTTCTGGAAAAGAGTGCAAGCTCAGTGTGCAGCAGGAAGGTGGGGAGGGAAAGGAGGAGTGATGGACAGAGGGGAAGTTTTGTGTGGATGTGTTTTCTGGACAAACAAATCAAAACTCTGCACTATCAATAAATACACTTCCAGGTTCCTTTTGCACACATGAAGGGAGCAGGAAAGCACTCACAGGCTTTATTTGCTGGTGAGGTACCCTGGAGAAAACATGGAATTCTGGAAAGGTTTGGGTTGGAGGGGCCCTTAAAGCTCATCCAGTCCCACACCCAGCCATGGACAAAGCCCATGAGGAGTTTATGGAGGCAGTAATTCCTGACCCTGACTGAGCTGGGGGATATTGCATTCAAAAGGTTTGAACTGCACCTATTTGAGCTTGATTCTTCTGTTCAGGCCTATTCAACTGCTCAAAAGGAGTTGAATTACTCGATAAATCTGCATCACAAACAAGCTGTGCTGTACATTTTCATCCATACATCCCCAGTGAAATCCAGCAACTCCATAAATAGACTCTGCTCCTTCTTCTGCTGATGACTGACAGCCAAGCTCAGAATTTATTGTGAAGTCCAGGTTAAAAGAAAAATAGCAGAGTAAGTGACAAGTTTGATGAAGAACCAGTTTGTCAGATGATTCATTTAAATAAAGTAATTACTGTGCAACATTTTAAAAACAAATTAACCACACCATTATAGAAGGGACGGAAGGAAGGAAGAAGAAATCGATGCTAACTCAATACATAAATGATGTTCCAGGAATGAAGCTGTTATTGCTGAGTTTGAAAACAAGCATTGGCTTTCATACTGGGCTGCTGGTAGCACTTAGGTGGGAAAAATTGTAAATTTTGCAGCCCTCCCTTTCAGTTCCCTCCTCCCTCAGTCAGAGAGTGAATCCTCCACAGCAAACCAAAGGCTGCTGAGTCCTGGTCAGTGGCAGAGCTGACTTTTCACTTAGAGCACATCATTTGTAATGTGATTTCTTCAAGGATAAGGAAAAAAGCAGTACATGCCCCTCCTTGGGACTGAGCAGGGGAAGGTAAGAGGGGATGACAGCCTGGGTACAGCTGCTCTGCCAAAAGGGGCTGAGCCACGTGAGTGACTCAAAGTGACACACAGGGCACAGCATCAGCTCCATCCACTCTCTGAGCACAGAACTCCCCACAGCAAGGAAAATGTCACAATGCACAGCACACTTCAGCAGGCACACCTGCAAGAGCTCCTCCAGCTCTGCCAGGCAAGCAAATATTGCCATTTCAAGGGGTCAGCAGTAAAGGCCAGGGCTGAATCCATTTCTGAAGGGGGATTTTACAGTTTATGACTCTTTGTAATCAAGGATAACCCCCAGTTTCTATGTGGTTGAGACCCACATTTCCTGTCCTGGCTCAGAGGAGGAATTTCCCCAGGCTGTGCAGCTGGGGAGGTGCTGGGACACGGGCTGACACATGGAATCAGTGATGTGGAAGCACAGGAGCTGCTGGATGCTGCTCCATGCCCGAGCTGGGAGCCACTGACAGCTCCCAGTGCCAGCACAGGCAGGTGCTTTGCTAGCAGGGCTTCCAGAAACATCTGAACATGCATTTCCTGCAGGGATTCCTGCTCTGAGCAGCCTCCCCTCCTTTCCACAGGAACCTCGGGAGGGCCACGAGAGCTCATTAAACCCCCCCTGTCAGTCAGTGAAGGGAAGGAGAGCTGAAATCCTGATGATGTGAGCTCTGTGCTGTGCTCTGCCCAGAGAGAAGCTGCTGCTGCTGCCAGGGTATTGTAGGGGATTCATGAAGCCAAGTGAACACAGGCTTTGCCCTTGGGCTCTTGGATAGGGATTTGGGTTCCAGAAGGGTCTGGATTACATGCACTCAGTGGGATGGAGGGCTCAGAAAGGAGCAGAGCACAGCAGAACAGTGCTGAGGAAGATCTTTTGCTCCAGATAATTCCCTCTGACAGAATTCCACTTGCACTGAAAGCACCTGCTATGGGAACCCCCTCAAGCATATTTTCCATCCTTATCTCTTAGCCAAGGACAGATTCTCCTGTGCCATGTGGTGTCCAGCTGGGAGCCAGTACCTGTGCACTCACTGCATTCATTTCCCCAGGAAATTCTCAAAGAAGTTACTGCTCACATTGGCATCCCTCATCCTTGTTTATTTTGTTTATTCCCCAGACTGGATCCTGGCCAGGTCTCCTCCTGAGTGCTCCATCCTGCCACATGTCCCTGCCATTGCCCTGTGCCACTCTGGGATCATCTCGCCTCTGTAACTCATCACACCCATCCATGGGCTCCTGCTTTTAGGGTGCACTCTAACAAAACTCCTGGGCCCTGCCTTTGCCCTTCCTGCACTTTTCTCTCCTTGTTTTCAGCCATCAGAATCTCAGAGGAAATATGATGAGCACAGAAAGGCAAAAACCCCAGTCTGGAATTTCAGCCTCCCTCACCCCAAATAACTCTGCAGTTATTTGCTCCCTGTCTCTGTAGACTGCAAGCTTTCAAGACTGTAAGAAATTTGCAGCCAAACAGAATAATTTTTGATTTTAAATGTAATAAATGCAGGGCTGGCTCTGGGGCAGGGGTGATGGTTTAATTCTCTGTTCCATGGCTGAAAGCTCCAAGGGAGCTGAAACCTGGAGCAGGCTCAGGACCCAAACCCTGACCAAGGGAGGGGATGAGCCCCAAGGGTCAAACTCAGCAAATGGGATTTTTTTAAAGAAGACTAGGCTTGTTTATAGCAAGGTCACTGCCTATTGGTCAGATTTGGTATTTCTTCTGTTCCAAACTGCCTATCCAAAATCCAGCTCCGTGTTCCAGATGTGGTTTGATTCCAGCTGCCTTTGTGAAGGTTTTGCTCCTAGCTGTAACACTGCTGCTCCAATTTTGCTTGATGTTTTTGCTGAACTCTCAGAGGCACTCAGCCTTTCTGCCCTGTTCCTGCAGCAGGGGTGGTGCTGAATGAGCAGCGGTGAAACTGCTACAAATGCCACTTTGGGCTCCCACAAGTGTGGGGTGTGTGACTGCCCGAGGGCTGCAGCCCATCACCCAGAAAAAAAAGGGCTAAATTAAAATAGCAAAGTATTTCTCCACCCAACATATCCCCCTGTGAGAGCCAGGGCAGGCTTTTATAATTACCTGCACTCCAGAAAGGTGCATTCAGCCCTGATTCGATCCTTTGGAAAGCACAAGGATAAAAATACATGTATATATATATATATATGCTATGTATATATAGAGAAAGTTGAGCTTATTAAGATACAAGGATCTGCCTTTTCCTATGGGAATTATTTCACTTCAGCTTGCAAGTGGAGATATTTCCCAAAGGCACAATTGGCATGATTCATGTTACAGAATTTCTAAGTAATGAACTTTTTACTAACAGTGAAAAAAACTGATTGACCTGATTTAGGTACCTCTTATAACACCAGGCAGGAGCTAAAGCATCACTTTGGAGGTGCAAGCTCTCAATTTGATAGGAAGTTTAAAAACATGCTTATGTTGAGGAATAAAGGAAGGGGAAAAGAATTGGACAGAAATAAAAAGGAGATGAGGAGAGTGGAAAGCAAGCTGGTGGGATGAAGGCTGGAAGACTGATGGCACTGAGCTGCAGGCATTGCTGGAATTTTTGTTTATTGTTTTTATCTGAGTCCATCTCAGAAATGTCCAATTGCTTACAAATATTGTGAGATGTTTAGGGAAGGTACAAAGCAATTGTACCTTACACTTGAGGAAACCTCAAACCAAACGAAGCCATAGAGACCCCCAGAACAAACAAGAGCAAGGAAAATTGAATTCAGAGATGGTTTTGCAACTGCTTTGACACAGACACCTGCTTAAATCTCTACCAAAAGTGCTTTACTCTGTCCTTTGCAGTGGCTGCAAGAGGTGAGTGACACTCACAGAAAGCAGCAATAAATACAAGTTTTCCTGCACTCTGGCAGCAGATGACCCTTAGAAACAGTAACGTTCACTGGACAGAGCCCTGCAAAGTTCTTCAGAGAGGAACCCTGAGGGGAGAGAGGATGGCCCCACTACAGAGCACTTGGGAGTTTGCATTTGCAATGGAACTGCTTCAGGATGAGCCATTCTTCTCCAGCTGTTGGCCAGGAATAGAAAGACATTTTGAAATCCAAGACAAAGCTTTGAAATGAGTGCTACTTAGCAAACAGCATTTTTGTGCATAAATGTCAGGGTTATTTCTTTAAAAATGACACAATCTGTCTTTTCCTGAGTGCCCATTAAGCACTATTATCTCTAAGATGCTTAGGAACATAAGGTCTTTATTAAAGCTGAAGAAATCCGAGTTGATCCTGAAAAAGCATGGATAAATCAGATCACAGCCTGTCCCCCAGTACATCCCGTGCAGAGAGGAGGTGCTGGAGGGAGGTTAAAGTTGGCAGGGGGGACATTTTAAGCTCGAACTGGAGTCTTTGGCTGACGTTTTTCTGGATTCCCTGGAGGCAGAGCTGCCTGTCCAGCCAGGAATGCTGGACATGGGGGAAGCCCCAGAGCTGCAGAAACATCTGCAAACTGCTGTGCACGCTTTGCACTTTGAACCATGCAAAAAATTACATCCTGAGCAAGAGTTCGAACACTGAGGATCCAAAATCCTGGAGTTTGGAGCTGCTCCTCTCACTCTGGAGAAAAGAATTGAAATAATTTGGAGAAAAGACTTAAAATCATTCAGCTAAACTGGAGAGGACTTTGCCTGGGATTGTGCCCATCCCTCCTTCTCCCCAGATGGTGCCAGGCTGGCATTAAGGAAGGATAAACCTGAAGTTTAAAAGTGAAAACTGCAAAGAGACGTGAGTGATTTGATGGATGTTCATTGTAAGAAATAAATCCCCCTCTTTAGCTTTTCTTGGCATAAAGGAAGGATATAAGCACAAATGTTGCCAGGTTTCCCACTGGATCCATGGTTTTGATTGTCCTGAAGCTCCAGACACACATTTGGCGTTTGGGGGACATGAGGAAGTTTGCAGGTTTTGCTCAGGATTTTCTTTAAACCCTACAGCAGCATATTTTCCCCATGCTGCTGCATTGTGATTGTGCCTCCCTTTAACTGGCATTAATGCAGTTTCATCCTTTATTTCTCAGGTCTCAGGAAGGAACACTGAGAAAATGGGCTGCCATTCTCCTAACCAGGGCATTATTTAATAATTATTTACCTTGCAGCCTCAGCAGCAGCTGTTTCAAAGGAAACCAAGGCACATTCTCAGTTCTGGGAAGTGTAATGTCTAAGGAGCTCATCTGAGATGATGCTCTTAAGGGTGGGTGCAGATTTTCCAACAGATCCACTCTTATGAATAATGTTTAATCAGCACCTGTGCTTGGAGCTGCCACATTTCCTCATAGTAATGGTGGTTGGCTCTTGAAAAGACACTTACTGGAGGTGCCTGCAGTTGAAAGCTTTCTTGGTAATTATCAATCTGGAACATTTCTGTTCCTCAATCTACCGAGGGCCATTTGAGCCTGAAGAATGCCTTATTCACCGTCTACATTTGCAAATATGAAAGCACCAAGTGTAAACAAAACACTGCTGTACCTGATGACAACTGCACATCAAGTGCTAAATTATACAGAAATATGGAATGCGAGCCCAAACAACTCCAGGAACACTTTATTCTCGGAATGCTGCCCTCAGAAAAGAACTTGGAGAATCCCAGACTGGTTTGGGTGGGAAGGGACCTTAAATCCCACTCAGTGGCACCCCTGCCATGGACACCTTCCACCATCCCAGGCTGCTCCAAGGCCAATGTCCTTGGACACTGCCAGGGATCCAGGGGCAGGCACAGCTGCTCTGGGCACCCAGGGCCTCTCCAATCACTCACAAGAGTGTCAAAAGGAGAATCTTATAGCTGAGACACCTTCCTGCAGTGAGGGCAGATCTGGGGATGCCTGAGGCAGCAATGTCACATCCAGAGCAATCCCAACCACGAAATGTCCAACATCTGCACCTTGTGTGCACACAGGAATGTCCTTCACCACAAATCCCACTCAGATTGATACATTTCACTGCAGCAGCTTCACTGGGAGCAGCTTTATCAGGAATTAATAATGCTACTTAGAGATGGTACTTACAGTTATTACATTTATTACACTAAAGGTCTTCTTAGTTGTAGTTATTACACTTTTGGATAGGGAAGCTAGATATGTACTTTGGAAAAAAGTGGCAGGAAAATCCTGGATGATTTTACCCAGGGGTTAAAACTGTGTTTAAAAAGTTAATAAAAAAATATTAAAGAAAGAAGAAGAAGACAATTATCTGAAAAACTGTTACAACATCTCCAGGCCCCACAGGGTGAATATCTGAGTTACTAAATTGTTACTCATATTTTAAAATACCAAAGTTTATGATACTGGGCATATATATTTTAGGGTTTTTTTACCCTCATAACTTCATGGTAAGAAATAAATTTCCATCAAAAGTCCATAAAATAGCCTAGCCATGAAGAGGAAACTGTAATTAGTACAGTGTGTGAAGATGGCTTCAGTTCAATTAAATATTTCCATAACTAGTGAAACAAAATGGCCATCGTTTCAATCTGTTACCACCAATCTCCAGATTGAACAATTAAAACAATTAAAAACAATTAAATTTCCAAATAAAATTAAAACTGCAGCTGAAGGAGATGTGTGATATTTTTCCTTGCTCAGCTTTCCTGTGTGTGTCAGGATTCCCACTCAGAGTATTCAGTGACTGGACATTTGCACAGGTTTATGTTTTTTGGCAGAATTGGGGTGAGGGCATGGAACGGAGCTGCTTGTTTATGCTGGGACATGATTTGGGGTGTGAAACCCTAGAGCAGCAATAAATCCTGGCCAGGGAGCTCCTTGCAGAGCTGTGTGTGTCACAGCAAGCTGGGGCACACAGTTGATGTGACAGCACCAGCCTTGCTCTGCCCTGTGTTTTCTGAGACACAGAACATGGAACAATGGTCCAGTGACCCAGTGCAGCACATGCCCTACGTAAATGAAATGCTGTGTACACGACCGTGGTGATTGTGGCTCACTACGTGACATATGTCTAATGATTTAGATTGGCTGCTCTTGAGAGGGATTTCATTTAAGGCACTTATGGCATTGGGCTCATATTATTTGCAAGAGTTGATTGAAGCTTATGTTTTCCCCTGCAGCTTGTGCTCAGCTGAGGATCATCCTCTGCCTGCATCCATTTGTCTCCTGCAGGATCTCAGCTGTGGGCTCCTGCCACACTTGGGTGTGCCCAGCCACTTCCCAGAGACCTCAGAACCTGCTGGAACATCACATGCCACAACAGAAGCGCCCTGTCCCGGTATTGGATTGTTTTATTTATTTTTTGTAACATGTGCCATTTTTAAAGCTGCCTTGGCAACAGGTTTGGAATCTCTGGTTCCCATGAGAATGAGGAAGAGCTGGCTGTGCACCCCTTAAGGAGCTTCTCCATTTCTGTGTCTCTCAGTGCTCCACTGGAGCAGTGCTCATTTCATTATCACAGAAGCCCAGGATCCCTGAGGCTGGAAAAGCCCCCCAGGATCACCAAGTCCCAGCTGTGCCCCATCCCCACCTTGTCCCCAGCCCGGAGCACTGAGTGCCACTTCCACACCTTCCTTGGGCAGCTCCAGGGATGGGGACCCCAAACCTCCTAAGAACCCAGCCCCTACAGAGCAGATCTGCACTCCTTCCTAGCCCAGGAACATTCTGGAAACGCTGTTTTTCCTGAGGGGAAAGAGCCAGCTTGAGCTCTGTGCCGCATCAAAAAACGTCTTGCTCAGTGAAACCTGGAGAGAAAACCACCTGGGGTTTAAGGGAGCATTAGATAGAAATCAGCTAAATGGGTTTGAGAGGAGAACAAACACTAAGCTGCTTTAAATAAAAGAGTTAGAACATGGAAGTGTGAATTTTCACACTTTGCTGTGTGTGGATATCTTGGAAAGCCTCATTCTGATTCCTCTCTGCTCCCTAATGATTATTACATCTTCCTTGCACAAAATATGGAGTATTTCCTGAGATAAACCTTTGCCTTCATATCCACTGTAGCAAATGAAATCTTTGAAATACTAAATTGTTTCAGAAAAGGGAAATGAGGGCACCCTTTAATTCACAGGTGACACCAGAGTGGGTGGGCAGGAAGTTCTGCCTTTGGATATCAGGGAAATTTTTATATCAGGGAAATTCCTTCTCCAAAAGTGTGAGCAGAGGTAGAATGAAGGTTTGAATTCTAGAAAAGGCAATAAAAATACATTATTAGGTATTTAGAACTCATTTTTGTTCTATCAAGCTGCAGCAGGAGGCCAAGTTAGCTTATTAATATAAGAAATTGCTGCTGATCCTCAACACATTTTGACCAATGTGTGAGAACTGGCAAGAAATGAAGAGCAGGAGAAAATGAAAAAGATCATCTAAAAGTTCCTGGCTGAAAAATTCCTGTTGCCTCAATTCACTGTTTATTTTTTGTTTTCTGCTGAGCTCCTGGAGCATGACTGGGATCTTTTCAAAGGGGTGGAGATCTTTAAAATCTCCTTATGTGGAGGTTGTGCATTTTTTACACCAAGATGTAAAAATCAATTCCAAGCTGTTTCTGCCCTGCAAGGAATCTTGCCACATGCCCTGCCCAAATCCAAATGAGTTTGGGAAATTGTGACATGAACTTTACCCAACCTGCCCTATGATATTCATCAAATTAAACATTAAAAATCAGGAGGGCTGTACAATAGTAATGCAAACTTAAATTAATTCATTTTCTCCCTCTTTTTTTCTCCACTGAAGAAGGAGAGATGTGAGAACCATCTGAAAACCAGTGGAATTTGCAAAAATGAAAATGCCACATTTCAAGCCTTTGGAAGACTGCTGATGTAGCTTTCCAGCAAGGAGGAAATGAAGAATCCAAAGGTTTGTCCTTTTATTTAAAACACAGCCTGGCCTGGGCTTGCTTTGATGCTCTAACAGTGAGACTGATTTCTCCTCAGCACATGAAATTATATTGTGGCATTAGGATAAAAAAAAAAGCAAAGCTCAGCTAGAAGCTGTATGGCTCCATCCAGAGTGCCAAACATATTTTTGGTGTTTTCTTTTTTGCTTTTAGGGAGCATTTTCTGCTGGTTTTCTTAACAACTCTTAGACAGCGGTGGTTTAATAAAATCATCTCGTGCTCTGAAACATTTGAATAATGAATTGAGTGATGGAGCTGTCAGCTCTGTGCTGCTCAGCTGACCAGCTGTCACACCAAGGACTCTGTGGCAATTGGGAGATGTTGGGTTTGATGTTTAATTCCCTCATTCCATCAAAAGACTTTATTTGAAAAGAGTATTTGAATCATGCATGTGCTGGAGATGTTCCTTATATCTAAATCATCTGCAAGCAGCAGTGGGGCTTTAAAGATTAAATCACTCAAAGATTTATTATTTTATTAAAGAAATCAGCTTTTTCTTCGTGTGGGGACTTGTGTTATGAAAGTGCTTCCTTTGCATTATTCAGACTTGGTGGTGATTAATCACAGATTCCTTCAGGCAGCCAAGTGCACCTCGTGCAAAATGTGCCTTGTGCTGCAGAGGCTGGGGCACAGCCCAGCACAGCACAACACTAGAAACTTTTATTTTCTTGGGAATTTTAAACATTCCAGGTCAGTGTGGAGCTCCAGGAGCTGGGAGGACAGGCATGGGGGATAAGCTCTGCCCCATGGGGAGGTGTTTACAGCACCCAGTGCAAGAGCTCCATGCAGATAGAACCATTGTTGGGAAAACGTGAACCTGAGGATCATTCTGAAGTTCCAGCCTGCTGCACAGTGACATTCAGAATTATCCCTGGGAGATGCCTTGGATTTTAGGATACTTTACAACTTGCAACAAACCCTTTTGCAATTAGTCATTCAAGGTGTTAAGGCCCCAGTTTTCAGGATTGGCCTCTGTGCCTGCAAATAATTACAATTTATGGCAGATGGGGCAAGGGCAGTCTTTGACAGTAGAGCTCTGCCTGCCTGATTATCCCACAAAAAGATGGTTCTGTGCTATGCAATGTTACCAGAGTAATCTGTCTTTGGCAAACTGCTCCCATAAAATCAGAGCCTGACTTGAAGTCCTCTCAGAAAAAACCCCACCCCCAAAAAAAGTAAAACAGTAATTATACAATTACTCNATTTTTTTTTTTTTTTTTTTTTTTTTTTTTTTTTTTTGCAACGCAGCTTTAAAAATCTTAAAAATCTTTCTTTAAATATGTGCTTTATTGTTATCATAATTTCCCTGGGGCCTGCTGCACTGGCAAACTTATGTGCATCACCTAAAAACGTCACTGTGGTGCCTTTGGTGCACATAAAAAAGACAGATTTTCCTTAATGTTGTTCTAAAAACTATTTCCATGTTCCAGCATTCGGATTTATGAAGCATGGGCTGTATGTATTATATAATTTTATTTTAAAAGCAGTAGACTTCCAAAAAGTAAATAGGGCCACCATTAAGTAAAAAATAAAAGAAGCACAACAACAAAAATAAAAAGGTGTTATGTTAAAGGAGGCAAAGCATCAGGGGTTTTATAAAGCTTAATTTGTGCTCCTCTCCATAGGCTTGAGAGTGCTTACATGTAAATATTGTGAGTAATTCAGATCCCACCCCAGTGTGCCAGTGGTTTTAATGCCTCTCCTCCCCAGCAGTGCTGTTTAATGTGCAAAGGAGGCAGGAGGTGCTGAAATGGGCTTTTCCCCACGCTGTGAAGTCTTTGTCAGGGCTGTTCTCTCTCCTGGAGAAAAAGAAAAGGTGGGTTTTGCAAATGGAAATGATGCCATCCTTACCCACTCAGCTGGGTCAACATGCAGCCAGTGAGACACTGAGGTAGCACTGCCTGAAAACCCTGAGGAGTGAGAAATTCCCTGCACTGAGTGCTGCAGACTCCTCTCAGGTGTAGAAAAGGTTCTCTGAGCAAAATCACTTTGTATTTTCCAACAGATCCCCTTTTCTGACCCACTCCTAGCATCCAGGGTCCAGCTTCCTGGACTAATGCACTCAGAGAAACAAGATTTTTATCTCATGCTCGGCTCCCATTCTGCAGCTTGCCCCTGTCTTTGCTTTTTAATTGGGTGACTTCTGATTTTCCCAGAGATGGTGGTAGCTACAGTGAAATTACAGAGCAGCAGTCTGTGGAAATAGGAGATGTGGGTATCTTTTAAACAGTTCATTTTTGCAAATATGCTAAAGCTGTCACATTACCCTTGCTTACTTCTCACTCCCTGATCTAGACACAGGAGGAGTGCAGCAGGAAAACTGGGGACTATTAAATAGCAACATTTCAGTCACAAAAATTGAAGGGTTTTAAAAATTGATTCAAGCCCTAGCCATAGTGCAGATGGTGTTAGAGAACTGCAGTGAATTTGGGTAACAGTGTTTTACATGCATGTCCAGATGCACAACCAAACTGAAGGAGGCTAAGTTTAGATTGGATATTGGGAAACACTTCTTTACTGAGGGCGGTGACACACAAATGCTGGAATTAATGTGCTCCATCCACCTGTCCTGGGTAGTGCTTGGCTCAAAGCACACAGTTCCTTGTTTACCCATGTCAAGTTTCCTCATGGATTGGGGTGGGGTCACATGTTAAAGTGCCAGGAAGGAGCAGGATGGAGGCAGCCAAGTGCTGGCAGCAATCTGGGCCCCTCTGCCCTGCCCTGGACATCCCCAGGACTGGTGAGGCTGAGCTCAGGCTCCTCCCAGACCTCTCCTCTGCCCTTCCTTCCCCACATCCCTTCTTTTTCAGCCTCTAACTAAATAAGAACTACATCTGTGGTGGTTGTTTCCTTGCCTTGGTGCCCTCATTCCTTTCTGCCATTGCTCCCAAAAAAGCCATTTGGTTTCCTTCTGTGCCCCAGTTTGTTTCTCATCCCTACTTTCATCCACTCATCACTTCTGTTCTTTTACCCTGCGCCAGTATTTACTTTCCTGGCCAATATTTTCCTTCCTAAATCACTTTATTCCCTTTCCAGCGCATCCCAACCAACATTACTTTGAATGTCACATTTTATTCTTTATTCTTGCATAAAATTTTCCCTAAAAAGCCCCAAAGTGGTAACAACTTCCACAATTTTCCTCTCAAAGCCTTACTCAGCTGTTCTGATCCTTCTGTTATCATCCCTTCCCTCTCACTTTTCATTTCACTTTCACCTCCTCCCCTTCACTTTTTCCCTTAAGTTTCCATTACTCAGCCACACAGCCTTTCTTGTATTTCACAGTATCATCTCTGCTGCAGCCCCACCTCTCTCCCCCTCCTTTTCCATGAGAATCCAAGAGTTTGTTCCTTCTCCTGGCCCAGGTTTTGCCAAGGATGGAGAGATAATTCATCCCTGCATCCCAAAGCAGTGGATACCTGAGGCCTGATAATGGAACAGAGATAAGAGCCCTAATTTGCTATTATTCTCAAAATCAACTGCAGCTAGAAATTCCAGCCCAAAAAGAGACTGTAACTTTCAAGCACAGTAAAAGCTGTCTGTGACAATCAAGTGTGGAACCCTGAATTAAATGAACTGTCAGGTGCCACACTCACCAGCTTCGAACTTAGCCATAACTCAGTCAGTATCAGACATAACTCCCCTGCTTCAGAAGTTATTAAAATTTTAATAAAAACAAGGAGATGCTGGGACAAAAGCATGTTAAGGTGGCGTAAAGGTTGTGCCTACATCTCGTTAATTTAAAGGCAGATTAGCCCTTAACTAGAATGACTTAATTAAATATTTCCAAATAGGAGCATGCTTAGATTTCCCTGCATTTTCAGTTGTGGTTGGAACAGGTTCCAGCTGCCTGGTGCCAATGGGGTCTGAGCCCTGTCCTCCCAGGAGTACCTGGCAAGTGCAGCTCCCTCAGCCCCACAGGCAGAGCTCGTGTCTCTGCATTCATACCTGGCCAGGTTACTTCCCCAGGACGTTCCCAGTGCCTCTGTGAGCTGTGGAAGGCCGGGGGGTTCCTCAGTGTCCTGTGGCACTGGGCTGCAGGTTGTGAGGAGCCCTTTACACCACCCCTGCTGCCAGCCTGGTGTACCTTAATCCCTGATTCAGCAAGCCACGAGAGCTCATTGTGGATCCTCTTTCTCCCCAAACCCCTGGTGATTTCCCAGCCCTCTGTGTCTGTCCCTCTGTCCCTCTGTCTCTCTGCACACCTTCCTGTTGTGCTTCCAGCTGTCTTTACTGAACCTCCTTACTCCTGAAAATCCAGGCAGTGCTGTCCCAAATAATGTGTGCACACACCCTGCACACGCTGGGACCAAGTGACCTTTGCAAACCCAGTCCTTGCCAGCCCCAGCCTCCCTCCCTGGCTGGGATCTGCCTTTTAAATGCTGCTTTCTAGCTTTGGTGAGCTCCAGGCTGAGCTCAGGGTGGCAAACACAGAACACAAACCAAACCCCAGCAGCAACAAACTCTCCAGCTCCCACTTTTATAGCTATTATATACCCATATGTATATAAAAAATCTGTGTTTGGGGATTACTTAAACCAATTTTCCTTCAGTGAAGACTCTGGCAGCCATCAGAATTAGAAGGAACATTCTCAGTAAATTGTTTGTGCAGTTATCAAATGTCTCTGGGTTCATTTCAGCATTTAATCACCCTCAGAGGCTGGGTTGGCCTCATATGTTTGGGCATCCTTTAATCATGGAGGAATTAACTGCCAAATCCTGCTGGGGTTTTTTTTGTTTGGTTCATTGTTTGGTTTGGGGTTTTTTTTTTTTTTTTAAGTATATTAATTTCATGTACCAAACGAGGATTTATAGGGGTTTGGGTTTTGTTTTTTCTTTTTTTGTTTTCATGAAGCTGCCCATAATTCTTCACCCTAAGCAAAAGTGAATTCTTGTGGGTGCTGTCCCCAGACCCTTCCTGCAGGTCTCTAAGGTGATCATTCCCAGCCATCCCAGAACAGGGATGCTCCAGGGCAGGGAAGCATTCCCAGGAACACGTGTAGAGAGTGTCCTCCTTCCATTAATTCTGCTGGGACCTTGTCATTAATCTCTGGGATGCTGCAGGTGCATTTATTAGCAGCAGAGCCCCTGTTCAAATGTTGGGATCCTCTCTGACACATTAAGCCATTTTTAATTTGCTTCCAACATCCCCAGCCTCTCCAGCAGACATTGGATAACTCTAGGATCCTAAATAAGCCACAGTGACTTGGGGAGAAAGCAAGTGAGTTATTAATCTTATGCAAATGCCTGTTTAATTCTCAGGATCTTGGCACCATTGTAAGTGCTGGAAGTCATGGACTATGAAGAGAAAAGGTAATTTCCTGTTTGTTTAATTGATCTTCTGTAGCTCCTCTCTTAGCTGGTAAAGCCAGGTAATGGAATTTGCAATGTAAAGTCATTATTAGAAGTGCCAGTATGACATTTGATTAATCCAGGCTATTTAGGCTTAATAATACACACTTGACTTATGTTCTGGAAGCAAAATTGCCTGCTATTTCCCCTCCTGCTTTTTAAATATATTTATAAATATCCTTAGCGTGATGATCTATGAGCCCATTCCTTCAGGCGTTGTTCTTAGGAAGTGCTAATTCAGCAGTGGGATGTTTGCTCTCAGATTCACACCCACGGGCAAGTTTTGGTGCCATCCTTTAGGAATTCCTTTAGGGGCCTGGTGCCATCCTCAGCCCCCTGCAGCTCCAGGGAATCCCAGGCAGAGCTGGTGGTGCCTCAGGAGCTGACACTGCTCTCCCTGGCTGTGACTCAATCCTCTGCCTTGCCAGGGCTTGGATCCAGCAGCAAAGAGCAGCGCTGGGAGTGTCCAGGGAGGAGAGAGGCCATTCGTCACCTCCCTTCTGGGAGTGTCACACCAGAGCCAGGGCAGCTCCGGGGCACTGAGAGCTTTTGTCTCCACACACATCCATCCCCTGGGCCATTCCTATCACAGATGCAGCATCTTTTATGGATCCCCAGCCACGGCTAAACATTCCCTTTCATTATTCCTGCCATTGCTTTAATCAGCAGTGACCAAGACATTTCCTCTTACGATGTGTTCTGCAGTGAAAACAACATTTTTCAAGTAAGGTGTAAGAGATGACAAGGGCTGTGGAAGATCCAGGTTACTTTATGGAAGTATTTTTTGCACTTATGCTACAGAAATTTTTCTGTTTCACGTTTAACTTAATTTCACAATAATTGCTCTAACTTGTATTTCCATCCCAGTAATATTTACTGCAATCACATTCATTTGATTTGATCATTTATGTTCCACTGCCGTGGCCAAAACAGACAGAGCACTGCTTCATGTCACCATTGGTCACACCTTACTAAACCAAACAAAAACAATTACTGTAAACACTCCTGAACTGGAGCACATTGCACTGCAAAGTGTGAGGAAAATGCTTTTAAATTGAATTCTTTTCAGGGAAAAAAACTTCCCTTTGTTTTGTTCGTAGTTGCTCTGTGCTTCTTAGCCCAGCTATGGTCTGTAGAGTCAGAATTGTAAGGGATGAGGAATATTAGTAAAAAAACATTTAGTGTTACTCCGTTACAGGCTTCAGAAGGAGATTACCTCTGTAGATTGGACAGAAATGCTTCTCAGTGTATCTCTTCCTGAGGGGAGCCCACAGGAGAGCTGGAGAGGGATTGGGAACAAGGCATGGAGGGACAGGACACAGGGAATGGCTTCCACTGCCAGAGGGCAGGGATGGATGGGATCTTGGGCAGGAATTGTTCCCTGTGAGGATGGAAAAGCCCTGCCACAGGGTGCCCAGAGCAGCTGTGGCTGCCCCTGGATTCCTGGCAGTGGCCAAGGTTGGTCACTGGGGCCTGGAGCAGCCTGGGACAGTGGAAGGTGTCCCTGCCGTGGCAGGGGTGGCACTGGATGGGCTTTAAGTCCATTTCTACCCAAACTATTCCAGGATTTTTTCAAGGTCAGGACTGCCTGCAGAGAGCACCTGAACAAAACAAACACAAGCAGGGCAGATGTGAAAACAAACACTTTTTAAACAGACAAACAAACAAACAAAAGCTGGCCTGGAGCCAGTGTTTTGCAGCACTTTTTGCACCAAGTCAGGGGTTGCTGGGAGCCCTGGATCTGACTGAGAGGGAAGGAGTGGGTGTTAGTTTGCCTTCCACCAGGAGAAGAGCCAAGTGCAGCTCTCAGGGATGCTGGGGGTGGGATGGGGATACAACACCACTGGCTCTCCCCAGATGTCCTTTCTCCATGAATCCACATCATCCTCCCCTCCATCCCTCAGCTTGGCTCTGGTCTGTACCTCTCACATAATGAAGCTGCTCTGTGCTCTGTGCAGTCAGAGCAAGATGGGGACTGGGCAGGGAGCAGCCTGATTTACCCTGGAGTGCCAGCTGCTCCCAAACGGGAATGTTCCCTTTGGAGCAAAGTGCAGGCTCTAAACAGAGTGGCAAAGTTGCAGTAGGCTGGTGTTCGTGGGGAAAATTATTGTCTTATTGGACTGGGCCCCCATGAGCAAGGAAAATGAAATCTCTGTATGCTCCATGCCCTAGCAAGTGTCACCTCCTGGAGAGAGCTCCCAGGAGCACAGCACACCGTCCCCATCCCCTGCAAATCCCAAAAAGGTGTGCAGAGACAGCTGCCAAGGTGCCCAGCAGGAAAAATCCATCTCCAGAGCAGGGGATGGATGAGAAAGGCTCCATCAGAGGGCAAAACAAAGGCTGCAAGAGCACAAGGTTTCTCCTTCTAAACCCAGTTTAGCTGGTGTGGAGGGGTGATACAAAGGGAGGGGAATGCTGGAGACACAACCACAAGCACAGGAGATGTGGATAAACCAAAGGCAGTTCTGGAGCTGGCTTACAGATGAAAAGCTGAGTTCTCAGAGAGCAGAGGGAAAAAGGTCCTCTCTTGCACTCCCCAATCCTGCCCCTCCTAAGAAAGTCCAGGCTGGGGTGGGGTGAGGGAGCAGAGCAGGAGCAGGGAGCACTCAGCATGCCCAGGCACTGCTGGGGAAGGGCAGTGTTATCCTGCAGACTCATCACTCAGCAGCAGGGACAGGCAATGGTTTCCAGGCGCTTGCCTCCTCTTTGGTGGCTGTTGAAAAGCTGTTTGTGTTGCTCTGGGGGTATTTTATAATCTGGAGAATAGATGTGTTTGACAAGCCCTAAGTGTGAGCTGCTGCTGTGCTGCACGAAATATCTGCTGGCAGCCCCATTTGGAGGCAGGGCTCGCTCCTCCCTGTGCACAAGTCTTCTGCTTTCTGCCTTGTTTATCACCATTACCTCCTGTCCTGTCCGATGCATTCCCTGGCCTATAAATGCAACTTTCATTCTGCACTTAACAGTGCTGAGGACTTCAGTAAATTGCCTTGCAGTCATGCTGCATTTTCTTCCTGCAGTGCCTCCTATTTGCACACAGAAATAGTTACTATTCATTGTGGCTGGCACTGAAAACCCCTGAAACAGAAGGTGAAGCTCCACCTGTCTCAGAGCTGCCTCACTTTGTGAACTGCACAAACAGACCAGATTAAAGCAATTGCTTTTGCTACACCCTAAATTCTGCATTACAAACTATTGTGCTTACAACATTCTATTAAATTCTATTCTGTTCTATTAAATTTTATCAGCTTATTAGTGCTTGTTAGGTAAATGCTGTGCTCAGTCTTTGAGCACATTTTGGCTCTTGGCTTCCCTGTGCCCCACTGCTCCAGTGGAAATCAGGATGCTTGACTTCTTAAAGATTTTTCTTGGGAGCAGAGGTGTTTAATCTTCTCCTAATAAAGTAAATATTGGTTAATCGAAGCTTAAGCTGGCAAAAAGATTAGAGACATTTAATTAGTCAAAATTATAGCTCATACTGTAATACAGTAAATTACATTAGACAGGCTTTACACTTCAAAATTACATTAATGGCTGCATGCATTTTCTTAATATTATCATCTTTAATCTTAGATCCCCGAAGATACTAATAAGTCTCTAGCCCATCACTGACTTGAACATCATTATTTAAAATCAGCTTTAAGTTACAGGAAGTAATTATGCACCAAAAAGGGCAAAATTATGCACCAGAAAGAGGCAAGATGGTTCAGGATGTGAGATTTAACTGAACCTGTTGTGCTGATATTGCAAATATGGGATGGCAGGGAGCAGCTGGCTGGAATTTAGGGAGAGGTGTCCCTGTTCCACTGCCCTCACCTCCCTCCTTGTGCAGGGACACAGCCACCTTTAAGGAACAAATGCCTTCTGTAAGGAGCTCTTCAGAGTTCCACAGAATGATCCAGGCTGGAAAAGCCCTCCAAGAGCACTGAGTCCAAGCTGTGCCCATCCCCAGCTTGTCAGCAGCCCAGAACACTGAGCATCCTGTCCAAGCTTTCCTTGGGCACCTCCAGGGATGGGCACTCAAACCTCCCTGGGCAGCCCCTGCCAAGGCCTGAGCTCCCTTTCCATGGGGAAATTCCTGCTGCTGTCCAACCTGAGCCTGCCCTGGCCCAGCTGGGGCTGAGTCCTTGCCTGTCATCATTTCATCCCTGGCTGTCCCTAGAGGGACATGCAGTGGCAGCATCAGTGGCTTGTTCTGGCTCTCAGGAGCCCATGGGCACAGATTTCTGTTCTATTTGATGCATTTAATAGATTATTGCTGTTTCCAGCACATGTCTCCAGGAGGCAGCTTGGGCAGAGGAGCAGTAACCCTGGGATGTCAGACTGGGGTCAGGAGCCTCTGCTTCAGTGGCTCAAGCCCAGCCCATGCTGAGCAAGCCTGAAATCCTGACAGCAAAACCTTCTGCCCCAATGTCTGATCTCACTTTAGAGGTGAATTTGTAAGGATTTTCCCTCTGGCTCCCCAAAGGGCACTACCCCATCTTTCACCTGAATCCATTCTGTGCAGCTCCACTGCCCACACTGCCCAGTCAGGGACTGGGGAGGAGGGAGAGGCACTGGGAGAACTCAGCAGAGCTGGGGGACACTGTGCTCGAGGAATGGGGCAAAGAAGAGGAAAAATCTCATTTTCTAAAAGCAAAATGAAAGCATGAGAGGATGGGGAAGTGAAGAGCAAAACAAAGACAAAGTTCATGTTTCAGCCCTGCTGATTTGGAGACTTCCATCCCAATGTAAATCAGAATTTCTTCTGTCAATAGAAGTCACAAAGGACAGGCAATAAGTACTGGGAACTCACAGTGTTCCTACTTAGAAAGTTTTTCCTCTTTCAGGGACATTTTCTTAATTATACTAATTTGTCAAATGTACCTTCAGTCTTACAAGAAGTTTCCTTCTCTGCATTTGTTAAAAGAAAGATAATTGCATCTGGAAAGCAGCAAAATGAAAAGAACTTTAATTATGCATTATAATAACAAATGTGTTCTAGTTCAGGTGAGCCAGACCAATTATATGTGATTAGTGAATGGAAACAATTGATGTTTTTGCATTTTCATTTGTGTCTGCTGACCTTTGCTGGTGAATGAGCTACAATCTGTCTTCCCTTGGTGCTCAACACAGAACAAATATTTTAATTTATAGAGCCATTTGGAGAAATTATTGCAGTCTGATCAGAGACAAGTTTTACTGAACTTGATCTGTACTCCATTCTCACAGAGGAGAAAAATGATTCTTTGCAGCTCTTTTTCTGAAAAGGACACACAAGGAGGTGAGGCTTTGGATTTCCTCTGGTAATGTTGACACAGTGGAAGAAAAAGTAATTAAAACTCATATTAAAAATTATGCTGCCTTTAATATATCCTTCATTTTCCTCTGTGACATGTGATTTCTGGTGTTTACTTTTACTTAGCACTTCTGAGTCTCTTAATCAGGTGCCTGAACCATTTGGGGCACTTGAAAATGCCTTCTTTAATAGAGACATAGAAAAGAAGCTGTGCAAATGTAAATCACCAGCAACTCCAGTAACTCCTTATTTTACCAAACCTCAGCTTAGGGAAAGTGTTGCTAAAAAAACCAGCTTCAAATGGGCTGTTAAAAACAGATCAAAGCCTTGCAATTACTGTGGCCCACTTAGTTCAGCTGGTATTTTCCTTGTGAGTATTTTGCCCCCCTCAGAAGTTGAGGCAGCACAGCTGGGTCCTGCTCAGAGCAGCAGCAGCAGGAGGAGGAGGATATTCTGCTATGAATGCAATATTCCATGAGTCCATTCCTCCAATACTGTGTCTTCAGATAAACCTTTGCAGATTCAATCCCAGTGAGGTTGTGCATCCCTGGGTGCACCTGGAAGGCAGCAGGGCTGCACAGAGGGAGCTGAGGGCAGAATTTGGCTGCTTACAACCATGAGGAGTGACAGGAGAGAAACCCCCTCCAGCCTCAGAATGCACAAGGAGCTTGGGACAGGAAAAAGCTGCTTTATTCTGGGTAAGTCTGATACAGAATTTTGGGGCACAGTGAGTGTGGATCCCTGCCATGACTTCATCACACCTTTATTGGGAATCTGTTTCATCATCAGAGAGTTAATGATGCTTTCATTCCTAATGAAATTACCTGCAGTAATCTCTAGTAAGAAAAGAAGCCCATTGGCAGGGTACCTGATGGCTCACACTTAGAGAAAGGACGTGCATGGAGGCACAGCAGAGATGGCCACACTAAAATATCCTGGGGGAGGGATGGTGCACCTGGAAGCCTGGCCAGTTTTTAACACGGGCATCAGGTGACCAAAGATCCCACCCAGCCACCGTGTTCTGTGACACCAAACAAGCTGGGAGAGGGGGGGATGAATGGAAGAAACAACCTGGACTTTTCCTGGCCTTTTTCTCTTACAATCCTCAAGGATTTCTGCACAGAAAAGCACCTTTCATTCCAGTGCAATAGCACTAAGCATTGCCTTCCCAATAGCAGCTGATCAAGTTATTTCCCCCATAATCAGCGAGCCTGCATTTTATCCTGTGCAATTGGGGGGATAATGATTAGTGTTTCCGTGCTGGGAACTTTGGGACTGAGCACAGATTAGAGGGTAGCTGTCCCCATGCATGTTCTGCAATCACTGGCAGCTAGAATTAATCCAAGCTAAATTGCCTTCCCAATTCTGCAGCACAGAGGGAGGATTCCTGGTGGTTCTGCACACAGGGATCCACGGAGGACGTGGAGCATATGGCACATGAATAGGAAGGTAAGGGAAGCAGATTTGCATACATTATATTTTTGCATGTCAAGATGAATTTTTTCATGGAAAGGGATGTTAAATCTCACCTGGTTCCTTCTTGCCAGAAAATTAATACTCCCACTTTTACCAAGGAATTTCTTCAGGTAGCTCTTAGCTATCCACACTCCTCATGTCCATGGGAATGTAACTGCAGAGGTGCAAGGCAGGTGATGCACTGACACCACAGGGGCTGAGGTGGACACTTCAGTCCTCTCCCCAGCAGCAAAGATTGATGGGTGTGAGGGTGTCCATCCTCAGACTGCACAGCTGACAGCTCCTGCTCACCCAGATCCCACAACAGGGAGTGTTCCTGCCCCAGAGCTGGGGTCCCAGGTGGGGAATGTCCTTGGCAGAGGCTGAGCTGTGGCTGCACCCACCCCTAGGAGAAGCAGAGCAGTCCAGCCTGGAGTTCCACCCTGCTGTCCCACCCCTCTGCTGCTCCTTCCTGCAGCCTCAGGTGAGAGAAACCTTTCCTCAGGTGGGGAGCAGACACCAGTGCACAGTGCCTGTCCTGCCTTCAGCTACACCCTGGTGTAACAAGTGACAGCCACCCCAGCTCCAGCAGCTGGAGCTATGAATCTCCTATGAATTACAGAGTGAAAAACACTCACTGCACGTGGCCAGCAGCAGCAGTTCAATGCCACATTCTCCTACCTGATACATCATGCAAGATGTTAGTTATTATCTGCCTGTGCACCAGCTGTGATTATTTATTCATTTGGAAATGCATTTCTCTGAGCTTGCCCTGCACAAAACCCACAATTTACATTTTCCAAAGTCCTGTGCTGAATATCCCTTTAATCTGGTTAAGATTTATCACCTGAGAAGTGTAAGTCTTGTCTGCTTGTGAAGAGTAAACTAAAACTCAGATGAGGAATAGTGCAGCAAGAGTTTAGTGTGTGTTAGTGTTTCACTCGTAAATTGAGGTATTTTTCTGTTTTACTCTCAGCTATTTCAGACTCTGCTGTGCTGCAGTCTGACATGGTGGATAATTCATCAGCCTGTATGTTTTTTATTATTATTACCTTTAGCAAAAAATCTTGAGTTTAGGAGAAACAAAACAGTAATTTTGCAATAATGTCACAACACGCTGGGTAAGAATATAATAAACCTTGTTATTATGGTCCTGGAATAGCAAGGAATCACTGAGCACAGTACACAAGAGCATTTATCCAGAATGCTTAAAACCACCCCGTGGATACAATGAAGTTTGAAACGCAAAGGGACTCACAAAGAGCACTCAGCTGCATCTTTTGGGCCCAAACCTGGATCTTCTGTCAGTGCAGGGCTTGATTTAGCTGTGCTCACACTCTCTTGGCCCTAATTTTATAACATGACCGTTCTCAGGTGACAGAACTTCAGCCCCTGAGTCTCTGCTTTGCTGCAGGTCACAGCCACTGCACAATTCCAGGAGACTGGGGAGCCAGCACTTGCAGCTGGGGAGTTTATGGGATGTTTTTGGACTTGACCTTAGGAAGCATCTAGGCTCCAAGCTCCCAGGAACAGAGCCCAGAACTCTGCTGTCCTCTCTCTGCACTCCAGCAGTGCCTGTGGCTGGCACTTCCCTCCCAAAGGCTGAGCTGCCACCCAAGCAGAGCCACAAGGAGCTGATGCAGAGCAGTTTCCTGATCACGAGGGCCTCTCCAGCGTGGAGAAGTGTCAGGAAGCTCTGCAGAGAGCTGAGTTATGCAGTGACACTGCACTGCCACATCACAGAGCTCTCCCAGCCACGGCTGCACACACAGGATGGATCTGCTTCACTCTGATGGGCAAGGCTGGGCACAGGGCATAGAGAGGAGAACATTTGGGATCACCTCAGCAGTGATTGCTCCTCCAGCTTCCAATGGGGTGTGAAATGCCAGCAGAAAGCTTTCTGCTCTTATCAAAATATTCCTATTTCAGCACTAATGCAGAAATTAGCACCAGGGCCTGATCAAACTCTGCTTGCATATGGTCTGGCAGGAGTGGGAAACAAGTGGGGAATTCTGAATGCAAGCATTCCAGAGCTCTGTTTTCTGAACACACAGCCTCCCAGAGCACTGTTTTCTACCAGTCCTGCACACACTCAGAAGCAGCACTCTGAGGCCATCCTGCAATCCAGAACCATCTCATCCATGCAGGAAATGAATCAGCACAGGAATGCTGCATGTCAGCAGTGCCACTGTGTGCCTCCAGCACAGGGCATTGTTCTTCACCACAGAACAGGCCCTGGAAAAGCATCTGCCCATTTCTTCTGCCTCAGGAGAAGCCCATCTCCACCTCCCAGCTCATCCTCACTCTCCAGAGAGGATCCCAAACACATTGCTGGCACAGGCACCCCCAGGATTAACAATCAATTTTCTTCTCTCAGTACAAATCAAAGTGGAGCTCTCTGACAAGCCAGATAGACAAACACAGAGGTTTAAGAGGGACATCCTGCACCAAGGGGAAAAAAGCAGCCTCTGTATTAGAATATCAATCCATCATTATTTAAGGATATCATTAATTAGCTCAGCCTGTACTCTGGCCTTTACCTCTCCTATTTATTCCAAGATTGTGAGGAAAACCCAACAGATTCTAGACACAGGATTTATATCCCGTGTCTGTTGTGTCTGCAGGGACTTGATGGGCACCAGGAAGGGATGCAAAGAGGGATTATCAGTGTCTATCCCATGGAGAATCATCCATGGAGACACAGTGCTGATCCCACAGCAAGAGTTTGGATCCAAATCCCTCTGAAGTCTGCCACCTTAGCCTCAGAACAAAAACCATTTTAATTTTAAAATGTTCAAAAACTATAGTGAACTTACGAGGTCTGAACATTTTTGTGGCTTTTTGGCTTGGCCTGTAACTGCCAGGAAATGCTTCATCCTTTCATGGTTTACATCCACCCAAAACTCCCCAGGCATTCCCTGAGTCCTGACTTTTACATTTCAATTCAGTTCAGGTTGGAAACGGCACAGGATTAGCTCAGCTCATCAGGAACAAATAATTGCATTTTAATGAATTGTAATCATTTGTAAACTGATTTTTATTTTGTCCTTTTATCAAGTAGGATGCAAAATCATGGATTTATTAGCACAAAGAAAATCCTCATCTTGCCACAAAGAGCAAATAATCCATTTTTGGCGTTAAATTTCTATCCTTTGGGGGTCATAAGAATTTTGGGCAGACACAGATCTCGTACTTTTCAACTTCCCAGTTTTACAGTTTAAACACAAGATGAGAAAAAATACGCCTGCCCTGCACAGACACCCCAACAGTCCCACCCTGGCACCCGAGAGCGTTGTCCACACCAAGTTAATTTTGAATTAATGACTTTACATCTCTGGGAAGAAAACAAAGAGATGCTTTATGTGTCTTCAGGTGCATCAGCACACGGATTTTCACGTCTTTGCAAGCATGCACAGCAGCATTGAAGAAAAAAGCCTGACTTCTCAGAAGAGATCTTCTCATGTTAGATATTCATCTATATAATTCTTTTCTGGATTCAAGTTTTCTTCCCAGCTGTTCACCAGCCCCAAACTGATGACTACACAATGAAAGCTATTTCCTACTAAAAGATGTTTTCTGCTGCACAATATGAAACCTCCTTGGAGAAATGTTTTGCTCCACCGTGAGAGGGGCATGGGCCTGGTGAGCCTTGTGTTTGTGCCCCAGTTCTGTTCCTCTCCATGTCCCTGCTCCATGGGGACACTGGCACAAGGGACAGTTGGTTCTGGCTCTGCAGGGTGGCCGTGCAGGGCAGGGAAAGGACAGTGATCATCTCAAGCACTGCAGTGCTCAGGACTCGGTTCAATGGCACTTGGGATGCAGCAAGCTGAGCAGGGAGGAGTGGATGGGATTATACAGGAGAAGGAGAAATCCATCCAGACCTGGAAAGCAATCCCCTGGATCCCACAGCAAAGAAGAGCCAGTGCCACGATGGGCAGGGTGGGGGAAACAAAAGCCAGGAAGGGGAAAACACAGAGGAGAAGTTGGGAAGAAGATCTTAATTCTCACACATCTAATTCTCACACAGAGGATGGCGCTACAGAGGTCAGGGAGCACTGTCTGAAAGGCAAGTGGGTGCAATGAAATAACACTAAAAAGATACTGACCATCCCAAATGAAAATGGATTCCTTGTAAGAGATGGCCCCTTTGGAAAGAGCTGGACACACCTCACAGGATGTGTCAACGATGCCATTACCCTGTGCCTGGTTAAGAAAGGTGCCAGTTTTACAAGAGGTAGTGCCTGAGGAAAGGGAAACACCAGGAAGATGTGGCCAAAGTTATTCTATGGTTCTCCAAGATAAAATCCCAGCTGTGCCTGATCCCCACCTTGTCCCCAGCCCAGAGCACTGAATGCCACATCCAGGAATTCCTGGGACACCTCCAGGGATGGGCACTCCAAACCTCCCTGGGCAGCCTTTCCACGAAAAAAAATCCTTCCTCAACATGCTTCAAATTAAAATTATTCCACCAGTTTACTCCATTGCTTTGCTTAGACTGCACTTCCAAGGGACTCACTCCTCCCTGCTCTCCAAGGAGTGGCAGAGGAGCCCCAGGAGCAGCCAACATCCCTGCAGGATCCAGGATATCTGAGAGCACCCCGTTTATCTCTTCCAAATGTGACCAGACTGCCTCTCCTCTGGCATTCAGCACACCCAAGAAGAGAAGCAAAACCATTCCAGTGCCAGAGGCTGATTTTTTTCCCCCTGCTGAGCTCACCCAGGGGTTTGCTTGGAGAGAAGTGCCCAATTTGCTGCATGTTCTGAAAAGAAGCTGCATCCCTTCTGGAAAAGCCACTGTGTGTATCCACAAGGCATCAAGGAAAACTGAATAAACACAGGAAAGAGCAAACAACTTCATTTTTGCTTGAGCACCACATCTGCATAGAAATACCTGGACCAGAACCAAAGCACAAAATGCAATTTGAAGCAATTCTTCAGTGTTCAAGCTATTGGGTGAAATCCATACTTACAACAAAAACCTCTTCAGAGTATTAAGTTTTATTTACCACTTAAAGTATCTCTCAGCCTGGACAGGTACTGCTGGCACTGTTCATAGCTCTTAGGAGAGCAGTAGGAAAAATCACTGCAATTCCACAGGGACAAGCTGCAGTTACCAGCTTTCCCCCAGGGTTGCACACCACTGATCTTGACAAATGACTCCTGTCAAAGTGGCTCCTTTTTCCCCCACTAACTTCCTCTGTGGTCACTTCAGCTCCTGAGGCTGATCCAGCCTCTAGGAAATGCCTCATCAGATCAAAGTTCTCCTCATCAGATCCAACTGCAATTCATCCTTCAATTTTATTTCACTAAGGAATCAGAAAACAGGAGGCATTGAGTTAAATGGAAAACAAGCCATCAAATGCATTATTTATTCAGGCATTAATCAAATAGAACAAACTCTGCTTTTAGCAGATGAACACCCCCAGAGCAGAATATACTTACTGATACAAAAATAAGGACAGCAGACTTATGTTCATCTCTAAGCAATCACACAAGAAGGAGTAACCCAGGAGGGGGAACTGTAAGCAGCACTCCACTGGAGGCAGCTGGGAGAATCCCAGGTTATTGATGGGTATGGACAGATGCCATTTTTCAGGAAAAGCACCATGTCCCACTGTCCTCCCAATCCTGGCACAAATTCCTGGCTCCTGAAGGGACTTGTCAAAACCAGAGAGCTGGAAGTGGGACATGGGCAGAGTTTGGGATTGGATTCCCTCCCTCCCTCCTCACCCCAGTCCCATGGGCAGGGAGCACAGACACCAAGTGACCTGCCACACTCTGCTCTCTGCTCCACAATCACTTCTCTTTAAAAAAACTATTCAAATCTAAATTTAAAAGGTGACATTTCACTGCTTAAAACTCCATCAGGCCAGTCAGTGCTGAGCCACCCAGTGCAGGGCTCAGGAGAAGGAGGGATATTCTCTAGAGGCTTGATAAATATTTTATTTGCCTGTTTGGGTTTTTGTTCATTTGTTTAGCCATTGTGTTTATTTTTTCCTCTCTATGTAGACAAGCTTGGGGGGAGGTAATGTGTTTGCACATTGTAAAAGCACTCGTGGTGAGCTTCTGTCTGAAGCTTCTCCTCTCAGTTTCCACACGATGCTCTCCTTTGTACAACAAACAACTCCAGCACATTTCCCAAACCGGAGTGACTGACACCTCAAAAAACCCCACAAAACAGAGTAAAAACAAAGCTTAGGGAAGAAAAAAAAAAGGCCAAAAAAGAGTTTTATAGCTCACAGGACTGAGGTATATAAATAGGAGTTTAATCTTCTAGGCATGAATAAAACTTGAATTTCTCTGATTTCTGTGTGGCTGAACAAACAGCTTCCTGGGACACCCCAGCATTCACACTGCATTGGATTTTCAACAGGAGAAAGTTCCCAGCTCCCTTCTGAGACTATTTTGGGAAATAGATAAAGCAAAGAAGAACAAAGTGTCCAAAGCAGCATCTTGCACTGTGACAAGGGAAAAAATGAAAGGGCAAAGGAGGATTTCTTTAGAATGCCCTGAACTGAACCTCTGGGAAGCCCCATGAGCCAGGGGCAGGAACAAAGGCAAACAGCCTGGTTTGTGTTCTCTTTTCTCCAAGAGCTCCCTGGAGGAACAGCCTGCAGGAGAAATTGTTGGGAAGCTCAAAAATCTGCCCTGGCACGGGGCTAAATCCCAAACAGGGCACGAGAAATCTCCTAAATGTACCTTAAAGAAAGGAAAGCTGCATTGGTATGGAACCTGCTCCCTGGCTCACTGTCCTTGAGCCTTTCAGCTGAGCCAGGAATGCAAAATGAAAACACACAGTGTGTCTTCTGTCCCTTTCAGCCTTTATGTACCTCCTGCTACGTGGGACAGAAACTTCTCACAAATCAGAAGGAGCCATTGGACAAATGAACTGTCGGACCTGGGCAGTGAAGGCTTATTTCTGGGTCCAGTGCAGGGTTATTTCTATTTCCAGTACAGGGCTATTTCTGGGTCCAGTAAAGGGTTATTTCTATTCCCATACAGGGTTACTTCTGTTTCCAACAGGTAGAAATGAAGCAGCTCCCCAGTGTTTCCTCTCTAACTACCATGTGCTGGCATGGTTCAAGGCCACCCAGTGACACAAGCATCTCCATTTCTCTTGATTTGCAATCTTTGCACCATTAAGGGATAGAAACTTGATGCTGCTGGATCTCAGTGCAGTTTGGAATTGCATTTCATGTTTGCTTCTTTGAGGAGTGTGTGCCTGTGCCTTGCTCAGCAGACATCCTCTTAGGGCTTGTCCACACAGATATTAAGCATCTTTAGCAGCATCCCAAGTGGGAGAATAAAGACAGGGATTGGAGTGGAGCCAGTACCTAATCCTTTGGGAATAGGTACATAATCGACTGTCGTGATCTCAGGAGTCCTTCTGTGCAAATTCCTCCTGTTATTATCCCTCTTCCTAAAAAAAACCCCACAACAACAAATCCAAGAATTGCTTCCTGATGTGGCTTTCAGGATTTAAAGAAGTGCACTTCTTTTTATGTAAAAAATGGATTCTCAGTAGCTCTGCAGTTGCCAGAATTCTCGTATGGGAAGGGAAAGCAATGGGATTGGTAAATATTAATATAGCTGCATAGGACTGGACAACAACAAAGTCCCTGTGTCTTTTTTATGTGGGTGCATAAGTACCTATTACAGCATTATCTGAGCACAAGCACAGCGAGCAAGAGCCCACCTTTTCTTTCTCGTAAAGTGACCAAACCCCTTCAGAACAGGAAAATGGAGAGAGCTCCAGAAAGCAGAGTGCTGGATGAAAGGCAGGGGGTTGTTTTCAGGGGAAACCTTGCCTGGCAGGTGGCACAGCCCACTTGGAGAAGAGGGAACTTGGAGTGGGTTGCAGAGCCTGGTGCTGTCCCTGATGTCCTGATTTACACATGGGAAATGAGCACTTTGTTTAACTTGCTGGGTGACCTTGAAGTGCTATGTCCAAAAATCTACAAAGCCAAGCAGAGACTTCACCTCTGCAGGGCACTCAGGAAAAGAGGATTTTTTGGGAGATCAGGAGAAGCTGCTCTTCTCAGGACATCCTTTTCTGGCAAAGGGAGGAGACAGAGCATAACCAAAAGCACAGATGCACACCCCAAGCTGTGAAATTCCTGCTGCTGTTTAACCTTGGAATCTTCCTTCAGGACCAAAAAATTCCCATTAGGATGACTCCAGGAGGAAAAGCAACTTCCCTCTGTTCTCTTAGCTGGTTCTTTCCTTCCCTGTCAGCAGAGAAGCATCTTGTTTAAGCACAACTAAAATTGGGGTACGAGTTACTACTGAGGGTAAGGGAGGCTCCAACCTCTGGGGATGGAACGGCCAACAGATGGAACAGAGCAGAGGAAATGGGATGCAGATACAGAAAATAGCAAGAGGGATCCAGGCAGAAGATTATCCTCTCCAGCTGATCCTTTTCATTTGTGTGCATACAGGCAGATGCTCGCAGAAATGGGAAAGCACCAAATTTGAGAGGGATAAAAGAAAATGCAGTCTGATACAAGGGATAATTAACTTGGGGAACTGTGGCTGCAAGGTGATCCTGAGAGCTGAGGGTGCAGGGGATTCAGCAAAGAGGAGGCTGGGGAGGATGAGAACAGCTCCCATTACATCAGATAACACTAAATGCAGAATTCATGCTCGTTGGTAATGGGCGAAACACCAGAGGGTGAGGAGCTGGCAATGAGCTTTCTTGAGGGATATCTTTCAATAATACTCTGTTCTAGGGTTTCTAATTTCATCCTTTCAGACCTCTAACACTGAACACTGTTTGACATTGAAAACTGAAATGAAAAAGCTCCAGAGGATGCTCATATTGTAATTCCTCTGATTTATGTAACTATTTCTGGGAAGTGCCTATTCTCTGAAAACAAACTGCCTGAGCGTGGAGGTAGAACTGCATTTCAGTATTTACCTGGGTAAAATTCACCTTCTGCTTCTGAGCCAACAGCGAATCTGATCCATGCCCTGGGGGCCACCTGCAGCCCCTGGCCAGGGCGTGTGACCTCAGTGTCCCCCAAAGACCTCTTGAGAGGAGGAGCCCCCGTTAAATCCGTGTTCATTCACCCTGAAACACTGCAAATCACCTCTGGCTGCCAGGAAGGGGAGAGGCCTCTGCACAGCTGCCCAAAGCACCTTGGATTGAGGATCGTGCCCCCAGGTTTGTGCTGGGGGCAGGAGTTTCTGGCTGCCCCAGGCACAGGATGTGCCTGACACTTGCACCATGTGCTGGATACATCTTTGTGCCTGGGCAGAAATAAGCCAGCAGATCCAGCTCGGAGGGGAAGCCCATTTGCTGTGATTTATCCACTTGCTGCAGAGGATAAACACTGATGCCATCATGATTGCCCCTTGTAAAGATCCTGTCATCTGCAGCAACCTGTCTGCTCCAACTGCTGTGGCTGCTGCTGCTCAGCAGTAAAGCCCTGCAAGGTGACTCCAAGTGACAGGCTGGCAGCAGCACCCACAGCTGCCCTGCCTGCTCAGGCACTGCCACTCACCTCAGTGCAGCACTTCCACAGACAGCAAACTCCCTGTCTTCCTCACAGGCTGGCCGTGGCTTTTCCTCACCCTGGCAAGAAACACTGAACATCTTTAGTCTCAATTGAAAGGTCTCCCTGAAAGGAAAACGGGAAAACCTTTATTTCCTGTTAGCTGCTGATCCATTCTGGTACTGCCTTGGAGGTTTTCTCAGCACATCCCCATGATTGTCTGAGTTCTCACTGCAGTGTTCTCTCAAGTTTGGGGTACAGCCCAATGTGCCAGGATAAGAGAAGAGTGTTTGAGAATTTCCTGAGTTTTGACATTAAATTCCACACCCTGTAATCTCTTCAGCATGTTGCACGCTGGAAAGCACTGGAGTTTCACTAGAAGCTGGGTATAAACACAGTCCCACATACTTAAGATTATCATCAAGCTGCCAATTCCCTCTTATCTGAGACTTTTTTCATTCTCTTTATCCCCTTGGTGTGCTGGTGCTTGAGCCCATGATGACAGGAGATCACAAGCCTGCAGTTCAGAGCTACTGCAGGACTCCAATCCTGAATCCCAGGAAAACAGCACCTCCAGAAGGGGAGAGGGAAATTCCCTCTTTGATTTCAAAGAGATCAGTGCAAACTGGGCTGTGGGGAGGATGCAGATCACGCTTCTGGAGGAACAAGGACCAGTGCACTCCTGAGCTTCCCCTGCTCCCAGATTTCCTGAGACAGGTTTGCCTCCGATGAACAGAGAGCTGAGCTCCTGAAGGTCCAGGATTGCTGTCCCAGCTCTTCCTTTGCTGCAGGGAAGGAAGAGGGCTTGGTGGATTTCTGCAGCACCACACCTTAACCCAGCAGGAATGAGGATCCCCCCAGATCTAACCTTCTGCAAAGGCACAAACTTCACCTGCAGCTTGGGTTCTGACTGTTCAGAGGACGCAGCATGGGCAAACTTGCATTTTGGCCAGTTAATTCATGGGCAAGGTCAATCCAAACACTTTTCAGACAGATTTTCTAGGGAAAAGTATCTGTGTGCATTTAGAGATGGATTCTGGAGGAATTTTTTTTTTTTTTTTAATATTCACTAAGCGTGAATACAAAGGG
The DNA here is from genome assembly GCA_013397375.1 of Toxostoma redivivum. Classification (NCBI taxonomy): domain Eukaryota; kingdom Metazoa; phylum Chordata; class Aves; order Passeriformes; family Mimidae; genus Toxostoma; species Toxostoma redivivum. The sequence goes on along the minus strand of VXBI01000503.1, from coordinate 33,733 downwards.
GATTTTCCACTTTGTAGCACACCACTCTGGGCCTTTTTTATTTCACTTTGGCTCTGTCCAAGCAGGACTGTGCCAGGCTGCCTGCAGTTCTGAGTCCAAGCTTTGGGAGTGGTGAGTCCAGGCTTTGGGAATGCTGAGTCCAGGCTTTGGAAATGGTGAATCCAGGCTTTGGGAGTGGTGAGTCCAGGCTTTGGGAGTGGTGAGTCCAGGCTTTGGGAATGCTGAGTCCAGGCTTTGGGAATGCTGAAACCAGGCTTTGGGAAGGGTGAGTCCAGGCTTTGGGAATGGTGGGGGCTGCCCACTGCCCCCTTCCTCAAGTACTGCTGTCCTGTGCAGGCTGATGGGTTCCCCACTCCCAAGGCTCCCCAGTTTGGGTTCCTCCTCTCCCACTGTCACTCCTCTGAGCACTTGTGCCAGATGATGTTTAAATATGACCCTCTAATCAGGTTACTCAGTGTAATACAAGCAAAATGGTGATGAGATGGATGCTGTTAGTGCATTCCCTATTTTTATCTGCATTGATTGTCCCGTGCCTCTCATGAATCACCCTCCTGAAGCAGCGACAGGTTTGTGTCAGCCACAACAGGGCTGGAACAATATTAGCTCCAGCACAAATACAGCATGACACCACAATTGTGTCATGCTTGACCCTATTTGATAGATTCATGTACAGAATCCACTCTAGGCTGGGCTGCACACACTGCAGGCAGATTCTCTTCTAATAACACATTTTTCTATCCAAGGAAAGGTTTGTGCTCTACTGGCTCCAGCCACGGGACTGCATGTAAATAAAAATGTTCTTTCTAGAGACTGTAGCTAAAAGACATCCCAGCTCTTCAATTCCAGCCTCTGCATTCCATCCTAGCTGGAATAACTCACACCCCAGAACCAGCACTGCTTCCTACTACAAACCAGGGAATTCTGGCATCCTTTCCCTGCCTCTGCTGTGGTGACAAGGCAGGGCAGAGAAGGAAACCTTTGCAGAAGTGGCAAAATCAGCGGCTGGAGATAAAAAAAAATAGGAGGAGGCCTTTTCCTGCTGATTTCCTCAAAGTGAGGGAATACAGAACCTTCATTTGCAGTTTGGATGAGCTGCAGTAAATTGCCCAACTGTTCTCTTCTGCCAGAATAATGCACTTGCCAGAACCTCATCGCTATAAACTGCTGCAGCTCCATTGACTCTGGCACAGGCAGAGCTAAAGGAGTCTTTGGGTCATTTGTTCTTTTTTTTTTTCCTGAGAAAAAGTGCTCTGCCACTTAAAACAAAGGGCAGGGAGCCAAAAGAGATGATTTTGTGCCCAATTTTCTCACATATTTTCTGTAAGAACTCACAGATAAGAGCAAGGGCTTGGATTTGAAAGAAGTTTTGCAGTTCAATTTACTAAATTTAAAGCTCCTGTCACTGAAATTTCCTGGAGAAGCTGGATGTGAATTCATTGGGCTCTGCCTGTGGCCAGCGGGATTTCTCCCAGGGTGACTGCCATGGGACAGGGACCAAGTTTTAACTCTTTGAAAGCCAGCCTCTCCCAGAGGAGAACAAGCAGAGCCAGGCTGGGATGTCCCCAGCTGGAGAGCTCAGAGGAGAGGGCAGGAGCAGGAATTCAGGCTGGCTGCTGAAGCAGTGGTTCGTTTGAAATCCCCCCTGTACCCCATACACCGGGGATGGGCTGCACACAGCACAGCACACATTCCCCTCCCAGCAGCTGGGATGTCTGATGGCAGCAGAAGGATTGCAGCTCCCCAGAGCACTGGAGTGCAGGGCACATCCCATCCCCACCCTCACTCCATCTGCTGATGCCCTCAATGTCAGGACATGGCTGAGCCCTGATGGCAAAGGGAAGGCTTGGGCAGCAAAGCGAGAGGCAGCCACGCTGGGGCACGACAGGCTCTTCATTGCAGAGAGAAAAATCTCCGTTCTTCAGAAAACACTGCTCAAAATTTCATCTTCATTCAGCTCAATGGAGCAGCCTCATCATTTACAGCAGCAGATAAAGCTGGGAGGTGTAACGTGAAATATTGAAGCAGCTCTCCCCCTGATTTCAAATGCACCTTGGGCAGCAGAGCCTGAACTCCCCCAGGCGTGTGTTCCTGGCAGATAAGTAAACAATTTGGAACTTTCTGAGATAGTCACAGGCAGGGAAGCAGGACTCACATGGAACTGCAGCTGCAGTGCCCCACTGATAAGGTTTTGGGGTGGTTTGGCACAGCTGAAAGGAAGTGGCGCCGAAAGAATAAAAAGCTTTTTGTGTCCAAGTTGTTGGATCAGAGATAGCAAGAAGAAAGACATCATTTTTACAGGAGAACTCTGCAAGTGGCAGGGGAGAAGCTGAGGCACAGAGCAGGTGACAGGGCAGCTGGGCAGCCCCATGCTGGGACAGCAGGGGCACAGGGGAGGCTCAGGGGACATTTCTGATTGTTCCACACAGGGACAGAGAGCTGGACTCAAGCCTTTAACAGAAACATGTCAGATGGAAAAGTGAGAGCCTGGAGCATGGGAAACACCACACTGATGTGGACTGAGCAGCTCCAGAATCCCACTGTTAGTGCACACCAATTCTGCCTCCTTTACTGCAGCGTTTCACTGTGGCCTTTTGCATTTCATATTTCGGTCAGAAATTGTCATTTTGTCTTCAAATTGCAAGGAGGAATTCTGAGGTGGCTTGCTCACAGTTTACTGATCAGTCCTTGGTGGTTTACTGCTCCAGGACTTTGTGTGGCCAGCTAAGCTGTGATGCCCGTGGGACTGCTGCAGTTACTGATGGCACATTTCAGGTGCCAGCCCCGATGTGGCAGTGACTGACAGCCCTGGGGAAGTGCAGTACAGCTCCCAACCTGAGCTAACTCTCAAACAGGCTCCTGTGTGCCAGTGACCCATCAAAGGCAGTTTTACAGTGTCAGCCTGTTGCTGCAGCAACCCGGCTGCTCTGCCTGCTGCTGGGCACAGCTCTGCCTGATCCGGGCTCAGGTGGCTCAGGTTAACCCCCGGGACTGTGCCAGGGCAGTGGCTCACATTAACCCCCCCGGGACTGTGCCAGGGAAATCGGCATTCATGTGCAGTTCCTCCGAAATGAAGTAACTGTTCCACGGAAACTACTCCTGGAATTCTTCCTCCCTTCTCCATCACTTCTCTGGGAATGCTGGGCTGCCCCAGGAAGGGCAGGAGAAAGCTCTTGGTGCCACAGCCAGTAGTTCTAAAATAGATTTGGGCTTTTATTGTGTTTGTTCCTGAGTGTGAGCACAGCAAAGGTTATTTTTGGGAAATCAGGAGCTGCGTTTCGGGGGTTGTTTTCCCTCTGGGTGTTTACATGTCAGTGCATCCAATTTGCAGTTCTACAGATCTTCATCTGGCTGGGAGGCACTGAAAGCCAAGGACTGTGAGCACTGATCTGTGCCTTCCCCAAAGCCAGAGTTCATCCCAGAAAATAAAAAAAACCAAACCAACAACAACCCAACTAGAAGGTGTGATTGCAAAAAGATAGAACATTGAAGGAACAAGAAAAGAAGCTCAAAACTGAGCCTTGGACACCAGTTCTGCCTCTCTGGCCACAGAACTGATTCCCATTTGCCACTGTTTGATTCAGTGAAGCTCTAAGAGTATTTAAGGAACCTTCTGCACTGTCAGAAGAATTAAAGAAAGAAAGAAAAAGAAANAAGGAAGGAAGGAAGGAAGGAAGGAAGGAAGGAAGGAAGGAAGGAAGGAAGGAAGGAAGGAAGGAAGGAAGGAAGGAAGGAAAAGAAAAGAAAGAAAAGAAAGAAGAAGTTAGTTTAACAGCACTATCGGATACTGGCTCCTGTAGCTGAAGTGAAAGCAATGCCAGCGTGGAATAACAAAGCTGTTTTAATTTGGAATTTTGATTTGGCCCTGAGAAAGCAAATTCATCATTTGAGAGCTCATCATTTCCTGGAAAATACCCTCTAACCTTCAGCAGGGAGAGAGAGGGAAGGGTAATAACCTCCCACTGCAAAGCTTGCCCGAGATCATCAAATCATTACTGCAAACTAAAACCCAAAGTCAACCCAAACTAGGACAGGCTGGGCTTGCTGGTCCCAGCCCCAAAGCTGTGCAGGAAAACTAATCAGTTCTGGGAGGGGATTTGTTTCTTTTGCTGCACTACAATCTACAGTTTAGTTGGTCAAATCAAGCCTTTCTGAGAAAAGAAGATTAGAGGCAGTTGTTTAAAGTATTGAGGGGGGAGCAGGATTGAAGCTTCATTACTGCCCAGGATATATGAAACAGACTGTAATGAAAAAACAGCATTGGGATTGTGCTTGCAGCCCAAATGGAAAATGTGGAGACAGGACAGAGCCATATGGAGGAGCTTAGAGCTGCAGCAAGGGGAGCTGCCCTGTGGAACGCTGAAATGGGGCCTTGTGGGGAAACCAGGGCAGTGAAAACCACACTTATCATCACCTGAATGCCACAAACAGGCTGCTGGGCACGAGACAAACTCGGGGAAAATGACATTTTTTAATTCTGTTGGTAAGCAGCCCTTTTCCCCCACCACACCCAGGCACAGCCACTCACCAAGGCCGCAGGAGTTCCCTTGCTGGGGGCTGTACAGCATTTCTCAGCAGCCTTTTCCAGGGATTTTTACCTCAATTACCCATTTGAAGCCAGACAAACATTGCCCTGTCTCCCACTTTGACAGTGCTCTCAAATCCAGCGAGGAGGGAGAGGTGTGAAAATCGAATTTTGGATGGTTTGGTAACAATCCTTCGGAAATATTTGCAGCAAAATAGTTTTCCCTAAGTGTAGAATAAGAAAACTTAGGCAAAGTGTATCACAAAGAATTGATAAACCACTGAGCATTCAGAGTCTAGTGAACAAAATGTATTTAATGTCTCATCATCTGGCGAGAAAAATGCAGCTCCACTTTCTGTAATATCATAAAATAGAATATTGGAGATACCTAGTAACAAATATTGCAAATGAACATTTTTCATGATGTTCAAATACAATAAGAGATTTTCCAAGAAAGGTGTTTTCCATTTCACTCTGATGAAGCTCAGATGTGTGTTAGTATCATTGCCTTCACAAACAAAATCTCAAAAAGAGCTGGCAAAAGGTAGCAGATTTGCAGAGAAATTAATGAGGTTTCTGCCTTTATCATTCTCATCAGGGGAAAATGGCAATTTCACACAGGAAAAGAGCTCACAGCTTTAGCCCTGCTTGGGGAAATCCAGCAGAGATTTTGAAATCTATTTTGAAAATTTCAACTTATTAGAAATTGATATTTTGTGGGTTAGGTTGACTTGCAAGTGTTTGGTTTAAATCTGGTATTTGTCAGTTGGAGATAATGTTATAGGGCCAATCCTGCATTGTGGAGAACACAGTTCACTGAATTTGGGAATTTTGCTTGAGTAAGGAGTAAATCAGTGCAAAGGACGAACCCTTATGGAAATATTCCATTTACACAAATTGCTGAAAATCTTTCTATCTCCTCACCCGGAGCAATTCCTACAAACACTGAGACCTGCTCATTTGTTCATTTCTAGGAGCTGGTAATTTCAGACATAATTCCAAGATTCATCCCAGCAACAACTTTGCTTTTTTTGACTAACTCCAGCTTTGTTAATAACTTGCTGTTGGTCAGTTCTAAGCCAGAATGGAGCTGAGCTGTAAATTTTCACATAATATCACTGAATTTTACCCTTATAACCTGTTCAGAATCTGCCCAGGAATGAGAGCTCTGCATCCAGCACTAGCAAATGGATTATTCTGTTGTTGCTGAGATGTCTTTGGAAGCTGGTTCTGCACCTGAGCATCTGCTCCAGTTCATTACTATTCTTCCTTGGAGATCTTTTCTTTCATACAAGTGGTACAAGTAGCAGAGATAAGAAGGACTCGGTGTAAAAACTGAAAATTCCTTGGAATTCAATGAAAAGTATTGGGGTCATGAACTTTAAATACACTTTTATGTAATACAGTCTGGTGGGTAATGTGCAGATAAAGATGGTATTTCCTTGGCAGCTCCATTAGCTCATGTGTCAAAGGAAAAGATTCTCAACAGGGGTGGGGAAGAAATACCCAGTAAGACACCAGCATTTTATTTTGTGTTATTACTGAAACTGAAAACTCGGTCTTATCTCAAGATCCATTACTTTTATCCTAATGAGTCACTTTTACCGGCCACATTGCCATCCCTCATTTTTTGTTTAGAGAGCTGGAAAAGGAGTCATTAGTCAGATGCTGAGGAATAACTAGAATTCATATCACTCACATGTCCTTTCTCAACTAATTACACACCAGCAAGACAATCCATTCATTTCTATTACAAGCCAGAAAAGAAACACTAATAAAAAATAAATCTGAAAGCTCCCTGACAATGGCAAATGCAATTAAATTCCTGGTGTATGAATGCGGGTACAAACTGCTGCACCATTGCATGGCTTTGCTTCCCTTAATTAACTAAAACACGGGGAAGACAATCTGACGGCTTCATGGCATTTCCTTCACTGTCAGAAATGCCTGGGATGATTTTCATGATGTTATCACCAGGAGATTTGGGGCAGGTAGTGCCATTACTCCTCTCTGCCACCTCCAAGAGTGACAGGTTCATGGAGAAACTTTGCTGCTGGTAACGGATGTGAAGGATGAATGTTTTATAACATCATTACTCCATAGGCAGGGAGAATACACTCAATATTTTATGTACTCCCAACCCAGAGGATGGATTCCCCTGCACATCCCTCTGCTTGGGTGTGACTGAGAGCAGAATTTCTCAGCTTCATGGCTCTGTGTCCTGTGCCAGTGACAGGGGGGTGTCAGCCCTGGGGTCCCATTCCTGTGTGCCCTGAGAGAGCAAATCTGACCCAGAAATTCCCCTGGCCCTGCAGCAGGGCAGTTTTGGGAAAGCAATTGCTGGAGCCTCGCTGGCCACACCAGAGGCAGCACAGAGGGTCAGGGTGGCAAAGGGGGGACCCCAAAGCTCTGCCTGGTTCCCTGCGAGGCTGGAGGCAGCTGTGAAGCCGGGCTTTAGTCCTGCACACCGGCATTTAGGCTCAGCTCAAGCCCTTTATACACTGGCACGCTCCTCTTTCCTTCGGGGGCTATTCCCACTAAAGCACAGTACGTTAAGGCAGCATTTTGTGCAATTTCCAGAGCATCCCGCTGGTGCCTGTGCCTCGGGGATCTGAACGTGATTTTCTGCCGCAGGTCTCACTGGAGGAAATTTCCCTGAATTCCCCGTGTTTGTGGGATCACCCAGCTTTGCGTGGTGAGCAGGAAGCAGCCAACTCCACCTGAGCCCACCGGGAAAGGTGAGCACAGCCCGATCGGGGACAGCCAGGAGCTCCTGGAAAAGGTGAGCACAGCCCGATCGGGGACAACCGGGTGCTGATGGGACATTCTCAGCCCCGGGGTGCTGCGTGCCCCCGGCTTTGTTCCTCTCAGCCGCGCTGCCTTTGCCCAGCACCTCGAAGGGCTGCAGCCTTCCTTCATATAAATGCTCCGGCCCCGTGTCCTGTGCTCTCCGTCCCTGGGAGCCTTCCCGCGGTGGTTCAGGGAGCGCTGCTGCGGGCGAGCTGAGCGCGGTCAAGGCTTGCCGGGTCAAAAGCCATCGATCTTAACTCCGCACCGGAACGCGCCTTTGGGAATCGCGGCATGCTCCCCCCGCTGCCACAAACAGCTTCTTTCCTTTTTTATTAAATCTGTTTGTTTCCTTTTTTCCCCCGCCTCATGTTCAGTGTTTGCCAAGCGAAAGAGGGAGAGACACAAACAGCAGCGTGCCAGATTCTGCCTACATCTTTCCCACAGTCTCTCCTAACCCCGAACTCTTCCGATACTTGGTATTCACCGTCTCACTTGACTGACACAAGAAACCCACTGTAGGAAGAGAGGCTTCCTGTGAGCCGAGCCCCGTCTCCATGGTGCGGAGTTTTCTACTTAAAAAATAAATTCCCGTTCCGCGGAGTTTCCCGCGCAGCCCCGCGGAGCTGCCCCTGCCCGGGGGTAGCGGCAAACGCATCCAGCATCCCCCCGGTTCCCCTCCGGAGCACAGCCTCCGACCGGGACACTCCGCACCCCTCGGCACAGATTTTAGGCGGGGCCAGAGGTGCCCGCCCGGCTCTGGATTCCCTCGCACCGCGTCCCGCCGAGCGCCCGCAGCCGACGCCCCGCAGGCTCCGGGGATGCCCGGCCGGGATCCCCACGCCCAGCAACTTCCAGGGCAGCGCTCACCGGGGCCAACTTCGGGCAGCGGCCCCGCGGAGCCCCGGCAGCGCAGCATCCCCGAGCATCCCTGAACATCCCGAGCCCCCCCGGCTCCGGAGCGGCGGCTGCGCCGAGCGGGAGCCGCGCGGGTGCCGCTGCTCGCCCGGGCGAGCTCCCCGCGGCCCGGGCGATGCCCGGAGCCCCCCGGCGCCCCGCACTCACCGATCCGCAGCACCTGCTGTGCGCTCCGGGGCAGCCCCGCCGCGGCGCACAGCAGCAGCAGCAGCAGTCCCCCGCCGCCGCCGCCCGGGGCCGCTCGGCGGGGCCAGCGCGGGCCGAGGCCNCGTCCTGGGATTCTGGGATCCCGCGGTTCTGGGACAGAGATAAGGACAGCAGCAGAGTCCCTGTCGCCGTCCCCCCACCCCTCGCGGGTCTCTCCCCGCAGCCTCTCCTTTCCCCCGTGCGCTCCAGCCCCGCGGCTCCCGGTTTTTGGAGCTGCCTGGGGATGGCACGGCGTTTTGGAGGGGTGTCGTGTGTGGGGCAGCTCCGTCCCGGACCGCCTGGCATGGCGCAGGGTGGCACCGCTGGGGACGAGGGGAGGGGAGGGAACACTTCCAGCAGTGTCTCTGCTGTCCTGCAGCCGAACAAGGGACGGGCGATGTGTGCCCTCAGCGCTGTCCCCAAGCGTGTCCCCTCAGCGAGGGGACAGCAGGGCAGGAGCCACCAAATAATGAATCCTCCAGCCGATTCTGAGCTGTCAGTCACAGGGATCATAACATCTGGCCCTTGGCTTGGCCACCACATCGCTTCTCCTGCTGACTTAGACTTCTCAAGTAATTTTTTAAGCCTGGTTTTTGAAGGTGCAGTGAAACTCAGAGTGCTCCACCATAAAGCAAACATATGGGTCCTGAGCTGCTCTGCAAAAAGGAAACACCACTAGAGGAGAATGACTCCCACCTAGCAACAGAACTAAAACTGCATAGCTGAGATCCAAAACTGAAATAATTTAGATTTGTTTATTTAGTATTCCTCTCCAGCCTGCCTAACTATTGCTGCAGAAATGAACTCGTCCGAGCAGTGGCAGCACATGCTGGAGTACAATGGAACGAAAAGCATCCACATTATGTTGTTCCGATGGATCCTGGAAAGAGCTGCCTGTGTTCCAGAGCAGTGCAGGAGTTACAGAGCTGACATTCCCAGGCAGTCCAGCTCAGAGCCGCGGTTTTTATCCCTCATTTTGGGTGCTGAGAGCTGGGCGCGTTCCCTTTAACTCGCGGAACCTGGGAAAGGCTGCTCAGCTCGTCGCAGCAGCACCTGGGCTCGACCGAGCCTATAAAAACCCCTCCCAACAAGCTCCTGGTTTTTTTTTCATCAGCCTTGAGAGGTATTGCTATGGCCGGAATGGCACTTCCAAAGAAGAGCCATTGTTCTAGCTGAGCCCATCTCTTGGGGCCCTTTGACCCGCAATGGTCTAGGCTGGGTTTGATCCCTGTCGGCAGTGTCCAAAATCAGCCCTTTGGTCCCAGCAGGCAGCAGGAGGTGCAGACACATCCCGAGTGAGTATCCCCGAGGGGGATTTTCCATCGGTGCCTTTTTTAGCAGTGTGGCTGTGAGCGTGCCCACCCTTGGCTCTGTGCCACAGCAAATCTGCACGTTGGGTTCAGCTCTAGGTCTGATTTAGGCTGAGCCCTCCTCACTGTTGTTTCTGTGTTACACTGCTGTGCTTAAGCTGCAAATTAAGGTGTAAGTTAAGTTGAAGTACTGCTGAGTTTTAGAGTTGTTAAGCTTTAGACTGAGTTCTTTTTTACACCATTTTTACACCCTTTTTACATCCTTGTTTACACTCTTTACACGCACATACCCAGGTTGTTTCAATTAATTTCTGCTTTCATTGCCTGGATTATGTTTGGTTTTCTTGTTGCTCTGTGCCTTCATTGTCCTTTGTGATTAGAGTCGAGGAACCTGTTGTGCTTTGTAGTTTAATGTTAAATCTGACTTTTCTTTGATTTTTTGCGTGATCTCAAGCACATTTGTTTGGAGAGAGCCTCACTTTGTATTTCTCAAGCATTTTTGGGGGGGGTCAGAGACTCACTTTGTATTTCTCATGTTGTATTTTGGTGTTCACAGCCCCACTCTGCATTTTTATGTTGTATTTTGGGGTTCAGAGCCTCACTCTGCATTTCTCAGGCATGTTTTGGGTTCACCAGGGACGATTTCCTCCTGAAATTAGCAATATTGTTTTCTGGTTTGTTTGCCTTGGTGTAAACTTGTAGTACATTGATTTTTTCAGTGGTGACAGAGTCCTTTACACATGAATTTGAAGTCTCTGCGTTTTTCCCCACAACATGGAATTCCAGCTGGATGCAATGTGTGATTATGACACAAATTGCTGTTGATATAAATACTGTTGGGCTGGTAGCTGAAACCTTGTGTGGTATCAGGGACTCATGAATTTGGGGGTGTAAAACATCTGCTTCCCACTCTGTGTCCTTCCAGAATTCTGGTTTGGGTTTGGGAGCAGCCACAATAGCAGAAAAGCAATTTATTCAAACGTGTAGGGAAATGGGGAATTGTTCATAAAACAACCCTGGGAGTTTTCTCAATTTCTTGGTCATGTTCTCAGAACTCTGCTGCCCTCAGGACTTGAAGCAGCCCCTACCCAGTGGAAGGTAACACAGAATATTTTTATAGGTTTTTCCCCTTCTCTCTTTAGCCACATGTGACCAGAACATCCCTGAATTCCATATAAGTGAGGAGGTAAAATTCAGTTTTAAACTCATAAATGTGTTTGTGCTCCAAGGAGCTCTTTCCATAGTTCTTTTTAACAGGAGAAATAAACCCCCCCAAACCAGTAACCTTTTAGCACACAATGAGGAAGGGAGAAGAATTAATTTAATTTTTTTTTATTCCACTGCTCTGTTTTCCCAGTGCATCTTTCTCTTTTCTGCCATTAGTTGTTCTTAATTATGAACAAGCTGGTGGGATGAATTAATGACTGTCCCAAATTTCCATGTGTTCTTACTCATTTTTCTCCTTCCACACTGACTTCAAATGAGTATTTCACCTTATTAACTTTATTCACCTCGCTCCTGCCATTGTGGACCCTTTTCCACTCATCCACAGATGTGGGACAGGATTTTGGGGAAAAAAAAAAAAAATGGACTTCAGGACTAGTAAAAGTTTGCTCAGAAGCAGGAATGTTTCAATTGAAACACGTGCAATACATGCTTTGTTAGCCCATCTCATGATTTCCATAGCACCACAGACAGCTGCAGCTTTTGGGTTTAAATCTCTGCATTCTGAGGATGACTTTGTGAATGTTTTGTCCCTCCCTTGGCATTTGCATGATCTATTTTATATACCCAGGATAAAATATGTGATAAAAACAATGGATTGGGGTTTGGAGTGTGTGCATAAACAGGTTTAAATTTATCTGCTCTCCATTCCTGCCTGTTTTGGTTTTGTTTTGGGCTTTTTTTTGTCCTGGCTAATTCACATTCTGCCCACTCCATTGTGTTGCTGCATGAATGCTCTCTGCAGTGAGCTGATGAGACACCATGGTGTGACCCACTGGAGGCTTTTTCTGCTGGAAATGGGACAGGATAATACCTTTCTGCCTAAACTCCCTCTTTTTTTCCCCTGTGCTGTGTCAAAGAATTAGGGCTGGCATCATCAGTTGCTGGAGCATCCCTTTGGAAAAAGCCCTGCCATAACAAATTCAGATGCCTCTGAGCATCCTTTCCCCCTCCAGCCTTGGCTCTGATGTTCTGTGACCCAAGGCAGGGGCAGAAAGGCAGGAGATGATCAGCTCTGAATCCATCAAGTTGGAACTGAGAAACCCAAGGCCAGTATTCCTAGATCCCTTTTTTTTTTTTTTTTTTTTTTTTTGTGGTTCTTAAGCAGCCTGAAGTGCAATTGAAATATTGCAGTTGATGTAGGGCAGCCTCTGTGGCTGTGCAGTGTCTTTGAGGAATGAATGCAATGCTGAGAAGTTAATCAGCACAGTTATTTTTATTGCTTTAAGTCTTCCTTCACAGCACTAATTCCTGATTCTCCCCTACTCGTGTCATTTATACAAATCTGATTTGCTCACCACGATAAATAAATTGTTTCTCTCTTCTGGTTTTACGTGTTTGACCAAGGAGGGAAGAAGAATGGAGAGGTATCACACAAAATACTTGCAAAAAACCCCAAAGCAGCAGAGAAAGCTTCATTATTTAGTGCCTGTAAGTGGATCTGCTCCCAAGCCTCTGTGATTATCCACATTAACAGCATCCACAGAACTCGGGGCAAGATCATTGTGAGCAGCTCTGGGTGCCTCTGTGCCACCCTGTGCTGCTGAGGGCACAGCTCCTGTGCCACCCAACCCATGGGGCGGGATAGTGGCACAGGATGGGATATGGGGATGGAATATTCTGTCCCCAAACCGATGACATTTGCCCGTTTGGTTTAAGATTTCATTGCTACAAGCCAAAACAACATGAAAGCCCCACATAATGATGTGAAATCAATCAGATTGTTATCCTGAGCTGCAGCACTGCTCCAAAAATCCGACCTCTGTGCCATTAAAAATCATGAGCTGCTGTTGTCCCCCCTGGCAGGGAAGAGAATTCCCAGGGTCCTGGATACAACACCAAAGTTTAACTGTGGGGCAGTCAAAAACCCAAAAAAAAACCCCAAATAAATCCATCCTCACCAGAAGCAATGAGGGCATTTGGGATTAAATTGCTGGCACTGGACTCGAAATATTTTTTTCTTTTCTCAGATTAGGTACAGGATTAAGAGCAAGCAGAGGCTGAAATTTTTCATGTGTTGTTCTGATATTTTATGCTCACCTGGTGTTCACTGCACAGTGGATTTCAGCCTCAGTGGGGTTGGGTTTATTCTGAGTGAGAAGTCATCTTAAACCAGATTAAAAATGGGACAGAGGGTTTGTGCTGAAAAATCTTCTAAAAATATGAAACATTTCATCTGTGCAACACAATGAGGTAAAAAAAACATTTTCTTCCTTTATTGAGCAAGAAAAGCATGAGCTCCACCAGGGGTGACCCACATTTGCACTTGCTTGTTTGTTGAGCTCAAAAACCTTTGCTCACCTCCCATAAATCTGAATCATTTAGGTTTGAAAAGACTTGGAGGATCACAGAGTCCTCCATGAGTTTCTTAAGTATCTACATTAATTCATATTGAATCTCATTTATCTTGAAAAAAACCCCACAGAAATGTGGACAGCATTTCTATTAGAAAACCAAAGCTGGAATTAGGGCTCTTCCTGTCTTTTACAGAACAAATCTGACTTTTAGCAACCTGTTGAGTGCAGGGCAGTACCAGGGACAGCAATTTCTGATTGCAGAGGCATTCCAAAACAAATCCAGAGTCTTGGAACGTGTTTGACATCTTCTGGCAGCAGGGAACAATGCTGGGAGCAGAATTCTGGAATAAAAAAAAAAGAGTTAACACACATAACGAAGAAATTCACTGTGTGCAATGGTGTGGCGTGCACAGAATAAGGGGAAAACATTTGCAGTGTTGAATATTTCCTAATTTTAATAATTATGGTTGGAAAGTTTCCCAGGCAGGGTTGTGCTATATAGAGCTCATTGTAGTTTGGGGATTCTCCATCTGAAACGATGGAAAAGAGGAAAAATGATTGCTCAGATTGCTGCCTTTGCATATCCCTTTTCAAATGTATCATTTATTATCATGTACCTGTGTATATTTTAGCCTTCATTTTTCAAAAAGATGGCCATAAATTAAACAGGAATTCAGCAATCACTGAAGATTTATTTTGTCACTAATGATGGTCTGGTAGAGATACAGGTAAAATTCTGCAGGCAATTTCTTAGGGCTTGAATAAATTTGCTTTTTTGCTTCTTCTTCCTGGAAAAGTTAACAAGAAGCAGCCTGGCCATCTCTGGGGAAAAAAATGTCTGTATTTCCCCAAGGTTATAAACCAACAATGAAATCTTACAGATAGATATTTCTTTGGATTGTTCATTCCTGCTGCAGAGGATGGGTTTTGCTATTGTGGTTTTCCTCACAGTGTCCCTGCCTGCTCTGCTGTCCCCGTTTGTCCCTTGCTCCCCGCTGGGCATGGTGCTGAGGACACCCAAACTGTTCCATAATCCTAAGGGAAGTCTGGTGTGCTGTCTCAGAAACGATTCCTTTCCTTTTCCAGTGAAACCAGCACAAAACTCTTGGTGTTTTTTACCTGAACAACCACAAGCCATAACAATTTGTGACTTTTGCAGCTAAGCCAGGCTGTTTGAATCCTGAGCCATGGAAGAAAGCAAAGCTTTCTGCTGGCACAAAAATAAACTGGATCTCTCTTGTGGCAGGAGGATTCTGACCCTGGATGCTGTTTCAGCACAGAACTGTGTGTTCAGAGAAAGAAAAGGGAATTGTAAATGCCCCGGGCTCTGTGGGTATAGCAGCACCCTGCCCTTGTGTGAAACACCTGTAGAACAACCCAGAAGGTGTCCCTTTGATGCAAATGTCCAAGGGAATTTTTCGTGGCACAAAAGCACTCTGCAGCCACGTGCCACGGAGGTGAGATTTAATTCATGCCTTGTCAGCCTGGTGAAATTCCCATTGCAGGGGACAGAGGATCAAAATATTCCAACAGGGAATTTATTTTAGAGTACTGGGATGTCAGTGGCTTTGCCAGACACGGAGACAATGACAAAACTTTGCCATTTCCCACCTAACCTCAGGAAAGTGTGCTCTGCTATTATCCTGCACTTGCTTAATTGGAAAACCTTGGCTGTTTGTGATGGGGTTACTTGTGGCAATGAATTGTGTTCAGAGATCTAACAATGCTTCCAGAATCTGTACTGAGGTTTAGTGAAATTAATAATGACCCTGGAAAATGACAGGATGAGCTAGTTTGGAAAAGACCTTTGGGATCAGCAAGTCCAGCCTGGGTTTATCTCAAGCACCCACTGCAGGATGTTGTGCTGGCACCTGAGACAGTGATAAAAATTCGGGTGAATTGGGGAAGTCTTCAGGTCTGGTTGACAGGAGCACCCTCTGCAGAGAAAATAGAAAATGCCATTTTATTATTTCTGTTCTTTCTTATCTCTACTTTGCCTCAGCCACACTCAGAGGCACCACACAGGGAGTGTTTCTTCCAAATTCACCCTTAAATAAACTTGAGAAGCATTGAAAGGTTTTCAGGGATGCAGTGATGAGCAGCATTTCTCTGAAAAACAAGTGGCATCACTGTTATAACTTCAGCATGTTCTCTGTTAGAAAGAAATCAGCCATTCTTACAGTGAAAGTGTTAAATGCTGTGCTGGGAATTAAAGGGGGTAAGAAGGGTCATTTAATTTTAGTATGAGGATTCAAATGCACCGAGTGACTGGAGTACACAAAATTCTCATTATGTGTCCTTCAGTTTTCTGCTCCTGTGAATCCTTGAACAGAGTGGTTCTCCTCCAGCAAGCAGAAAAATCAGAAATATTCTGTTTCTGCTGAGCCATGGTATCCTAACGATTTGGGGTGTTTTATTGGTCCCATCTGGAGAGGCAAGGGAGGCAGGGAATGGTGTTACAAATGGACACCACCACAATTCAGTCACTGACATTGCTTGCAGCTGAACTTCCAGTAGATTTGCATTCATTAAAATGTGTTTTATCTTCATGTCATAATTAGCTGCTGTCACTTCAATGCTGTCTTTTTGCTGTATTAGGATGGCAGGGGGCCCTGTGCAGTGCCAAATTTGCCACTTTGAAATCCCAGCTTGGTTTTTGTATCTGCTGGCTTCCCGTGGCTCTGTGTGTGCAGGGATCCAGGCTGGGCTGCTCTCAGGGGAATATTCTGGGATGTGCAGGTGACTTGTGCTGGCTCTCAAAGGAAGCAGGGGTGCCCACACATCTGCATGGGGTCAAGATATCAATACAGAACCTGGGAGAAATAAAAACCTTCTGCTCAAATCCCAGCAGGAGTCTCCAGCAAACAAAGTCAGTTTGGTTTAGGAGTTAGGAATTCTTCAGGGCAGGATCACAGCCCAGTGAATGCAGTGGCTCAGGCACATCAGAGTTTTTTATCAGAGACTGGCAGGGTTGGAAGGAAAAGGAGAACGGGGTTTTTACAGAGTATTGAACAGGAACTTCTTTGGGGGCACCTGATATTTCTGTAGGGAGGGCTGTGTTCCCACGGGGAGCCCTGAGGAACAGAGGAAGGGAAGAGGCTGCTGGGGACTTCCTGAGAGGAGAAATAAGAACCAAAAAACGCCTTTTTGTGTGTGTGTAATTCCTGATGATAAACAAGACCCTCTGGCCAGAATTTTGCATCAGCTGAGGCTGAGCTTATGCTTTGGAAAGGAGGAAGAGGAGGTTCCTGCTCAAGGTGATGCTGGAGGAACTCAGCATTTCTGGGAAGATGTGGCCAAGGCTGTCACCTGTGAATTTACTGCTTTTTCTGCTGGGGGAGGGCAGGAAAATGTCACATGTGCCTGCAGAAAAATTCTGTTTGACATTTCCTTTCCATTCAGGAAAGTCATTGCTGCACAGTCCTCCCTGATGTGTCACCATGTTCTCAGTGAGGTGAACAAGATTAGAGCATATTGTTGGGGGGAAAAAAGAAATGAATCATTTCCCATTGAAGAAAAATGGCTTTTAAACCCTCAGCTTCCCTTTAGACGAGCTAAATACCAATAAAGGGCAAAAATCAGCTTTGTGCTGGAGGCCCTCTGCCTTTCCTCACCAGTGTGACCAGATTTTGTCTTTATTGTCTGGATTGCAGTCAGTGCAGCAGCTTTAAGAGTTTTGTTAATGCCAGGTTCTGGCCTATATTTTCTTTCTTCCCTCATGGCTATTATTACTGTTATTCTGGTTTGTGCAGCCCTGCAGGTGGGCTTGGCCCTTTGTGGGTGAATAAAAAGGCCACCTCTTCTCTGCAGAGCTCAACATTGCATTGTGGAGCTCCCATTGCATATTTTTATGAAAAAAAAAAGAAATTACAGGAAAAAAAATTTTACACAACGTAGAGCCAAGACCTGGACTCTGCTCCCTGCAGGGACACATTCAGTATTTCAGTGATGCCCCTGCACAGCTTCAGGAAAAAATACCTTGTTCAGGCTGCACTTTGCAAATATTGCAGCATTTCAAGTGAATCCTGGCATTGGTGAGGGACATCCATCTGAGCCTTGGGATTGGCTGTGCCTTGATGAGAGGTTGTTTGCAGGAGGCTGAGAGAGGGTCTGAGAGGAGCAGAACAAGTGGGACAGGGGAGAACTGAAACCTGCTCCCATCATCGGTGGGATTACACTTAGCATGAATATCCCTTTGTTGTTCCACACTCCTGCAAATTAATGATTTCCTCAATGCTTGGGAAGTGAGCAATTAATTGGGTGCTCCCTCCTGTTTGTGAAACCAAGGCTGTGCTCCAAAGGACATGAATCTGAACTTGCTGGAGATGCTCCAGGACATCCTCACAGCCTGCAGCTTGATTTTAAACCCCAGAGGAAACCAGCAGTGCCCTGGAGTGCTCTGGTGTGCCTGTGGGCAGCAGGGGAGGGGGATTGACTGCTGGGGAGAGCCTGGGGGGGAGTCCAGAGGGGCACAGAGGGGCTTTAGAGGGGATTTTGGGAATTGTTCCCTGGCACAGGCTGCCCAGAGCAGCTGGATCCCTGGCAGTGCCCAAGGCCAGGCTGGACACTGGGTTTGGAGCATCCTGGGATCATGAATGGGAGAATCCTCTTGTCCCTCCCAACCCCTCTGTGACCCCACAATTCCCTGGCCGTGGTTTGGGTTCCCCACTCCTGATCCTGGGCACTGAGAATCCCAGATTCCCTGTTGGGCTCTCAGGATCCCGAAGGGAAAATTCCAGCTTTGGCCCTGCCAGGGCCCTCTGAGTTAACAGCTTGTTATGCCTGAGGAGCAAAGAGCCCTGGAAATGATTGTGGTCCATATGTTCCTAAAAGGGTTTTAATGGGGATTAGGGGCTTATGTAACCCACATCGGGCTTCATTTATGGTGTTTTCTCCCTGGCTTTAAAAAAAAGAGGCTTGTTTCCTAATGATAGGCTTGAGTACTAATTTAATTTACATTTTACTGCTCCTAGCACAATCAGAACTCACTGGAGTAAACATTTAAAGCCCCTTATGAAACTGTTTGTTGGGTTTGCCATTATTCTTTTGGCTTTTTTTTTTTTTTTTGAGCAATGTTCCCCTTTTCCCCTGATGAAATAGTCTACTTAGGTTTGATTTGGAATTATAGGATCCACAAATTAAAACAATGAGTCTGCTGCAATCTGTAGTCTCCTTGGAGAAATGAAAAAAAAAAAATTTCAGGAAAGTTCGGCATCAACAGGAATTTTCCAAACTCCTGGAATAAGAAAAGACCAGAAGAGAGCTTTAGACATTCAAAGAAAATAAAATCAAAGTCTAGACCAAAAAATATTTAAACTAAATAATTAGGTGGTGTGGTTGGTGGGGGAAAAAAAAAGAAAGAAAGAAAGAAAAGCTTAAATTGGTGATGAATTCTAATTCTAAAACTTGAAGAATTTCAGATCCTGGAGTTTTTTCTCCCTTGTGTTTGCCAGCAGGCAGTGCCATCCCTGCAGTGCTGCGTTTGGGGAGCTGTGGGCTGTGTTTTTCTGAGCAGACATATGTTTGCTGCTGATGTGTCAGGGTGTTGGTGCCAGCTTGGTGTACTCTGGGGCACTTCTGAAATGCTGAGCTGTTTTAGAAGCAGTTCCCAATTAAATCAGAAATGTGCAGGCACTCAGATTCACTGCCAGCCAACTGAAAAAAAACCCCAAAAAGACAAAAATTCATCTGTCTTTTGTTAGCTGGTGTTACAGTTACTGCTAATTTGAAAAGAATCTCACAAATTCTCAAGGCATTTCTTCCCTGCACAGTCCAGGGGGATTGGTGCCCAATATCCATTTATTCATGTACAGAATTGGATTTATCCTTGTTCTGACTAATTTACAGCACAGAAACTGGAGGGGTTTTGGGCTTTTCTTTGCAATTCCTGAATTTCTCCTGTCCAGGATGAACGCAGGTTTTTAAATCCCTTCCCCAAACTGTGAACCATTCCTGCCAGGGATGCATTTGGGGTGGCCTTTGTCCCCCTCTGGACATGTTTTTTTCATGTTTTTCCCTTCCTGGAATATGGTGATATCCAGAACTGGTCTTTAGGTTACCTGCAAACATTTTACCTTTTTAGTTTCAATAGCTTCTCAATATTTTTTTTCTCCCCTCCCTGATTATAATTCCATTTCTTAAGTTAAATGTTATTATCTTGGATTTCTGTTTTGACTTTTCAGCCTCCCAAAAGGTCAGATTTGAATACTTTATGGCCTCCTTTGCCAAGAAAAAGTTCAGTGGCTGCATCTTGAAACAGGTCACATACTCTGCTTGAAACTAAATCATTAATGGCTTTTCCTTTGTGAGTTTTGGGGCCAATTAATGGAAGAAGCAATCCTTGACAGTGTTTAAATTAATGCTGTCTGCAAGAGACCCTGTCCTGATGGGTCCTGGGTCTTTGTCAGCACAAAGCCAAGAGCAGAATTCAGCTACACATCAGCACACACAGAACATTTGCCTTTTTTGATTCCAAATTCTCCTTAAATCCTTCTTTTGCTCCCTGAGAGCAGCCCTGGCCCGATGGCCATGCTCTGAGCTGTCACTTGGTCCACGGTGTGGATTTTAACCTGGATTCTGCTGCTCAGAGCAGCAGGGAGCTGTGGCACTGTGCACATCTGCTCCACCTCTGGCTGCCTCCCCGTTTCTGCCTGGCCTGGGGTGGCTCTGTCCTTGTTAAGCCAGGCTTTGCTGTCCCTGTGCTGTGTCTCTGTTCCAGCCCATCCTTTCCCTGGGAATTCAGGGAAATCCAGGCTTTCCACCCCTGGGAAGGCACAATCCTGCTCATCCACGGCCTGCCTTTGTCCCAGTCTCAGCTTTGGGCTTCCCCTTGCACTTTTTGCAGGCTGCAGCACCGTGCACTTGCTGGGACAGTCCTTCCTGCTGTGTGTCCTTCTGGTTCCCAGGAGAAGGACAGGGAGCTTTGGGTCCTGGCAGGTCCTTGAGCACTGCAGCTCCCCGGAATCCTGAGGGATGGAAGGGAGGATTCAGCTCTCAGTGTCTCTCTGATGCTGGCCAAATGCCCTCAGTGGGGTGGTTTTGTTCTCCCTTTGCTGCTCTCTGTGCAGCACCATGAAAACTCTGCTGGGATGGCTGAGAGCTTGATGGCAAAATGAGTTTGAACATTCTAAGTGGAAGAAATAGCCTGTGTGTAAAGGTTTCATTTCCAAGTGGACACAATTTTACACAATTGAACCAAATGCCTTTAGGTTATGCCATTCTTGCCATCAGCTGCCAGAGGTGTTTGTCAGAGCTGCTGCTGACACAGAGGGGATAGGGTGAGTTCTACCTGCTTCCAACCAGAAATACCAAAAAAGGCACAAGAGGAGACATTAAAATCCTAGCCAGCATTTTGTTTGCAATAACTAAAGCAAAAGTGTCTTCAGCATTGACCTGAGGCTGAGTTTCATATCCCCAGCATTGATCATTGATTTCTTGTTGTGTCCCTCCAACAACAGACAAGTTTTTATTGTCCATGCAGATGTGGAGGGAATTGGAATCAAACACAAGCCGTGCCCTCAGCACTGGTGAGGCCATGCTTTAAAAAGGGAAATAGAACAGGATCCACCCAAAGGAAACACTCCAGTAAAAAACCCAAACCATCTTTAAACTGAAGGCTGCTTTTACAGCCCCCTTCAGACACTCATGGGAAGAGGAAGAGATGTGAACATTTCCCTTTTGAAAAGGGGAAG
Organism: Toxostoma redivivum; assembly: GCA_013397375.1. Classification (NCBI taxonomy): domain Eukaryota; kingdom Metazoa; phylum Chordata; class Aves; order Passeriformes; family Mimidae; genus Toxostoma; species Toxostoma redivivum. Next base: position 12,798 of record VXBI01000503.1, on the reverse strand, counting down.
ATCTCAAAGATGGATTTTGCTCTTTGCTGCAATCAGACTCTTTGAGGAGGCACAGCTGTGCAAGAGCTGTACCTTTTGAACTGAGCACAGCTGGCACTTGAGGCTTTCCCTTGCCATGGTACTCCCAGTGCCTCAGTTCCCACTTGAGTGACTTCTGCAGCACAAACACCTCCCCAAGGCAGGACAGGAGGTGCCAGGGGGTCTCCTCCAGCAGAGTCTGGGCAGTGAAACCCTTCCACACCTGGAAGATCAGAAGTGCTTTGAAATGCCAGCTTGGAATGCCATTCATCCCTGCCCACAGGCCTGTGATAATTATTGCAGTGCATTGTCTGAGTGCTCCTAGGGAAGGTGCAATTAATAAAAATGCTTTGACTCGACCTTTCTCATGCACAGTGCCCAGTTCCTTAAGCTTAGCAGGCAGCAAACCCTGTGCTGTGAAACACATTTCCACTTCCTAATTAATGACTTGATGACTTCTACCAGGTCCAGCTCTTTGTTTGTAATTCGTGAAGCAAATGATGCTAATATTTTGTGCTGAACAACACCTTTTCCCCACACTGTAACTTAGGCCAGCAAAATCTGTGGTTTTTTAGTTCTGACCTGCACAGCCTCAGGATGGGGTTCAGTCAGTTTGATAGTGGAGGCTGTGGGCAAATGTGCATCCAACATTTTGGGTGAAAGCAGGGCTGTGTGAGCAGAGGGGAAGCCTGGCACAGAAATAATGCCTGCATCCCTTTTGAGGCTGCTTTGAGGATGTCTTCCTGTGGAGCACATGGCAGGGGGAGCAGCCTCTGATTTTCCTGTGGTGGGGAAAACTGGGAATATCCAGAGGGAGCCACACGTGCAGGCAGCTTTACTGCAGGTTTTAGGAGCAGCCTCAGGGGCTCCTCTGTCTTTGCTGTGTCTTTGATGTGACAAATGGAGTCACACATGGGCTGAGACAGAAATGAAAGGGAGCAGGGAGAAGAGGGGAAAAAAGAGCCCTGATGGGTGGAATAAAATGGGCCAGCAGCCCTGTTCCTGTGCTTTCCTGGGAATGGAAGCCCCTCTGGAAGCAGGGAAGAGCTGTGTCCCTTCCCAAAGCAGCTTTGGGCATGGCAACCTCTGACCACGGCCCCAGCTCTGAGCCCAGTGCACACACGGGTTTGCCTTGTCCTGGATTGATGGCTGAGTGAGGAACCTGCAGCACTCCTTACCTGGATAAATGCTAAAGGTGGCTAAAGGATGTGTTTCATTTGTAAAAGTTCAGGATGAGAAAAAGCTGATTTACAGGCAGACGGTGTTCTGGTCCCTTTCCAATATTTCTGCACATAAATACCAAGGTCGAGCTTGTTTTTCCATGGAGACTACAGCAGCTCTTGATTTAGTAAACCACAAAAGGCAACATATTAAAGCAAATAATTTTTTAATTCATTGTAGCATTTTAATGACTCAGCGTTGATTTGGATTTAAAGCTGTTTTTTAAAGCCATGTCGGTTCCTTTCTACTCAGGTAGAATAGATGATTGTCTGTGGCATGAAGCAGGCACTGTACATGGTATAAAAATGTCTATAACCTTAAAAAAGTGGAGAAGATTGATTGCAATCTGATTTAGGTGAAGCCAGAAAATCTCTGATTTCTGGGGTTTTTGGTTTTAGAGCCTCTATTTCAGTCTCTAAATTCAGGCTCTAATTCAGTTTTGTGTTTGCAATCTCCTCACTGTAGGTGACTTTTTCAGTGCTTTAAGGACCCACAGAATCAAGGGAGGTTTGAGGGTGCCATGCTCCAGAATATCTGAAAAGACAGAGCAGAGAGGGAGATGGAAAATATCCCTGTTTGTCCTAGGGAGTGCAATACCCACCCCTGCTGGTGCCAGGGTGCCAGGCAGCATGTGCAGGTGAAATCATCTCCTCCAAATGGAAATAATCATCTTTCCCAAACTGAAATCAAATCATCTCCCCCAAATTAAAATCATCATCATCTCCCCCAAAATGGAAATAATAATCATCTCCCCCAAATGGGAATCAAATCATCTCCCCTAAATGGAGATGATTGTCTTTCCCAAACTGAAATCATCATCTCTCCCAAATGGAAATCATCACATGGAATTGTAAATATTTAATTAACAACTGGAAAGAAATGAGCTCACCTATAGCTGATAAGGATCTCCAGTCTATTGTCAGATCTTTTTGCTTTCCTAATTCTTTTGCAGTTGTGACACATGAATACAAAAAATGTATCTTTTTAATTTTTCCTCAAAAATTCTGAGCTAGCCTTTGATTATTTTGTTTTAGAGAAGCATCTGTGATCTTTCTAAAATCCTTTCATTGTATTTTGCTCTGTCCAGCATCCCTTAGCCAAACAAGGGAACAGCATAAAGAAGAAGGAAAAATTTTGGACAGTTCCCCACTCCACTCCCAGTGAGTTCAGCCTTTGGCCTGCTACAATCAGAGGTAAAAGCATAGCAGGATTTTCCTTTTTCTCCAGACTGCTGAGGCTGATCACTCTTTGAAAATTGTGTGTGTAGTTCAGGCTCCTACAGCTGGCACTTCAAATGAATATCTTCATGACACAGCCTGCACAACCATCAAAATTCACAAATATCTGGAAATTCTGCAAGGCTTGTGTGCTGAGTCTCTTTCTCACCTCCCTCACGTGCAGGAATTTTGGGGCTGCAGATTCTGAGAGTTTTCAGTTTAAAATTAGCAACATTTTCCCATTAAGGAGCAGGTACTTGCTTTTGCACACCAACAAGATTGCAGAGCTCCAGCACATCTGGGAGAACAAAAGAGAGCTGATCAAGCAACAGAAACATTTTTAGTTCCTGTGCTGAACATTTTTTGTTTCTTGTGTCTCCTGCTTGCTTTCAAGGACTCGCAAGAGAAGTCCAAATAGACAACCAGAAAATTTGCAAAATGATTAGATGTCACTTCCAATACACGGGTGGATGGGTCAGCAAATTCAGAGGCCAACATGGGCCAAAGTTGCTGCATAATCTGCATATGCAGATTTATTTATTTATTAGATTTATATGGGTCTTTCTCCAAGTTGTGTGCTGTCACTGAGGAGAAATGTGGCCTTTCCAAGGGCCAGCTCCTTCCCTGGAAAAGATTAATTGTCAAACCTGATGCCCCACCACTGAGCAAAAAGGAAAAACATGTTGTCCTTCTTCTGAAAGTGTTGGGTCTTCAGCAAGGCTGGAGGGTTGATGAGGGTTCTGTAGGTAATGAATCCCCAAATCCCAAAATGCAGCCACAGCTGGAGCTTGCCACTGACCAGTGCAAGAGGGAAACATCTGGAAATGGGAGGACACTCACAGCAAAGGAAGGAATAAAGTTATGGACTTGTAAACTCCTGAAGATAAAGTAATAACAGTCACATTTTCAGCTTGCTGTACTGTCCCAAGGATATAGAATCTCTGTGGCCTGCAGCACTCATTTGGTGCTGGGTTTATTCTGTGTGGCATCAGGAGAGGCAAAGCCATCCCACACATCTGTCTCCAGCTGCAGGAAATCCTTTTAGCAGGGTAGAAATCAAAATGTGAAATATTAACAACCTCTTGTAGTCACACACCCTGCAAAGTTCTGACAGCAGCATGAGGTTCTTTTCTTGCCTGATGTGCACTCTGGAGAGTCTGGGATATTCCTTGGGATAGAGCAAAATGCTTTGTGGGCTTTGTGTTCAACCTCCTGTGTGGGCAGAGGTGGAACCTAACCCTGCGTGTTCCCCTGAGCCAAATCCCAAACCTGAGTGTTCCCCTGAGCTTTTCTTTGTGCCCAGCTCAAATCCTGACCCTCAGTGTTTTTCTCAGCCCTGTCACAGTTCTATGTTTCCTGATTTTCACCACAGCAGCTCCTTGCCTGCTGTTCCATTCTGTACCAGATCAAAACCATTTTCCTTTTAAGGCAATAGGAATTTATGACTTTTCAGGATCATGTCTCAGTTTGGGCTCAGCTGCCTCGGTGTTGATTAAAGGGGTATCACAATTTTTTTTCAGGGGTATAAAATCACTGTAGCTTGCCCCAGACATTCCCTCCCAATTTCCCTGATCTGGAAGTCTCCATTGCTCTGAGCCATTTCATTCTGCAATGGCTGCTTCTCATGGATGTGATTTCAATGATGCCCAAGGTTTTTAATTAAAGTCACCCTTGTCATGCAAATATTTAATTAGAATTGGCATATTTTTAGCTATAAAGGCTGTCTTGATTTTTGGAAAAGGCTCTTTAAAATTGATTAGAGTGTTGGTTGTGACATGAGGTGTGTCAGTCATTGACTCCCTGCCTGCCTGCTGAGGCTGCACAGGTGAAATTCCACCTCAGACTCTTTCAGAACAGCAGAGCTTCTTGCCAGGCTTGTGCCATTTCAGCAGAATATCAGCAAAAATAGTATTTCATCAAGCTGGCCTTCCAGAATCTTGTCACTTTTCCTGAGCTGGTGGAGTCAGCCCCCTGCAGGCAAAGCTGAAGTGTTTCCTGAAGAATTTTGGTTTTAGTGTTCAGCATTTTTAACAAGGGTTTTAATACAAGGACTTCCAAGAGTCAGAGTCCACAAAGTGAGCAGAAATAGCTGCAGACATGTTTCTTTTTCTTTCTCTCCTTCTTTCTCTCCTGGTTCTCTCTCTCTCTCTTTGCAGCCACATTGGATATTCTCTGTCTATTGAAGGTCATACACAGCATGATCAGCCGTGCTTCCCAAACATGTGACAGGCCAGAGGAGGGCAGGAGAGCATCCCTGCAGCAATGTGTGGCTGCAGCCACACCTGGGAGGAGGGGGATGCTCCTTGCAAGTTTTACTGCAGGGGTTTTGGATGAAGCTCAGGAAATCTGGTTCTGCCTCTGTTGGGGGCACGAGTCTGGCTTTGCTTTGAGAGAAGCACAGAGAACGTGCTCTGAACAATTGTTATCTCAAGAGGTGCTTCAGGAAACAGAAAACCTGCTACAAGGTTGGGTTCTGAATCTCTAGATTCCCAGGATAAAACCCTTGGCATGCTTTGTTCTAATCAAAGGTTAATTGAGTCTGCAGATCCAGCCAGGCTGGAGGAAGCAGAGCAGGATTTGAGGGAGCAGCATCAAAACCCCATGGAGTAATCTGGCAGCTGCTCCACGGGAGTGAAAATAGCTTCTCTTATTAATAATGCTCCTGGTTTCTCTCATTATCTGCTCATTGCTCTGGAAAAGACCAAGCATTTGGAGTGTTTGCAGCTGAGAAATGAGAGTGTGCTGGTGTAGAACAGGGATGGCACAGAGGGTGACCCCAGCCCTCTTTTCCAGCTGCTGCCTCCCTCCAGGCCTGTGCAGACAGAGCAGAGCCTGATTCCCTGCTTGTGCATCTCACAGCACCCTCTGCTGAGGCTCTGGGCTGTTCCTCTGCTGCTCTCTCTGTTCTGGAGATAAATGACAGATATTCCAAATAAATGAGCACTTTGGTTGGCAGCAAAAAGCAAGAGCAGCTTTATTTTTTTTTTTCCAGAGTAAGCAACAGGAGAACTTCATGTTCTTGTCTTGCCCTGCGCTCTGGAAATCCAATGAGGGATTAGAAGGTGATATCAAAGGCCACCTTTCTTTTATACTGAAGGCTCTGGGGATTTGGTGGGACAATTCCCAGAACAGGAATTGTTGGGACAATTGCCAGAGCAGGAATTGTCCCTGTGTCTCAGCCCAGCTCCCACATCCCAGACTCCTGTCCCTGGCTGAATTGGCAGCCAGCTCTCATGGCCCTGGTCACCATTCCCCTCAGCACAGGATCCTTCCAAACTCTGAGCCACAGCTCTGAAATTTATTGATTTCCATGGGGGAATGGGAATTTTCCATGGGATTTCCATTAGGGCTGTTTGCCTTAATTCCAGTGTCCCTGCACTGAGGATTAACGTGACCTTTGGAAAATGAGGATTAAACACTTGGGTTTAGAGGTTGCAGTGTTTGCATCAAATCCACCCAGTTCCCTGTGCAGGTTTTATGGTTATTGCCCACTCCTTGAGGTGAAGAATTGCTCCAAACATCTCAGAGGTGCTGCACTAACAGAACCTTTAGCACAAATTTATCCCAAAATCCCACACAGGGGATCCAACTCACTCTGAAGTCTAAATCCATCTCTGTGATTCCCACAGTCTTTCTCTGTTTCTGGTTTTTATCTAGTTTTCAGATGGCTTTTAGCAAATGCTCTCCATCCTCAGTGGATATAAGCAGTAATTTGCCACTCCCATTTTGACATCTGGAGTGAGACCAGTGCCCTCTTCATTTGTGTCACTTTGCCACCCAACACCGCTGTGTCCCAGCCCCTCCCACTCCAAATCAACAGGAGCCATGAAATTATTCATCCATAGACGAGCCTGAGGCTCTCTCTTCTCACCTTTGAGTAAGAGCTCCCTTTAGGCTAAATTGAGGGAATTAATTTTTCACATTTTCATTCTCACATGGACAAATCCTTGATTGGTGTTATTTGCTTCTGAGGAGTGTTTGATTGAGGCTGCTGTGGTTTTTCTGCTGGCAAACTGAAGCATGGACCATCAGTGCACCCAAAAAGTGATTTCTGAGTGTGTCCTAAACAAATACCTCCTAAATATGGTTTTATTCTTTGTGTCTTGTCCAGTTCAGATTTACCAATTTTGATTTCTCCTCTGGCAATTGGGCAAATGGAACTTGCACAATGGTCAGCCCCAGTCAAGGTGTGATGGATCATTGGCTGCAGTTATTATTGATTGGTAGGATTTAGCAACCAGGGTGTCTGGCACTGCTGCTTTCCACTAATAATTGTCATTATCTGTCTGTTGCAAGTCAAAATGCCTCTGTCCTTTGGCAGAGCTCTGCTGTTCCATCCTCTGTGATTAGAGATGCTTTCCAAGCATTTTCTGAGAACCAGACCATAATTTTAGCAGACCTCACACCCCAATTTGTTTTTACTCTCTGTCTTGGTTTAAGAGAATGGGGGAAAAATTCCACAGAAAAGAAAAGAAATGATTCAACTCCCAACACTCTCCTTCACTCATTTTGCAGATAATATCAGTATGTAAATAATATAAAAAAGCAGATATACAATAATTACATGGGTATAATCAGAACAGTTCTCAATTCCTGTCTGAGCCCTGCAGCAGTGGTTGCTGTCATGTCATGTGTGATGTTATTTCAGCAGTGTGTGCTCGAGCTGCTCTGGGTGCTCAAACATAGATTCCAGGGGTTTGACTCTGCCCTTGGCCAAAACCAGAGCTGTGTGCAGAGCAGTGAGTGGGTGAGCATTTAGGGCAGCATTTTGAAAAGCATTTGTAGAAGTTCATCTCCCCACTTAATCCTAGGGAGAAATGAGGAGATTGGGGCCAGTTCTGCTGATGTGAGTGCTCCCAGGTTTAAATGGCTCCAAGGCAAGGAAAGGCCATTCCTGGAGCAGAATTTGCCCTTTTTGGGGGCTCTGGCCCATGGCCTCTCCCCTGGCCCAAGCTGGTTCTGCACACAGATGCCAGGGCAGCGTGGGAAGCTCAGGGATCTCCCTAAGTGCTCCAGGGGGGTCACACAGGTGCCCAGACAAATGCCAGGGATTCTTTGGGAAGCAGGCTGCACTTCCAAGCCACACAAACCCTTTTCCTTCCACAGCTCTTGAACCCAATTCCCCTGGAATGCAGCACAAACACAAATATTCACACACACTCTGGATATCTCTGCATGGTCCTGACACCCTCTCCTAAACTTCATTCACATTTCTTTGGCCAAGTTTTCCAAACTCTGCTTCATGCCCTCACTGAGACAATGATAAATGAAACAACACGAGGCTTGCAGTGATGGAAAAGTGGGAAATAATCAATGAGGTCCATCCTAATGGATTAATCAGATCAATATCCGTGTGATATCAATGGAGTTATATCAGATTAATATCAGTGTGATATCAGGGGAGTTAGATAAATGTCAGTGTGATATCAGTGGAGTTACATTAATATCAGTGTGATATCAGGGGAGTTATATCAGATTAATATCCTCAGGCTGGATGTGTGTTTGTGCTGGGCTGTCCCCAAGGCAATGTTTGTTTGCTGTGTTTTGTGGCACAGCAAGCCATGCTCTCATGATTTATCCATCTTTTATATTTTATGTCTTGTCAATGTGGCCTCTAAGATGGGTGAGAGGCAGGAAAATCGGTGCCAACAGTGCCTGACAGAATTTTTCCTCGTGCTACAAATGGACACAGCAATTAATGACTGCTGTTAATGCTGGTTTGGAACGTGCTGCAGCGATTATCTCTGCTCAGAATTGCAGAGTTGATTTTAATTAGGAAATTGGGACAGGTCTGTACCAATGCTGTGGGCTGGGCCGAGCACATCCAGTGACATCTGCCCCAAAGGCAGCTCTGCCTGGCACCCAGGACTGCTAATTGCACAAAAATGTCTTTATTCCCTGGTTATTTTATTGGATTTTCCTGTTTGGGGCATCCCAGCCAGGAGTGAGTGCAGCCTGCACAGCCCTGTTGAATATCCCAGAATATTGGGATATTAGTTAATGTGCTCCATGTTTTATTGGGATAGTAATATGATTATTGGGATATTCATGTGCTCCACCTATTATTGGGATATTAATTAATGTGCTCCACACATTTTTGGAATATTAATGTGCTCCATATGTTATTGGGATATTAATTAATGTGCTCCACAGCCACACAGCCATTCCTCTTTCCCGGGAAAAATGGGGAATGGCGTCCCACGGTGCCACATCTGGCTCTGGGAATCCCTGGGAGCTGGGCTTGGGCAGAGCTGAGATCTGGGAACAGGGATTGGGGTGGGAGAAATTCCCAAATTCCTAGAGCTGAGATCCCAGACACAAATTCCAGCCCAATATTTCCATGGACAATTGAAATTAAAAGCTGGAAGCTTTTAAGCACATTCAGAGCACAAGCAAAGAATTGCAGCTGAGAAAATGGAACAACTTTGGAGCAGGGATTTGTTCCCAGCTCTAAAAATCCCATCCCTAAAAAGCATTTCCCAAAGAATTCAAACCCAGAAATTCCTTCAAGGAGGGAAGAAAGGTTTTTATTCCAGCTCTGTGCATCTATGCAAATACAAATGCATTTATATACATTTATAGATGAATTTATTATGCCAGCTAGTAGGATTTAGTTGGAAATGCAGCTGTGTTTGATATCCTTAAAATCCTTTGAGTCAACAGATTAAGGAAGAATCCAAACTTTTGAAGTTCTTCCTAAACTTGAAACGTAACTCCAGCTTTTATGATTTAATGCAAAATTTATTAGGAAGAACCTGAGGACTTGGAGATCCAGCACACAAACAGAAAGTCCAAGTCAGTCAATTGGGTTTAAAATAGAATTTTAGAATTTTGGTGTGGCAAAAAAATCCACAAGTTTGGTTGAGGTCCCGGGCTCTGATTGCAAAAAAAAATGGTTTCCTTGGTATCTATTCTAAATATTTTATTTTTTTTTTTTCTGTGTGAAGCCATTCCCCCTTGCCCTGTCCCCATCTGCAGGGCTGTGGCAGCCAGCCCTTCACCCCTTGCTCCACAAACTCTATCTCCTGCTGATTTCTGATAATTATTTTGTGATCATCTCTGCCTTTTGCTGCTTCCAAAGGCTGGGAAGTGCTGCTGGAGCCATGGTGGGGCAGCAGCACACACACCTGCCGAGCTGCAGAGCCACTGTGCTCACCAGGAAAAGCTTTTGGGACAGTTTTTGTTCAATCCTTGCTGAATGTGGCAATGTTTGAGGGGTCTGCAGGGGATTTCCTGCCCCAGCCCCATCTGGAGAGCCCAGAAGCACAAACCCTGTGTCCATCACACTTCCAGGGGCTGCTGGACTCATCCCCTCTGTGCCCTGGCAATCAGGAGCACCTCAGGGCAGCTGGGACCAGGAGGAGTGGGCAGCACCTTGATTTCATTAATTTAATTTCAATAATTTAATTAATACAGGTACTTTGGCTGCTGCTGCTGCAGGGACTGGTGAGTCTGTGCTTTCTGTTTTTCAATTTTTTTTTTTTTGCACAGAGTTGTTGGGTTTGTCACTTCAGTTGCTGCCAGCTCTTCATTTTTTTGCTGTTGTTCACATGAAGGGAAATTTAAAAATTATGATGTGTTCATTCATACACAGAGAGTGTTTGGTTGGCTTCAGTCCCTTCTGATCCCTGGAGTGGAACAAACTCTGTGGTTGTAAACCCTCCTGTCACAGCCACTTCTGCTCCTTGGTGTTGCTAAAAACAAAATATTTCTTCCCTTGAATACAAATTTTGTTTGTCCTCACTGAGAGCTGAGACATTTTCTGCAAGTGGCCACATGCAAGGAGCACTGACAGCAATCTGCTGCTGAAATTCCTTCCCTTCCCAGCACACCCCTCATTTTCTTGTGCTCTTAGCTTTGAAAAGTAGTGACAAAAAAAAAGCCTGTCTGATTCCTTTCTCTGCTGTAATGAAGAGTTTTGCTAAGCCATTGTTTTTACCATCAATAGATTCCCCTGGCTGCATCTTTGTGCTGCATTATTTGCTCCAGAATCTGTTCTTCTCATCTCAGAGATGAATATACATTCCAGGACCAAGTTTTGAAATAGCAGTTTGCCTCAGGAAGCTTCTTGTGGGTAAGTCTGGGAAGGCAGCACTAAATCACTTTTGGATCTTTTATTTTCCAAGGAATCAGAGCCACTTTGTTTATTATCCAGCAAAACCCCAGGCAGAATGTGAAAACCAAGAGTGAATCAGGAAGGAGCATTATAGAAATACTGGGGCTGTCTTTCTGGCAATGCTGCACTTGTAATATGAAAAAGGAATAAAACCAAAGGCAAGTGGGGCGTCAGAGAGCAAAACTGATGTTTTACAAACACCTCAGTGGGGGAAGCTGAGGGTGTGTGAGTGTCTGACAGGGCTCGTGGGGTCTGGGCTGGTTTGGGCAGCACAGCCCAGTCTGGATCTGGAACAGGATGTGGGGCTGCACAAGGATGAGGGTCTGGAGTTTGGGGTGAAATAAGAGGTTCAGGGATATGGGGTAGGTGGGTCAGGAAGGATGAACATTGCTGGTACTCAGATGATGGGGCTGGGAATTGGGGATAAAGGGAGGATGCAACCCCGAGGGAAAGAGAGAAAAAAGTGGGAAACAGAGAAAGAGAAGGAGAGAGAGAAAGAGAAAAAAACCAGCAGAGGGAGACAGAGAAAAAAACTAGAAGGGAGTTAGAGACAGGGAGGGAGAGAGGGAGAGGAAAAAACTGAGAGAGTAGGAGAGACGGAAAGAAAGGGAGAAAGACAAGGGAGGGAGAAAGAGTTAGGAGAAGGTGGGAGTAATATAGAAATAAACTGGACAGACAGATGGAAATACTGAGAGACAGGGAGAAAAAGAGAGAAAAACTGGAGGGAGGGAGTTAGAGAAGGAGAGAGGGGCAGAGGAAGGGAAAGAAAAAGAAAAAAAACCTGTTGGCTGTGTGCATCAGTCGCCTTCCCCTTTACTGGAATAAATCTCAGTTTGGATCCTGGATCAGGGTGTGGGTCTGCACAAGGCTGAGTGTCTGCAGTCTGGGGTACAATAGGATTTTCAGGGGGTCACACCCCATTGGACGTGGACTCCCAGAGGGGACAGCCAGGGCAGGGCCAGAAGGGTCTGCAGTGCAGGGATGGTGATCCCAAAATAACTCTGGGGGTGCAGGGAGACTGATGGGATGGGTGCACATTGTCCCAGAGGGGCTGCAGGACATGGACACCCAGAGGGGAATGAGGGGTGGGGTGGGAAAGGATTGGAACAAGGGGAATGTGGAGTTTGGGGTGTGCTGAGAGGGACAGGGACAGGGTTTGGGGTGAGGGACAGGCTCTGAAGTGACAACTGTGTGACTTCAATTTTATGCCAAAGGGGGAACAATTGCTCGGATGTTCTTTAGCTGAGTGGGGAAGATGAGCAGGAAGAGTTAATTCCAGCTCTATTGGTGAATGTGTGTGGACAGGAATTCCCAGTGTGTGTTATACCTGTACCTGCCCCTTCCCTTCAATCTTTGCACAGGGCTGGAGAGGCCAGGAACAATGAGACAGGAGCACTCAGCTGCCTTGTATCCACTGGATTGTTTTGTAGTGTTTCTCTGAGGAACAATAATCATTGATATTATTTTTTTTATTTCCCCAGGTTAAGACTGTGCCAAGAATTGACCATGTGCAGCAAACCTGGAGGGATTCCATGAGCCAGGTGAGTTGTGTGGATTGCTCAGATCCTACTGCTGAGGAAGAGGAGGAGCCAGATCCTGCGGAAAATAGATGAAGGGGCCAGAATGAGAGTACCTGATGTGCTGCTCTGGGACAGGATGAGAAAGGGAGAAAGGCAGGGAGAAAGGCAGGGAGAAAGGCAGGGAGAAAGAGATAAAAAACTGGAGCTAGAGGGGGAAAAACTGAGAGAGCAAGTGATAAAGCAAGAAGAAACCCTGAGGGAGGGTGGAAGAAAAGGAGAGGGAAACAAAGGAGTATAGGACGAAATAGAGAAAACGTGTCAGGCCTTTGCACCAGTGGTGTCTCTCTTGACTTGAATAAAGCCCAGTAAAACCAATTTGGATCCTGGATCAGGATACGAATCTGCACAAGGCTGAGTCTGGATTTTGGGGTACAATAGGATTTTCAGGGGGTCACACCCCATTGGACATGAACACCCAGAGGGGACAGCCAGGGCAGGGCCAGAAGGGTCTGCAGTGCAGGGATGGTGATCCCAAAATAACTCTGGGGGTGCAGGGAGACTGATGGGATGGGTGCACATTGTCCCAGAGGGGCTGCAGGGTGGGGAAGATGAGCAGGAACATTTAATTCCAGCTCTATTGGTGAATGTGTGTGGATAGGAATTCCCAGTGTGAGTTCTATCCACAGCCTTCACTAGAACATGTACT
>VXBI01000502.1:188400-242230 GCA_013397375.1 Toxostoma redivivum | reverse complement strand
TTGGGGCTCCGATCTAGTCTTGGGGGGGGGGGGACTGAACGCCAGGACACTGTGTCATCATAAATTTTGCCCGTTGTCTTATGACACCTCCACTTTAAGCTAGGAGGAGAGCATCAGATGAGATGCACTGTACAATCATCGAGGATAAATCTTTTCTATTCACAAATAGAAAATATTTCTATAGTGAATATTTCTATTCTACAATCTTCAGGAATTGATACTGCATACCGAAACATCGTTGTGTAGAGTGTTGGCAGAAAAAGCCTGCAATCCAACCAAACACTGCACACAGTATTGTGTAAAAATACAGGCACAGGAGACCTCATTATCCCATGAAATATTTGCTCCCAACTATGCCATTCCTTTTTTCCCGTAATTGTAAGTCAGATGGACCATAAAGCATTAATCAAATAATGCAAATAATAAATAGCATGCACTGTGCAGGTTTATCGATCTTTAGTTTTATGCATTGGGTAATTTTATGGCTATCAAAATACATATTCATTAGATTAAATATAGGTGACATCTATCCTGGCACTGGCTTCAGTTTACACTTGTTTGTAGCAATATACATGTGAATAAATGGACATGTCTGTCACCTTGTCACAGGATATGAATTTTAATTAATGCTCCCTTAATTTTATTTTTTTTTTATAAATTGAGCTGATGACAAAGCAGAAATTCCAAACAACCTGTCTGACAAGAAGTACCTTGTATTTATTCTGGAGATTAATATAACTAGTAACTTTAAATTTAGGGTCATCTATAAAATATCCTCTTCTGTGATAATTAAAAAATAACTTTTTGCATCATGTATTCTTTAATGGGTAAGTCTTTTCTGCTTAATTGCAGTGCCTGAAAAGGTAAATTCAGAACCTTTTCAAAACATCTCTTGTCTCTGAGTAAATATTTCAAATAACATGTTTTCATCTGGAATGGTTTCCTACCTTTAGTGGAGACCAGCTGCATCAGTGCAAGTGACTGCATTCCCATAATGAAGATCAGAGTTAAGCATTTAATATGAGTGTGTGTGATTTCTGCTTTCTTACACCTTCTACTCTTCTTCATTCAAAATGATGGAAATATAAAAGTAGGATCATACCAATTGGTACCTGCTCAAGGCTACATATAAGGGAAGAAGGTGTTCCCTGGCACCTTGCAAGAGCAGGTTCTTCCCTTCTTCTGGAGCTGTGGGTTTGTGGGTTACTGGATTGGCATCTCTTCCCTTTTGCATCGTTGTTGGATTATCTGCACGCTACTGCGTTTAACACCCTGTTTTCTGGAGCACTTCTTTCATGTTCACTGTTCTTCCCACTTGTTGCAGTGTGGTATGTTTCACTTCAAGCATACAAGGCCTTCTTTTGTTCTTAGCAAGTGGGATAGAGTTCAAAAGACTTCCAGGCTTCTTTTCAGGGAGTGCTTTTTGCTTTTTCTCTTTTACACTTGATGCATGCAGCGCTCCCATAGCCCACATGGGAATCATGGATGAAGGAGGAGGAAAAAGTTGGGCTGAGTGAGGTATCAACCTATAACATAAGTTTTAAGAATAATAAATTCACATCTCTCATCTCCAGTAGTATGAAGCAGGAGGCTTTGCCTACTAAAATCATGATTTCATTTGTGCTTTCATCCAGAAAATGTCTAAATGCTACTGAAAGTACTGAGCCCTCACCCTTACTTCACCACTCCAGCTAAGCACTCCTGTAACCTGCCTTCTGCAGCACTGGCAAATGTGCAGCCCTGCAGCAAGCTGATCTAGCTGAAAGTTGTCCTCTTCCTTTCTGTGATGTAGGTAAAATCCAACTAATGTCTAAAGAAAGCCTGATTCTTACTTAGAAATCAGTTTCTTCATGTAAATCATGAAAGCCCTTGCTTATCAGATCAATTGGCTATTCATCCTTTACACAAGAGGAAATCATCTCTTGTGGCCTTTCCTGCCCTCCAATCCTCTTCAGATCTTGCAGCATCTGATACTCTGCTCACGAGACTAGTGCCAATTTTTTTAATAGAAAAATAAAATATCTGTTACATTTTTGGTCAGGACAAATAATCAGAATCCATACATAAACCATTAACGATATTGTGCTTTCCTAGGCATTGATTCCCAGTGGCTTGATTCCCAGCATGTGTTGTAAATTAACCTAACTAACAAGGTGGGGAAGAGCATCAACCCTCAGGACTAGCACACAGTTGCTCTTCCCACTACACTCCGTGGGAGCTACATCATGATGCAATGTTATGTGGCTTATGGAACGAGTGTGAGCAACCATCAGGAATCTCCATAGCTCTAGCTGTGACATGTTCATTGGTTCTTTCAGCGTCTGATTGGTTCTTTTCAGCATCTGTGATCATTCTTACTACAGTATAACAGTGCTCATTTATTGTCATGCATAACGGCTCCACCTATGTGCAAGCAACACCCCCATCCATGCTTTGGTCTGTGGAGACAGGATGATAACTGTATGACTTCAGCACCCATGCTAAAGTGCCTTTTAAATTCTGGCAGCTGGCATTAATCTCATGTTATTTCTGATGGTAGAGATTCAGCTGAAATTACCTGAGAGAAGCAAGAGCTTCAGGAATGGACCCTGCTAATGTGATACATAACGGAGAACAAAGTTGTGCACTGCTTTATTTAGTGTGGAAAAGCAAGGTATGGCAATTTCTCAGCTAGTTGCAAGTAGGACAGCAGATCAGTGGAGATGGGGTAGTGTATACCTGCTGCAAATCAGGGGTCATACTTTTATTGAACATAAATATAGTCTTTCATATTTTCATGTAAAGCTTTTGCTTTTTCTCTGGTTATCTCTTCAGGCTGCACTCTGTCTATGGTGTATCCTTTGTGCTCTGCAGAAAGCCTTTTATTCCTTGATCACTACCATAGGCCTATAGTAGCTTATGTGAAAAGACTTCCTGATCCCCTCTTCACCTCCCTTTATCTGTACTTCCTAGTTTCTTCTTTACCTCCACCATTGTATAAGAATGTATTCTGGTACTAAATTATTTAAAGCTGTGTGATAATTGATAAAAGATTCGTGTCAATCACAGAAGCACTAGGGTTTGTATAAACCAGAATACCAAGCTCTGAAGTGAAGCATGGACACTAGATAAAGGAAATTACATGATAAAATCATTCTGTTTAAAATCACCTTGTTATATTATTTTATGTTACATTATATTATGTTATGTTATATTATGGTATGTTTTTCCTAATAAGTTATATTGGCTACCAGCTTGCAAAATCAAACTTCGCAATAGCCCTTCCTTCCTTTGTGTACCTCAAGAGCCAGACCTCCAAAACTTCTCAGGAGGTTATCTACCAGGACCAGATGGTTATCTGTGATTGATTATCGCCTGGAGGCCTGGTGAATTTGTATATGTTTAGTTTAACACCTGGAGGCCTGGTGAATGTTTATTCACCACTGCTTACCCAGCAAAATTGGGACAGCACAGAACATAAAAATTATTGATTACAACAGGAGACCATACTACAAAAAGGAGCTGCAAACCAAGGTTTGGTGGGACGTCAATTGGGCAGTGACCCCTCACGTTCCCCCAGCGCGCTGCTTGCTCTGTCTATATCAAATAAAGCAATCTAAATTTTGCTAAATATCGAGACTCTTGTCTCTCATTTATAACAGCTGTTTAGGTCTAATAAGCTATGGGGGGTTGCTGCTTGTAATAAACATTATATTATTAAATAAAATCTACAGAATCAGGTTTTGCATTTTAATTTCAAAGGACTTGCAGGCTTTGGACCAAGTTCAGTCCAATATTCAGTAATGCAATATAAGAGCTAACTATTCTGTGTGAGATGTTATCATATTGTTATCAATATGATAGTAGCAACACATTTCTCTGGCTGCTGTAAATAACTGATCTCTATTATTGTATCACTTTGCTGTTAAAATCTCAGAGATTCCTGTGAATCTGAGAAGACACTTTGCTATTCAACCGCAAAAGAAATGTTTCTCTAATATAGTTGTCTTCTTATTTTCTGTTCTTGTCTTTGGTTTTGTAGCAGAAAAAACTGTGTCATGAAGTCTGCTGCACTTCTGTTCTAAAGTCTACCTGCTAATAAATGATAGGCCTGAACAGCAGTTCTTGCACTTTAGCTTGTTTTTAAATAATGGATTTTGTTATAATCAAATGTTTATGTTCCTTATCCCCTTACTGCCAGAGGTTTTTGATTTTCACATCCTGAGCAATACAACTAATGATTAAATCATGCAAAGATGTCTGTAAATGTTCTTAGAGGTCCTCACCATCTATGATGAAAATGGAGACAGCTCGCTGCTATTAAAATGTGCCCTTTATAATCATTTGCCTAATGTTCAATTCTAAAGTGAGTTATTTCTAACCCTGACAAGGTTTGTAAGTCTGGGAAAAGTTCAGTTTGTGGAAAACAAATGTAATCCTCCTGAAGCATGAGGAGCAGAGGTGAAAGATGGTAGTGTTAGAATAGCTGTGGCTGGCCAGTATCAATAAAACAGAGCAACAAAACAAGTGTTGGACAAGAGGATTTCTTTTGCCTAAGGAAGCTGTTACAAGCTGGGCACCTTATTTCTTCTGATATTCTTTGAATGACTCAATGTCAAGGGCTTAAAAAGCAGCCCCAGTCACTACTTTGAGGTTAGGATAGGTGAAAGAGTTAGGCCTAGGATTTGCCAGAAATTATGAGCGTGTTGCTATGATGCACTGAGTGATTTCAGTCTTGTTTCTTCAGGGTTTGTTTATGGAGGCTTGTGATCTTCAGAGTGTACTCACAAGTCCTTAGGTTTGGGTTCTGTCTTTAGTGGCTTTTGCTGAATCAGGACAGAGTGGGGAACAAGCACCTTCAGGCAAAGTAGCTTTACAATTTTTGCAGGGTGGGAACAAACTACAACAGTACAAGAAGGGAGAAGAAAGAAACAACGGGAAGCAAGGGAATGCAAGAAATACTAGACAAAAAGCCATCAAGGACTGTACTGCTACTACCTAGTGAAAGATCACACTGACCTTAAATGGGGCATGTAGCTTATCTCTGCCCTGACATTGAAAGCGCAAATACAGAGAGTAGTGCTCAAGACAGTACATCCTTGATAATGATAGTAGTGAAATGCAAGAGAGTCTCTAACACAAGATGTACTATCCACTGCCTGGCACTGTGGGTAGTCACCAGCCTTCAGAATCAGCACCAAGCTAGAGGACAAACAAATTTCTCACCCATCATTCAACTGTAAGAAGTCAGAGCTGTTTCTTGGCACATTTGCTTGACCACATTTTAAAAGACACCACCAAGAAGGGTTTCCTCCACAGGCAGCTGTCTCTGCTGTTGTTCCCTTGGATCAAATTATTTTCTGTGTCAAACTTGAAAGTCCTCTGCTGCAGTTTCAGACCATGTAGAGAAGTGTTTACACTGTTATTCATGCCTCTGTTGCCTTACTACAAGGCAACAAATCAAAAACTAGGAATCAAAACTAGCACAGGTACAGCTACCCTCAGCACAGTCTTGGTGTGTGGATCACGGTGCAAGGTATGTGAAATGGGCTCCATGACTGAGCACCACTTTTCTCTTTTCCCCTGCTTCCTGCCCCTCCTCACCCTTTTGTATTTTAGGCATGCAGATCCCTTTTTTGTCTTTGTGGAAACAGCATGGGGGGCTGGTGTGTTTTTACCAAAGGGCAATGGTGACCAAGGGAGTCACGGCCCCTTTATTACCATTGCCTAATGTAATCTTGCTCACACACATTATAAGATGGAGTCACGGGCACAAGGTTGTGCAGCACATCCATCCCAGCTCCTCCCAGTCAGTGCAGGGCTTCATCTGCCCCTGCGAGGTGTATGTTAGAACCATTAGCATTGCTCTTCCCATGATTTCTAAATTTTGAGGCTAGGAGGAAGGAGAGACAGAGGAACAGATCCACTTTTTGCATTAGTCACTGAAATGGTCTGTATTAGCCAAAAAAACTGTGCCTGGATGATTTTATCTTTTGAATTCTTCTTGGTCTTCAAGTTCTTATTTGCAACTTTTTAAAACCCATGTTTTTTCAGAAAGCGTGAGGAAAAAGGTCCGATTTTCAAAAATATAGGTGAATAGGATCTTACAAAAGAAACCAACTACTGCTGTAACAATGGTAAAACCTCTTTAGCTATGTAAGTAACAAAGAGCAAAGAGGTGTGAGGTTTTGGTTTTTTTAACAGAAGGATAAAGTTAAAAAACACTAAGGATACTAAAAGTAATCTAAATCTAGAGAAAAGCAAAATTTGTGGTTTTGCTCAGTATTTAGTAGCAAAGAGATTACAGAATGTGGCTGTGAAACAGGGTAATGGGAATAAGTGAAGAAGAAAAAATTACCATGTTCTGGGTTTGGGTGAAAACTAAACTTAGATTATTTATTAATCAGTTTAACTGGGATTATAAAAGTTGGCAAATGAAACTGTAATTCCCCTAGTGATGTTTATCCATGAGCAAATTAGTGAGCAAATTAGCCAGTAGTGCGTGGTTGGAGAACAGCACATAAAGGACCTGTTTAACCAACAGAGGAATCGTGAAGCCATCCATTACCAACCATTAGCTGACCTTGGCAGGATGCAAAGATTTAGTACAGACATTGAAGAAAAGATTAATAGGAAAGACGGAGATAAATGGAAAAAATATTATGTGGATTTGTAATATATCATTCACAGTGGAGAAACTCAATACTGTTCTTTGGCAAGAAAAGTAATTCTGTACCTGTCAGTCTTTGTACAATTGTAGTAACATAACTGGTAATTTCCCATGTAGCCCAGTAGCAGATTAATACAATTATCTTGCAGTAAATGAGGATAGAAGAAAGGGAGGCAACAATTTACTATTGTCAAAGGGAATAATGGGGCTAGAGGAAAGGTAATAGGGTTGTTAGTAAGGTAATAAAGGAGTGGATTTGGGAGTACTTTTTACAGATATTTCTATTAACAATGTTTGTACAGCAAATAAGGGAAAAAACCCAGTGAATTTTTCAGAGGATGATTAGAATGCTATACTATAAGACCTTAGTGAAATGGGCAGTGGTGAATGAAGGGTTGGTAGCTTTAATAGGGGTAATGGTGTATTGATCAGAATCCAAGGTCATAGAAATCTGCCTGCAGGGGAGCTGGTCAGTTGTAGTAAAAAAAAATCTATTAAAATTGGAGCAGATGCTGAAAATGGGAATAGAGAGTCTGTTTAATGAGGAAAGCTGAGAGCATTCTGGCTTGTTTAGCAGAATGAAGGCTGGAGTGGTGTATAGTTGCTGTTCATAAATAAGAGACATATAAATATACAGCTGCATCTACAGTAGGGAGGTGAACAATGATTAAGGACTGTACTTGCAGCGGAAAAAATTATATGTTGCCTGTGATGAAATTCAAGCCAAAAAACAACAAAAAAGGATTGATTAGCTATCAGAAGAGGAAGATTTTGGAGCAACCCTTCAGTGAGGGATTTTGGAAATACTTCAATAAACTTATTGAGTAAAAAGTGCTATAATGTGGCTGTTGTGAGCCAGTAAACCAAGATTCTCATATTTCTGTGACTCTGGGAAGTACAGTGTTTCAAGGCACACAAAATAACTTCTCCTTATTCATCAACAGTGACAGCTTCTAGGAGCCAGTGAATATGCGAACAAAGTTGTTTATTTCTTCATAAATTCCTGCTGAGGGAGGAATATTGGCAAGTGAGATGGTTATAATATTCACTAAGCTTCTGTGTGAGATTTCCCACAACAGGCTTTTAAAGTCTAATTGTCATTAACAGTTCTGCACATGTTGTGTTTATGTGAGGATGGAGAAGGGCATCTAAATCTGCTTCAAATTCTGCCAAGGGAATGACAAGCCAAATTACTGGTTTGACAGATAAGAGAAAGTTAGAAAAGGATGAATCGAGGCAGTCTTCCATTTAATGGCTTGAAGGGAGATTTCTGTCTTAAGTGAACTCTCCATTCAGCTTCCTGACATGTGTGTTTATTTCCTCAGTTCTCTTCTGGTGTTTAATTGTACAATATTTCCATCATCTAGTACTGAGCTTCCAGGTCTAACAATAATGAGAAGACAGCTGAAATATGAAAGTAGGGCCCTCCTGGAAGCCATTTAAAATCTATCAGTCTGACATAAAAGAGGCTACTAATAGTGCTGTATTTAGATTTTTCCTAATCTGAACAGTTAAGGAACTTATGTGGGATGTTCCCTCAGATATTCTAGCTTTGAAGAGCATTTTGAGTCACAGAATAGAGGAATGACTTGGTGGTTGTTTAGTCCCTCCATCACTGTCATACTGCATACAGTTCATCATAAGGCTCAGTATCTCTCTGCAGTTATGAAGAGAAATAATAAGAAGTTGCAGAATACGGAAATTTGTGTGCTTGAACAATGAGTGAGGAGACTGCTAACATCATAGAAAATCTAAATTCTGCTGAGGTAATTGCACTGACTCATTTAGACTTCCTTAAGTAGTTAAATAAATTAGCATTTCTTCTCCATATATGTGTTGCAACTCAGTTGTCATATCACATCAGAATTAAACAGGTAACTTTTGCACGGTTCTGGAGTATTGTTGGCTCTTATCGAGCAGTACAAATATTGTTGCATCCAGGCTCAAGCAGGTCATGCTTTAATTTTTCACAGCTATTTTTTGGAACATAAACTACAGCATCTTTCTGGCCATGGGGCTCCTCAACACACTGAACCAGCTTCTGTAAAAATTATAAATCTCAGGGACTGTGGGGGAGGAAATTATTGCAAAACTGTTGATCATAGTTGACTATTTTAAGACAAGGACAGCATGAGAGAAGTAAAATAGAGGTAATGGGCTTCAGTAAAGCAGATGTTGGTAGAATTTGTGAGAAGATTGTTTTTGAGGGATAATTTAAGGATAAAGAAGTGCAGGGGAGATAGCAATTACTGAAAGAAGCTGTATTTAAGACACAACATGGAATTATTGTGCTGCAAAGAAGAAAGGAATCAGCATAAGAAGGAATAGCTAGAGCAGAAGCTCTTTAAAGTCTTGAATGTTTAAAAGGGATTTATTTACAAATTAGGAACAAAGACATCTGGCTGAAGCTGGGTAGGAAAAAAATTAGGCCCAAAGTGTGTGGTTGAGCCTAGACAGATAAACTATGCAATGATTTACTACTATTGAGGATGATAACAAATTAATGTGAAAAGATTGTATGAACACTAAAAGGGTAGAAAAAGGCAAAGTAAAATTCTGGCTGATTCCTTAATAGGCAAGGATTACAAATAATAGGCCATGATGAGAAAACCAAGATATTTAATGAGATCTTTGCTTCGGGCATGACATAAATTGTTATCAAATGCCTAAAGCATTTAGGTTGTTTACAAGAGCACAGAGTAGGGAAAGAAGAGGTTAGAAAATATTTAATGTGCTACATATATTAAAGTTAGAGTGGCCTGATAAAACTGACCCTGGAATATCTAGAAACTGAAGCAATATCTGAACCCAATAACCCCCATTGATAACAAAAGAAGAGAAGGTTCTCTAGGAGTTAGAAGAAAACCCACAGAACCCATTCAAAAGAAGAAAAGCAATATTCAGGGAGAGAACAAGTCTGTCTGTGTTATCCTGAAAGATACATGTGATCTGTACATAGAGAACAATAAGCTGATAAAAAAAAGAGTAGATTTGTCAAGAATAAATCATGTTCCTTCTCTGATAGGACAACTGTTCTCATGGGTAAGGGAGAAGCAGTAGACATGTCTTGACTCTGCTGAAGCTTTTGGCATGGTCCCATCTAACATGCTCTAAAGGAAACAAAAGAAACATATACCTACCCAGGGTCACAGTACAGTGAGCACACACTCTCATGCTTTGAGGCTTGAGAAGGCCTTACATGCAGGGGTCTGTAGAAATCATGCCAGCATTTTCATCAACAACATGAGTCATGAAATGCACAAGTGTCCAAACAACATCAGGCCAGAAGGGATTACAAACTCTTTGAGATATTGCATGAAAATTCAGAGCCATTTTGAGAAACAGCCAAAAAGCCCAAAATCAACAAGGGAAAATTCAGTATTTGAATACAAACACTTAACCTTGGGAAAGGAAAATTGAAATACAAATTAGAAAATAGGGAGTGGAGGTGCACAGTTGCTCTTATGGAGATGTCTAATGGTGCCATGACAATTGATACTGCCATGATATGATACTGTTACAAAATCTCATGCTGTGAGGCACTGAGAGAAGTGTTGTGGGTAACATATGCAAGGTAATTATCCTTTCCTGCTTGACCCTGGGATGCTGACACTGGCATGGAACAGTTTTGGACACTACACTTTCTCAAGTGTTGCCAAACTGAGAGGAGTCCAGAAGAGGGAAATGAAGAAGGTAGGAGGTAGAGACAGCATGCCCAGAAAACAAGAGCCAAAGTCATGACTTTTGAGAAAAGATTGAAGGAAATTGCTTTGTTTGGTATAGAAAAGAGAAGACTAGAAATAAGATGCAATAATAATCCTATATTGAAGGCCTGTTAAAGAGAAAGATGGTAATTTGTTCTCAAAGACACCTGCAAAACAGACCATGGTGAACTAAATTAATTTGCATCACAGATATTTTATGGTGTGGTATTAGAAATTTATCTGTGGTGCAGTACCTAAATATGTTACACAGGAAAGTGTTTATGGAAGGATTTTAAAATCAGGCTGGGCAAATTATTAGACATGGTCTAGGTATAATAGCCCAATCCTTCAGAGAGGAAAAGTACTGTTAGATTCCAGGATGTCCTTACCAGGCTTGCATTGCCATTATTCTACTAAATTAAGACCAGGAACACAGCAGGATTTGACTTCACTATCTTTGCAGAAATTTTTCAGTTCCACACTTCAATTATACAAGGCTATTTTAAGGCATCTTTTGTTTTATATGGATGTTAGACAACCTCAAATAAGAAAGGAAGGTGATTAAATATTTTTTAAAAACTGTCTTTAATTTTGGGCCAGTTAAGGAGTAATGATATGTGGAGAACAAGATATAATTAAGGAAATATGGGAGGCCTGTAAAGAACTAAATCTGGTGTGTATAATGAAATCTCAATAATTTTAGCAGGCTGGTTGAGCTGGTAGCCTCAATGGCAGAAAACAGGCTAATTATACTTACCTTGAAAGTCCATTTTTAGGGTTATTGTGGAAAAGAAAATGGACCATAAGACAGAATGCAATCTTAATGTGAAAAACAAAGCATACAAGAAATGGAAAGTCAAAGAGAGGTGTAGGAAATCCTGAAGACCTTAAAAACCAGAAGCAATTAGTTGAGAAATATGTTTAAGTCAAAAATCTTGTCTGGGTTTGTCATGGAACCACAGACTATCCTAACCTGGAAGGGACCCAAAAGGATCATCAAGTCCAACTCCTGTCTCTGCACAGGACAATATAAAACAACATAAAACACCATGTGCCAAGAGTGTTGTCCACACACTTCTGGAACTGTGTCAGGTTCGGTGCTGTGACCACTTCCCTGAAGAGCCTGTAACCTGCGCAGAGACTGTAAAGGTTTCCAAAATTGTCATTTACACCCCTATGTTCTGCAATCATAGTCTAGAAGGGTGGACACTGGAGGTTTATGACCCTAACCCTCTTGGGAAGCTGTCACTTCAGTGTTGCTCCATTTGTAAGATCTCTCCCAAATAAAGGGTCTGTATGTTAAGACTATACCGGTGATATTTAATGAGGTCTGCTTATGCAGCAGCAGCAGAGGGCATTGCTTGCTATCTGCTGCAGTTTATGCATTTATCAGAACAGCTTTGGGGTTTTGAATGCAGTGGTGGGGCCCCAGATGTGAAAGGCAATTACAGGAGTTACCTATGAACCGTGAATTGTAGTGCCCTTCTTCCTGAGCTGCTGGGTCCATGTACACCATGCTGTGGCTCTGAATGCTGCTGACAGCCTTGGAGGAGGGAGGCTTCATTGACAGCAAACTGTTGATGCAAAGCTTTGGCTGGTGTCACCAGCACAGCCTCTTCCAGACAACCTGAGGGTACCTTAAGTGCAGTGCAGAGGACAAGTCTCTGCAAACACAGAATCCCTCCTGGGACCTCATCTTCCCGGCACTGCAGCCTCACCTAGTCAAAACTGATCCTCAGAGATGAGCTGATGGAGCTACAAAAAGGACAGAGTTCTCACCCTACCTGGGCACATGGCAGCCAGGAGCCTTACAGTGTAGTGCCTGGGCTTCCTTCCCCCGAACACTTTCCCAACTGCAACATTTGCATGTTAGAACCTCTTTTTTGTGGCATCACTCCTCTAAGGACAGGGGCCTTGGAATCTCTGTGTCTAACATGAGTCCTGGGGCTGAATCTGGGCTACATGACTCCTTTTACATGGGGAAGGCAGGTGGATTACCTCAGCAAAAGAAGTGGGTTTAGGATGCAAATGAAGCTGTCCCATGGTCTGAAGCAGAAAGTTTTCTCTTTCCTACTCAGTGAGCAACATACTTTACCCACTGCACCATGAATCTTGATGCCTGGCAGCAAGAGATCCATTAGATGGAGGTTTACATCTTTCTGTTTCATCAGAAAGCCTGGCATCTGCTATGGTATGCTGTTTAGAAAAGGCACAGAGTAGGAGGGAAGGAAGAAGCTGTTCTGAGGGAAGTATGTTTTCTGAGAAAGCTTCCGAAGCAAAGGGAATTAAGGTTGAATGAGTTCTAGCTTTATTCCACATGAATCTCCTGACTGTTAATCTGGAGTTATTATCCTTAAACACCAGTGACTGGAAATGCCCTTCTTAGCCTTCTGAGCAGAGGCGGGGAAGTACGTACATGATGGCACACCCCTTGGAGGAGCAGCAATAGATAGTGGGCAGTAAGAGTTGGGCAAGGGAGGTAACAGGCCTTAGCAGGTGGGATTTGTTAAATTTTTGTTCTTAAGCAGACTCCTGCTCTTACTGAGAAAGAAAAGATCTTGATATTTCTGCATGTAACTTAAGCAAGAAGAATGTCTGAAATATCTGATATATGTCTACTCTAGTTTACAGGGACTCAGGAATCCCATGTGTGGTATGCTTGGGGATGAAATAGAACTAGACCCTAAGGCATGGTGACCTCTAAGCCTTAAATGTGTCCACTTGATTTTTGAAAGGAGACAGAAGCAGCCAAAAGGTCAGCATCATTGTCTTATAAAGCCTGAGGCTCTGAAGAGTTATTCAAGGCAATAATTTACCTTGTACCTATGAGGAGTTAAACAGAAGGGTTTTTTGCTTTGAGGAAATAATAGCAAAACTTTGCTCCTGTCAAGAAAGAAGACATGTTATCTTAATTAGCTAAAGAACAGAGTTAGTTAGCTCTTCTGCTAATGATGCCTCAGATGATCTCCCTGACTATCAAAAATAAAGTAGACAAATGCTTAACATATATAGGACATATTATTTCTCTACAAAGGGGAGGATTTATGCACAGTGCTTACTTTAAACTTCAGATATTCTTCTTACTATATTGCCAACAAATCCTCCCCCATTAATGAGTAGGACTAAAATTTAAGATAAAGTCTTTTAGTCTGTAATTTCAAGCACCTCAACAGAGAAAATTTAATATGCAATGATGTGATATTTGTTTTCTGTATCTGGGATGCTCGTTACTGCACCTCCAGACAATGAAGTTGCCTGTACTACAGTCTGTTAAACTCACATCTTCTTGAAGATAGGTGGAGATTTGGCCAACAGCTAATAGCATGTTTTCTGTAGAACATGATCTGCATATCTTCCTCATATCAGGAGCTTTTGAAGAAATATCTAGTCTAAGAATGTGCTGTGAAACAATGCAAGCATCTCTATTAATCTCACAACATATTGAGCATGTTTTGTAACAGGAGTGTTATAAAGAAGGGAGAAAAGACTTGTTACAAGAGAACACTGATAATTTGCAATTACTGAAAAACTCAGCAGGATATGGGAACATGATTTCCCCCTCACCCCAGCTTAATCATCATCAGTGATAAAAACTTGCTTATAGCATGTAGAATATTTTATCTGGGATTTAATTAAGCAATTCTCTCAATGAAAGGTAAAGCAAGTTAAAATTTGGTTTGGGCTTTCCTAAATGTACAGCATTTTTGTAGTTCACATGACTAAGATTCAAACAATAGTATTTTATCTTGAAATCAGCACAAAAGATTCTCAATAAATGCCTATATAAGATCACCTGAAAAATAAAGAAACACCTTTAAAAAATGTCTACTTTCCTGATTTTAACAATAGCGTAAGTATTGTGAAAAATAATTGAGAAGACTCAGTTTTAATATATTTTGATGTAGTAAAAATTTCTTTCACCGCTTTGTTCTTTGCCTCCAAATTTACTAATTCATCTCATGTTAGATTTCTGTGGTTAAAATAGACTGCTGAGTATATGTCTGTAAGCAATACCAACCAAAGAGCATCACACACCAATTTCTGCAGCTAGCAAAGAACTTAACTTTGAATTATAGCATATTTCAAAAAGACATCTTGGCTTTTCTCTTTGTTACAAATTCTATTCGATTGCCTCCTTCCTTATTGTAGGTATTTTGGATTTTATTAGTGCTTCAGCATACCAACAAAGTATCTTTAATTGAAAAGCATGTATGCGACTCTTCTAAACAAAAGATGCATTAACTTTATTATAGTTAAGATGTTCATTTTACACATAGTATTGTGATAATATCAATTAACTCCACACCTGGTAGCAACATCAAGAAAGAGTTAAATGGGCATGCAGAGATCCTTGTGATGCAGAGATCCTTGTGATCAGGGTGAAAGCTGAAAGGTATTGATGTAACAAGAAAAGCATCTTATTTTGCTCTGGTCTGGCCTCTCATTAGACAAATTGATAAAAAAAAAAAAGAAAGTGTGTATGCTTGTGACAACTTCAGAATTTTCAGTATTAGATAATATATAGTACATTTATTTAGAAAGTTTATTCTTCAATAGATCTGCCTCTAGTGGAAGAGACTGACCTTGTGTTTCCTCCCCTATCAAAGACATCACATAGCTTTTGAAGGAACCATTATTAACAACATCAAACAGCTGTTGATGGTGACTGCGAAGAGTTCACTGATTGCTGAAGCTGGTTACAATCTAGACAATCTCTAGGTTTTACTTTTGTGCTAAGTGGAAATTAATTTCTGTGCCATTTTGGCTCTACTAACAACACTGGTGATGTGATATTTTCTGCCTGCTGCCTCCTGGTTTGTCAGTGTTGTGGGTTTTTTTATTCTTGGTGTCTGAGTTGAGTTTGCATTGCTTAAATGACCTCTCTTTGTTCTTTTTTCTCTCCCTTGAAAAATAAATACTTTCTTCACTTCCAGTTGATCAAGGCTTAGAAACCCACTGCCTTGGGTGTTTTCAGTCTCTTTTGAGTTTAACCTTGTTTGTCCAGATTCTTGCCAAGTGCCTCAGGATACAAAGGAATCACAGACACATCATCTGGGAAAAGATTTTGTGTTCAAGCCGAGACTGAATTGACTTGCTGGCTATATCGGTTATTAGGGAATATACATTCACAACATCTGTCTTCAAGCCAGGACTTCAATTAAGCTCAAGAGAAGCAAAACTTAAGATTTACATTTTAATAGAGTTTTCAGGTATGTTCTGTTTGCCAATTTTTTTATTTCTTTTTCATATGCTCAGTATTTAAGTGGATGTTTTGATGTTTTCTGATGCCTAATGTTTTCTAAGAAATTGAATGGCAGTGTCATGTTCAAACTAATAAAATATAATAAAAGCCATCTGATCACAGCACAATTTGTAATTCAGTCTTCTTTAGTTCTGACTATTTTCTAACTTCAAGATGAGGTTAAAGATGCTAAAGCTAATCTTTCTAACCTTAAGTTTGTCTGAGTTTGGATCCACATCTTGCCAAATTACAAGTGTATCACTTCAATATCCTTTATAATAGTGTTGGGTCAAAAGCCATGCAATTTCACAGGCATCCTTTGTCACATGGAAGGAAAATGCCCTTTTTGGTGACATTACTACCAAGATAATGTGTGCTGGACAGACAACATAGGCCGACATGGATTTTGCAAGATGCCAATACACCCATGTATTAATTCTTATTTTTCCTGAATTTCATGTGCTCATGTCCCCACACTGCCATTTGCTGTAGTATTTGAAGTTTTCAGCCATACTAACTTTCTTATAATGAATACTACCAAATCCTTGCTTTAAAAAAGGTGAAGGTCAGTGTTTGAATTAGAACACAAATGAGTCATTGGAGTGTCTAGAGCCAAGGACATCTAGGGGTTATTAGTATTTTCTTTGGCACTTGGCAGAATGGAGAATGGGAAATTCTGGGATACTAAGTCTCTCACATACAAGAAAAAAGGTTGAGGGGAGCTATAGATCTGAAGGCTAGGGGAGAATTGGGAAATGTTATTTCCAACATGCCTTCCATCCTTCTCTTTACCTCTGACAACAACATTCCTGTTCCAAAACACTGAGTTTATTTTTGCTGAAAACTTCAACAAAAATAAGCGATTTTGTCAGGCATTGAGAAAAAGAAATACAGCCAGAAAAGAGAAAACCTGTAGTGAACTGAAGACTATGGGGAATTCTTGCTTCATTTGATCTAAAGCAGCCCCTGTGATTTCTTTCCAATTACTGTTCCTTTTTGACAAATCAAGGATAACCGATGTAGAATTAAACCACTTGGGAAGAAGAATAAATCACAGTCATCTGGCTGCAGAGTGCTTCATTAAGTAAAATAATCTATCATCTTTACATGGCAAAAAACATAGAAAAAAATTGCCTTTCAACCAAAGCAGTCCTGAGTCGAGAAGGCAACATCAGTGTATAGTATTCAGTGACTGACAGGATCGAGCTACATGCTTTGGTTATGACATCTTCCTCCTCAACAGGATGCCTGCTTCTTGTGGCTATGTCAGAACTGGCCTCCCAGAGTACATATGGCTCTAGTCAGGGCTTCATCATTATGCAAAAGAGCATAGGACTGAGGTTAGAGACTGAGAAGGGATGAAAAACTGAAGAGTCAAGCAGGTGGTCTGAGGATGTGAAGGAAAGGTGGGAAGAGGGTAAAGGATTCCATAATGTAAAAAAGATGATGGCCTAAACATCAGGTAGAATAAAGATGTGAAGGGTTAAAAAGAGAAAAAGAAAAAGGAAACCAACAGTGCAACCTTCTACTATTACTCTGATCAGGAAAAGCTCCTTGATCTTGTCCAAGAGCTCTTTGGTCTTTTAACACAAGTAGGTGGTGAGAGTGGAGTGAGAGAAAATGAAAAGCCTGGGTGACATTCTCAGAGAGGCACATCTTGCTTAAGAACTATGATAGTGGAGGCAGAAGGTGGTTTTTAGTGTTATATTAAACTGTGTGAGATGTGATGGGGCTGGGGAGGTGTCAAGTGGAACAAGAGGACCAGACATGTTGCTGGTATGAGTGGTACAGATTTAGCATCCCAATCCTATTGAGGTGGGATGAGGAGCAGGGGTGTGCTTTTCTCACCAGGAGTGTTTCCTTGCACCATTTCAGTTATTGCTGAACCAAATGATGCTGCAGGATGGGAAAAAGGAGTGGATTGATTCTTCCACTCCCATTCTAGATATGGGCAACATGAGTATGTTTTCTTGATTATTTATTGGTCTTGATGCTCAAAGAAAGTTATTATGGTAGCTGAAGAGGCCGAAATCTTTCATATTAAATACAATCACACATTTTAAGCTTCTGTGGTACTGAGTTCTCTTGGGGCCAGTTCTGAGGATTAACAAGCAGGCTTCTCGCCATGAGAATTAGATTCAACATGTTGGTGATGTCACAATTTTATTTCAATCATTAAACCGAATCCATCTATCTATGTCACATACTTGAAACAGAAGATGACTTCTTTGCCAGAAGATGACTTAACTTTCATAAAATACAAATTCTAAGTAGCAGTGTACTGCCACTTTTGAAATTCATCACAGTCCCTTACCAATTCCATTGGTTTTCCAGATCTATGAATATTTCTCTTTCCTTCCATCTCTGGTTTTAAATATAAACAGATGGAGAGCTTAGGAAAAACAAAAAGAAATGCTGTATAGTTTCTAGCTATTGGTAAATACCCAGATAAAGTGTCCTCAATAGATTAAAGAAGTAAGCTCTTAAGAAGCTTAACTAACCTCATCTCCTACTATTTGACCTTTATTTTTTTTCAGAATTAACACTGATTTGATTTTTTCCTGAAATCATTTGCTTCCAGAGTGGTCTGTCTTTACAATGTGTGGCTCTGCCCAGTGTGTATTTTGTGTGGGCTGCTGATGAATAAATAAGTGGCAGCTCAGAGGACAGCAAGTGTTCAACCACCACTTCAAATACTGGAAGAAGGAGCGAAACAAGGAACAAACCATAACGTAGACAATGTGAGATGCTGAAAGCTGATGAGGCAGCAGGAAACACACAGATCTTGTGCTAGCATATGTCTGATAGTAAAATGCTCCATCACTTAAAAGAAAGAGTGAAGACGGGGCTCTGAACTTTGCTGTACTTTGGTCCTTGTTGCACAGGGAAAAATCAACATAAACTTCTGTATTCTACCAAACTGTCTGAAAAAGTAACTCTGCAATTTTGAAACAGTGGGTCAAAACTTCCATGAACTCGTTTGGGGCCTGAAAGTTTTAAACAGAGTTCATTTGTATCAGGAGCTCAAATATCCCAAAACAGCCAACCAGTATATATCAGCACTGCTTACTTCCAGACTAAGCCTGTAAGTTGGGCAAGACAGATCGACTGTGGAAAACAACTGTCCTGGTAGTCCAGAAGCTTCTATAGTCCCACAGAGCTCTGCATAAGGAAGAAATGGTATGGGTTTTATAGGAGGCAAGGAGATCCCTCCCATCATGCAGTGTGAACTCAAGTCCTGTTTGAACTTTCTGGTGCTGAAAGTTTCCCTGAAAGACGAGAAAACTGTTTGTATGATGGAAACAAATGTTAGCTATATGCCTCAAAGAAGTAAAAGATGTGAAGGTTGCCTGGTGTGGAGCTGAGATAAAAGCTTCATTGAAAACATTTCAGAAAATCAATATAACAAACACTGACATCACTGTATGGAGGCTTGCTTAAAAGCTTTCATCTGTATCAAAAGATGTACTCTTCTTCCCACAGGAAAGTTTAAGAGAAAATTCCCATTAGTAGTAGCCCATTGGTGCTTTAGTGTATGTGTTTGCAACCATTTGTGTACCACAAAACCAAGAATGTCTTACCCCATTTGGACAACTCTGCTTTGCTTCCAACCCTGTCAGCAAATCATACTCAAGGAAAAGTTTCTGATATATGCAGTTACTCATTAGCAACTTTACAGATCTAGTTTTTCACTTGCATAATTTCCCTTAACTGACATACTCCTGAAACTGGTGAAAGTTGCAGCTGGACCAGTAAGTAGCAAATCTTGCTGGTCTTGTTTAATTTTCAGTGATCATTATCATTATTTTATCACTCTGTCATGGTGGTCACTGCTGAAACCCAAAAACTGAAGAACTGGAGTATTCAAAGAATATAAGAATGGCATGTATGCTATTGTGGCAAAGCCTTTAAAAATTTTCATTTGAAATTAACTATTAATATAGTCTTCAGCAAAGTTGTGTGACTCTAAAGCAGTAACAACAGTATCAGCCAATAAAGTATATGGGAAAGTCATAGGTTTGTAGGGATTAATTCAGTGCAGGAAGAAACACCTTCTATGAAGATGTTACTCAGAGTTGAATGGGAAATTAAACTTTATGACCACTTTTCTAAAACAGCTAAGAAGGTTTATGAGAAAAGAGTAAAGCAAAGTTTCTGTAAATTTATCAGAACTATGTTTTGAAAACAATGGGAGTCAGATGGTAATCCAATTGCTAGGAGACTGTCTAAATGTCTAAGTGTATGTGTGCATTGAAGAATTGGGCTGTAAATGATCTGGTTATTCAAAATCTCATTGTAAAAGAGAGACAGCTACTTAGAAGTCTATTTCTCTGAGCCTTCATCAATGGATAAACATTATGCCATACAGTATTTTTGATGTCAGCTTAGAGGAAATATATATAGAACTGTGTAGTTTAAAATACAGATTAAAAATAGAGTTTAAAATACAGTTTTACCTTTTGGATAAAAATCATGAGCTAGTGAGTTGAACTCAGCTTTTATATCATGCAAAATTGATTGATGCTCTTATTGGTGGCATGGCAGCAAATCCTGCTGTGGTGAGGCTTCTTGGGGCACTCTCTGGCTTGGGCCTTCAAGAGAGCCTCCAAAGTGCCTCCACAGGATGTAAGGATGTCCAGAGAAAAACCTAAGTCAGAGTAGTAACCTCAGCAGGCCTGAAGGACCTGCTAGTGTGTGCCAACCACAAAAATGATCCCAAGGGCCAGTTTACACTCATCATGGCTTTGCTCATGCTAAGGTTACATTCCTGTATTAGCCCAGGAAGGACTTCACTGAGCTTCTATGGGACTACTTTACAGAGCAAATCTTGTATGCAAGTCTTCAAAGACCCACCTAGAGAAGTTCACTCCAGCAGAGAGGGTGATGTGCTATTAGTCATTTTTTAAAGACTTCACAGGGACATAAATGATGCATAACTTTTTGCATAGGTTGTATACACACATATGCATTTCAATAGCTTACTTAGTGGTATTTGAAGTATTTATAGAAGTGTTTTGCCTTCAATGGTGAGCCAGAAAAAACAATTTAAAAAGTCTGTGGTTCAGTTGATATCTCAAAGGGATATTTAGAAGCTTTTCTACCATTTCCCCTAATGCCCTTCCCACAATAGCTGCAATACTGAGACATAGAAAGTTAATTAGTGAATATTTGTAAAGGACTTTGAAGATGAAAAGCTTTCTCTTCTTTCCTTTTTTTTTTTTTTTTTTTTTTTTTTTTTTTTTTTGTTTTTGTTTNGTTTGTTTTGTTTGGTTTGGTTTTGGTTTTTTTTTGAGCTAAACATGCTGATGATTATAAAGGTGGGATTTCTGTCAGCATCTTTGTTTTGTATGCTGCACTGAAGTGGTTAGCTATGAATTCAGTTTGCTGCCTGATTTTCAATAGTTTATTTGCTTTACCTGCTGCTGCCTTTTGCCATGCTGCCCCGGAGCAGCACTGCTGAGAGTGCTGGCTGATGAAGGAGGAGGCTGGGCTCAAGTGTTACCCTGCACATCACCAGCAGCCCCACGTGAAAGAAACTTATTGTCTCTAACTCCATCAGAGTTACTCCTTGACTTCAATGAGCAACTGAAACATAACCTTGCAACCCAGGAAATGAATGGTGCTTATTGAACAAGATCCGTCGGGCTGGCTCTTCTCATCTACAAAGGCAACCCACACTGGCATTCTGCTTAATAGAATACATCTTAACCATGCAAGATTGAAAAAATGTCAGCAGCTGTCTCTGGCAAATTTGACAAAACCTTATTTCCAGGAAATCCAGTACAAAATACCAATATTTAAAAAGTCAAGTACTAAACAGACTGCACTAATGCATCTTACTCATTTCAACACAAGAGCTCAGCAGCAACAATAGGCTTTGAGTCTAATTCTCCAAGCTTCCTGCTGTTTCAATAAAAAAAACTTCCCCTTCTCTTCATTGAGCTCATTACATAGCTTTTTATCTACTACCCATTCTTCCTCAGGAACTGAAACCTAGAACAAGAGAAAGAGCAGTCTCCTTCATCACACAACTTAGTATACTTTCATATGCAGTAAAATTAGCTAACATTATTTTACCAGCAATCGTGATGGGCCAAATTTATTAAGTTTTCATTAATCAGACCACTGCAGTATTGGAAAATTTTATACCTATACAAGTGGGTTTATGAAACAGCTTATATTGCTGAAAATGTGGTTGGGGCATTTACATATTTGAATGTGTTTATAGCTGAGACATGAGGATACCTTGAGAAGATGCAAACAGCAACCATTGGACTTCATTTTCGCCACTGCTAATTACTTGACTGCATGTTGCTTTCTTTGTCTGCATTGCTTGCGCATAGGGTGAAGAGCACCTTCCCTATAAGAAAAAGCATCCAGAGAGTACTGTGACAAAAACCCACCACTAGAGCAAACTAATAGTGTTACTGAGTTTGTACTGGATCAGAGCAATGTGCATACTGAGAATTTTCTAAAATGAAAAAAAAAATTAAATGTAAAATTTCATTTTACAAAATGAAAAAACAAGACATTTCCTCAGCAGAGAGCTAAGAACTCTCTTTAGCCTAATCTGTATTAAAATATTTATTGTAGAGCAATATGATGTTGGAGGGAAGGCATCCATACTATATAAATAGTTCTCTCTCTTTTTCTTGAAAATGTTTTATAAATTGTCACTATTAGTTTATTGAGCACTATTTTCCCAGCACATATGGATAAGCAGCCTCTCCATATTTATGTTTTCCATATAAAGAGTGTCCCCATTAGAAAAATCATGGTCAATATAATAGAAGACAAGCTATAATTTTGTAAACTGATATAAAACCATGCTGGCTCAGTGGCTGTAGATCAGCAGGGTTCCAATCAGACCCTTTGTTATACTCATCAGAGAGCTGAAGCAGCCCTAACACCACAAACTAATTCTTCTGCTGATAAACAGGAATGATCTGCCAAATATGTTTCAAGACTAGCTGGAGCCAGCTCCAGCTTCAAATTTCCATCAGTATTATTAAAATTCTGTCTGGGTGGCATCTGACCAAAGGTTCATATAGCAAAATATTTTTCCCAGTGGCTAAAAAGTAGGTGCCCAATGAAAGCATGTAGAAGAGAAAGAATCCAAGGTCTTGGGATAATTCAGTTTATGATGAACCTATTTATTAATTTCCTGTTAGCCTCTAGGTAATTTTTTGTTATTTCTTAGTGTGTGAAAGCATAAATTTGAGTTGTGATCATTAACTGGATGTGAAATAGACTTTAACAGAATAGCAGTATTTCATCCAAGAAAGTTTTATGAGCAAACATTTTGAATGATAACTTCAATACACAGTAACAGCATTGAGGACAAAATATAATCTCTGAGCCCATTAAAGACTCCTTGAGGTAATACCTTCTCTATATAAGCAGGTGGTAGGCTTGCAAAATAGGAAATTGCACCCTGCAAGAAAATATGTACATGCCTGTGGCTTGTTCTACCTGCTGCATAAATGTTTTTGCATGGAAATGTGTGACCAGAAGACTTTACATCCAGCATCTCTCTTCAGAAGGCACACTTGGGATCTTTTTTCCACACAAAATCTAAGGGCCTGATTTCAAAGGGATCTCACAGTGCTAAGTACCTATAAAACCTTGCTAAGAAACATACAGGACACAAAACTGCCTGCAGCCTGCACATGGTTCAGCTACAAAGCTAATATTTATTTAATTGAACTGACCCCTTGATAAAGAAACTGTAAAAAAGGCTGCCATCACCTCTGCTAAAGTCAAAAGCAGGGGCTCAAAAATTGACTTCTGTAAGTACTTCCTCCAAACAGTCTCCTGCTACAGCCCATGCTTCTTCTCACTTCCAGGCAGGACCTACAGTCACTTCTCTTTCTGCAGCACTGCCCCATATGCTCCTTGCTACCTCATCCTCCACTAAGTAATACAAGTCCAAATGACCATCCAAGAAGCAAATCCATCCAATCCTGTCCAAAACATTTCCAGAGGGCTCAAACATTTGTTGCAAAACAAAATAACCACATGTATAAAGGCATCTAGATAATGATTTAGGAAATAAAATGCTCTTTGTGTGCATGTGCCTTTGGTCACTCAACCATAATCAAATTCTGGTGCAGATTTATTTTAAAGAAAATACCTGTTTTCCCACATCACTCGACCAGTCTCTGACACACCTCTTCTTAGCTCAACCCTCCACCACGTTCTCTTCCCATCCTTAAAAAATATGAACTTCTTCTATCTTGACAACCCTTTACAATTCTGTCAATACCTATTTGCTCCTTCCTCTTAGACCATACCACACCATACCAGGTTGTTTTTCTTTCTTCCATTCTTTTTAAAGTTAAAAATAAAAGGTTATTTTTATAACCTGTGTGTAACAAGCTTTCATACCTCCCAGGGTCCTTGTAAGATTATATATGAGTCACATACTGTGAGACAAACAGGGTCACCTCCCCCCAAGGTCTTTTCAGGATTTCTTTGGATAAATGTCCACCTACACCCTCTTGTCTCATTCCTTTGGCTTCCTCCTTGTAAACCAGCCTAGTGGAAACCCTCTGATGGAGCTGGCTCAGCTACCAGTATTTCAATGGGCTCATCTCTGTCTAAATAATTATTTTAAGCTTTCCAGTGAGCATTGTCCCTCTAGGAGAAGTGACCTATTGATCTGCGCCAGTTTCTATTGAAGGGAAGCATTAGAAAGCCAATGCAAATAGCATGCTGACTAGGCTGCTTACAAAGATGAATTTGGAGTCAGTGTTACTTTTAATAACTATTGCCTAATCACATTTGGTTTAATTACATATAGATCACTGATTCTCCCAGGAATTGCCTGCTGCCTGCCTGCCTTTTTGTGTTGATTTCAAGTGCCCATTGGAGGCAGCCTGACCATCAAGTAACTATGAAGGTGTCCCTTGCTGCTGCCACCCCTGTGGTGGGGGAAGGCATTGTAGATATACAAAGTCTTCCTCATCAGGCTTTGATTTGAGATGGGAGAAAGCAGCCTGACTTTTGGGAGGAGGGCAACTGTGTGTGTGCTCTTGTGTTGTTACATATTGCTCACAGACACATGCCTCAGGGACATGTCCATTGCTCACTGCTCCTAAAGTTCCCAGGTTTTGGCACACGTTTTGCTACTTCCCACCATTCATACAACTCATGTCTGATGGAAGGTGGGTTTGTTAGCTTAGTGCTCAACACCCAAGAATAATTGAAAGTCTCTCTTGTTTACAATTCTGTTCCGGCGTCATTATTCACAGCAGCAAAACATAAAGTGGTCAGATTTTTTAGGCGGCTTCCCACTGGATTCTAAACCAATAAAATAAGTACTAAAAACAATCTTATATTAGCGAGCCCCAGGGGCCAATACTCTAATTTTTTAAAGTATATGGAGGCAGTGTTTGCATTAGGCAAAACTATGGCATTTCTAAAACTGCCATTCACTGAAAATAGCCTTTTTTGTTTCTGCATTGTATTAAACCCTTGCTGGAACATTCTCATAAGATACAAAAAGGCTGGATGAAGAATTATGCCTACCAGCAGTATAATGATCACAAACCAAACATGAACCTAGATCTCTTTGTTCTGACACAGCCTATTTGCATTACTTTAAGGTTCTTCACAGCCTCATCTGAACAGTATTGCTTTTTTTGCAAGACATGAGAAAACCCAGTAACTGAGAATTGGGGAAATAGAATTATTTACAGTAACATGCACAAGAGCTTTTGAGGGTAGGAGGATGTCACACGTGTTATGATGCTGTCACTTGTACACTTGTCACCAAGGGGTATGGTCATGTCCTTTGCATGTACATTGCCATGTCAGAAGTCAGCTCTGTGGTGCATGCAATTATCTTGCAAGTCTGCTAAAACTAAGCTGCCAAAGAGGATTAATTTTCCATTGGATCAGTGCAGTGAGCCTTTCTAGCAGCATCCCATACGTAGGTTGGATTAAATGTACCATGAATCTGTACTCCAAATGGACTGGAAAATAAATCACCTACACAAGCTCATTTTTGCAGCTTGGTTTGCTGGGAGACCTTTTTTAAAGCTATGTGTGCTCTGGACAGAGTTTCTTTCTTCCAAGAGAGGGCACCATTAGCTTTCCTTCCGCTGCTCTTTGAAGCAGGGGTAATAGGAATAGTCCCAGACAGGCTTTGCAAGTTATGGTTCCTTTTAGAAATCTCAGATAGCTGCAGATGTGTTCTATGAGTGCCCCATAGGATGTCTGGCCACAGGAGCAATGGCTGTGCCTGAAGGATCCCACCACTGTGCTGTGCCAGAACTGCATTCCTATGACATTTATGCCTAGCCAGGCATGGTTTGACCTAGCATGGTCTGGTCCCCATGGGCAGCAGTAGAGGTTACGCATTGCTATATTTCTTACCCACAACCAGCAAATTCACACAGAGATCCTCAGCTTTTGACTATTTAACAGGGTCCAAGAGCTATATGGGAATCTATACAATTACCTGCGACCCTTACTAGCTGTACTTTAGCTTGCTAAATCAGTGCCAGGACAAACACTGCTAAATAAAAGCTGTCTGTGGGACAAGGATATCCGTCTCTTGTATCATCATTGCTCCTACATGAGAGGGACAGTGTCCAGCGAAGTCTAGTGTGCTTCCAAAAAAGAAAAGGAAAAAGAGGTGCAAGCATACAATACATACATACAATACAGGATATAGATGAATACACTTACTGCACTATTTCTGAGCTAGTT
Source organism: Toxostoma redivivum (assembly GCA_013397375.1). Lineage (NCBI taxonomy): Eukaryota > Metazoa > Chordata > Aves > Passeriformes > Mimidae > Toxostoma > Toxostoma redivivum. Next base: position 215,919 of record VXBI01000502.1, on the reverse strand, counting down.
CAATTTCAGGGCTGTAACTTACAGAAGAAAGCAGTCTCTGAGGTTAACACACACACATTAAATAACATTCCTTCTGCTCTCTTTAGAAAGAAAACAGGTTTTCAAGTAAAAGGATTTCTGCAACAAGGGGTCTGGTGTTGAACTTCACACCGATGGTGCTTATTAGAGAGATTTCAATTTCCAACAAACTATTTAAAGCACCACCTGATCTGCAATTCCAGCTCCTCTCTCAAATAAAGAGCAATAATTCACATTGTGGGATTGGGGTCTTACTTCCTCTATTTATACTTACAGATGGGCTCTGAGCAGGCCACCTCTCGATGTGGGGAGCAAAATCAGCCACCCTGCTGAGTACCCTGAGCAGGGTGCCTGCCATGTCAGTGCAGCCCTCCTGGGGATTTGCCATGGATCTGGATGCTGACAAAAGAACTGAGCCCATCTCGGACAGCTAACATAATGCCACTTGAAGGAAGCTGAGTCACCTTCACTGCTGTTCCTGCCCCTTGCCTTTGGCAATTTCAAGGCCTCTCTTTCTTGTCAGACCCATGCCTGATACAAACACCCCTTAGCAAATGCTGCTGCAGAAACATTGCCCCAGTCAGCAGCTTTAGGACAAGAATGAACAAGGCCATTTGTAACAAGTTCCTGCTGAACTGAGACTATCTCAAAGAGTGATGGTAAAGCTCTTCCATGTTCAGTGCTGTAGGAAGCACGTGGGTCTGTCACAGGTGCTGTGGTAGGTGGGTCTAGCTGTGGTTGTGGGCCTCCTCAGGGCATATTATCTTTTACTGGCTCCCTTGTACATTTCTGATGTGTTCTGATGTAATTATTGGGCATTCAGATAGTTCCCGAAAAGCTGGCTTTGTTGTTTTCCTGGGCTGCGATCAGGAGTGCCAAAGGGTAAGGCTTACTTAGGGCTGCTGTTAATAATGATAGAGCCTGTGGAAGAGACATGTATTCTTCTCCTATCTTTTAATAGCAATTTTCTATATCTTATCTTAATCTGCCATATCCTGTGCAGGCAGATAGGGAGGTTAAACTGCAGCTGTGTTATTTTGGCTGTCTTCTATTCTTGCACCCTCTTTCACTTTTCTGTTTATTTGAAGTTGACTGTACTGAACTCAATGGAATTTCTGAATGCTCATCCTTCCTAAACACCCACGCCTTTCTATACTTATTCTTCATTTTAAGTTCCTCTCTTTTGGTGTTTTGAAAGTGGGATTTAGCAAGTTAGGGTCCTCACCTCTCTGGGGTAAATACAAAGGCATTGCTCTGTCTCTGTCAGATACAGACAACAGCAGTTTCCTGTCTGATAAGGACTTTTAAATCTAAAGTTGCTTTCTGATCTTCACAGAGGAGGTGCATAGATGGACAATGTATATTTCAATTTCCTTCTTGATACTAATTATTCTTCTTCTGAGCAATACTAACTTATTTAGAATCTTCTCAAGCCTTTTTCAAGATTTCGAAGCGGAGGAGGGGAAGGAAATAATGTGCCAAAAGAGCAAATATTTATTTAATTACTTTTATTAAAATAAAAATATCATGCATTAATACGCATTAGACGTTTCTGACAACCAGTAATATGAAGATTAAGACTATATAATTTCTGCATAAAATCGGTTGAGCTGGTAAAACATGCAGCCTATGTACTGGAAGGGTTTGGATGGAAAGATGAAAATGAAAAAGGTGCTGTTGTGGCTTTTTTTTTTCTGTATACAAAATTCATCTATAAAAATTATTTTGTTTACTAATTGTGATACCAGGGACCTATCCAAGCTGAATGTATACTGACAGTTCCAGCTCCTCTCTTCTTTATTGTCTTGCCAATGCAATGTATTTTGCCCTGTTATATTGAAGACCCTGCAATTCCTTTAATCTTTGCCACATGCTCCACCAGTTGGATATTAAACACCCATACTCAGGGTACACTGTGGCTTCATTTGGCTGCCTTTTCTAACATAATTTCTCTTCCTGCCTAGTATAGTACAACAATTTAAGTCATCAGTGTGACTCTGGCTGAGACTTCATTTTCCCTTAGCTATGCACTTTGGAAATGGCCAACACTATGGCTTCATATACCACATGGATCAGCTTTTGAGGGATCGCTTTCACTCTGCTTCTGCTCTTGTCATGGAAGTGAAGTGGGAACCTGGCACTAAAAAGAGCAGCTTTTTTAGGGCCCTGATAAGCAGCACATGGGCTTTCATATTGCACTTCCATTGGTCACAAGTGTTGCCTGTATTATTGCTCACATTATGAAATTCCAGCACCGTGCATGCTAAGAGCCAACGAGTCTTGAAGAGAGGAAAGAGTGCTGTTACTAGCTTCACTAAGCTCTGGATAAATCCCCAAGGTGAAAAATTTTACCAGAAAAAAATCTAAATCAAATCAACAAAGAAGCCTTACTGCCAACTCTCCCCTGGCTACAAGCTACAAGCTAGCCACTGCTTTTTGTTCCCCCCAAATACAACAGTATATTACAATAAAAGTCCTCCAAAAATTAAAAACAATTAAAAATAATAATATACACCTCATTTTTTCATTGCTCATATACAAACAATCTTTGATCAACAGTATAAACCATTAAACCATATAAAAGTCAAGAGTTTCTTATTTTACAAATAGTGCTTTCATAGTTGAGTAACTTTACAATGCTGTGAGGGTACCATCTGTATCTATGGATATATTGCTTGACAGTTTATTAAAACCAAGTCATCATACCTTATATTCAGTTGATTGCATCAATACAAAACAGCCAAAAACGGGCAATGGATCCATAGGATCTCTGATTATTGTGAGGGATTTTCAAAAATCACTCAACATTAGCCTTGTTTTATACTCTCAGTGAAATCAATTTAAACATCCCATTAATTTCAAGGAGAACACTATTAGGAATGTAGGATTAAAAAGCAACATAAGTATGTGAGCCAAGCCTCCTACCATTGTAGAAAACTAGTTTGATTATTCCCTTTAATAAAATAGGAGGATAACATGGATGGTGGTTGCAAATGCACACTCTCCAGCTAGCTTATGGGAAGTAAGGAAAAGTCTGGATAAATTCCAGCCCAACTGGAAATGATGTACTGTATTGGCTGTGTAGGAGCACCTTCTACCAGTCCAGTTGTTAGAGGCATTTTTGATTTCTGGCTTTCATCTTATTAATCAAAAAAATCCATTATTTCAAAAGTGAGAGATAGAAAGAGAGAGACTACAGGACCTGTGCTGCTGCACATCCAGACAGCCCCATCTGTACCATGTTAGAAGATGACAGCAAAGTTGATGAAGCACCAGCCCCAAATCCTGGCTGAAGGTGTTCAGCCTTCTGGCTGCTGACTTATTCAGTGCAACAAGTGCTATCTTTTTCCAGGTAGGTCTTCAGTTACCAATTTTTTCCCCTGGGAAACCCATTTTTGGATGCTGTTGAGGGCTTAACTTGACCACTGACTGTGGTACTGCCAACTATGACTGCACTTTTCCCTCCCTGCATAAAAAGAAGGGGTTGCACCAACTCGAAATTCTCAGTCCACACGGCCATGGTAATAGATGTGTTGATCTGCCTAGCACCAGACATCAAACACAGGCAGGAGACATGGCAGAAAGTAAAGCATATCATGGAAGCTTTGTGATTTCAACTCTCCTGCATAATTGAAGTAATACATAACCAAAAGTGTTACTGTTTTAAAGTCTCACTGCCTGCCTACACACTTCCTCACACAAAAAAGTTATTTCATCATGTCTCATCTTCACATCATCATTTTTTTCCTGATACTGAGCCAAAATAACATGTATTTGCTTATTATTTTCTTGGCTGTGTCTCTGTTTAGATACTGCATTAAGTGCAATATAGAGTAGAGGTTGTAGGTTTGGCCCTGAAGTGATACATGGTCCTGATATTCAGTTTGGTTTTCTATGGACAGGCCTCATCCTCCTGCCAAGTTCTCTTGGCTCAGTAGAGGTGTGTCTTGGCCCAATGAAGGGTGGAGCTCTGTAGCTCTTGTCTAGAAAAAGAGGCTGTGGAAGTGGTGATCAATACCTTATTCCTTTAAAGCAAGAAAAAGAGTCGTTACATCTTTGGTCCTAATGCAGCCCATTTGACAAGCTACTTGAAGGTGTCAAGTTTTTCTTTTGTATTACAACTTTTTTTTTTTCTATTATTTTCTTTATTATTTAAAAAGGGTCCTTGAAAATTGTATGTCAGAACAAAGAGGGAGCACTTATAAGAAGAAAGCTAGAAAATGGGACCCCAATATAAAAATTTGAACCAGTGGTGATAAAACATTACAAAGCACTTTTGCTGAGTGTTATACATGGAGTCTGACATTTTACAAGTATACAGTTTCCACCAAGAAGGAGGACACAGGTACATTTTCATTGTTTGTCCTGATTCAAAAGTTTTCTCATAGAGAAACTGTGGGGAAAACAATAGCCAGAATACCCTAACTGCTCATTTGAGAGGCAGTGGTCAAACTAAAAGAAAATGTTGAACCCTGAATGTGAAAAATGAGCACTTGTTTGGAAATGCAAAATTTCTTCCTGGCACCCTGGAGCACCTGCTGACAGACCAAGAACACCCAAGGCACCTTGTGATGGGACTTCTTCAAGCTTGTTGAAACAAGCAAGTTTGGGGTCCTGTAACATTGTTGTAACCCTAACTATGTTCCCCCAGGGAAGAGAAGAGGTACCCCCCATAGTAGGAATGCCATGTACATTGGTTTTCGCACAAGGAATCTCTGCAATCCCCTTCACATCAAGCTGCGACCAGGGACAGGAGCACCTGTACTTGCAGAAACAGTCAGTGGCCTCAGTGATGCCCTTATGCAAACTCAGCAGTGTCTCAGGTATGGATTGTCATCTGCAGCCCTTCCCTGGCATTATGCTCCCTATACAAGCCTTTTCCTTTCAAACAAACCACAGGACCACATTTTCTAATGATAGGGCACACGGTGAGGTCGGTGGGATGGGGCATCACCCTGAGGCATTCCAGAAACCACCATCTAGTTCCAACTACTCTCTCTAAAAAAGCTTACTTCAGTATTGACTGTCAGCTGGGAACAAAGGCAAGCCCCTGGCCTCTGGATGAATTTACTCAACAATATCAATGCAACATGAAGAAAATTTCCCAGGTCAACTCCCTTTGCAGTAGAAGAAAACAACCCAAGGCTCACAGTGAAATCAAGTGCGCTGACGCACACAGTCACTGGAAAACATCAAAGTTAGATGAAGACTCTTAACTTACATTTTCATACACTTAGAAGTTATTAAAAGTCATAAATTATTATTGTAAAAGGAGTTCTGTAATAACTACTGCCTTATGATAGATACTAAGGTGTAATTTGTGAGTGTTTTATTTTGTCTTCCATGAGAAATGCAGTAAAAAAGGAAATTTTATCTTTCTCAAGTGGCAGGACTGTTAGCTTTTAGAATGTAGCATTGTAGAGAATGTTGCATTTCCCTATTTAGCTGTGTCTTTAAAATCAGCCTTTTCTACCCACACCTCCAGCTGACCTTTCGTTATTTCTGGATGTTGATTTATGCTGTTTAACCATGTTCTCCTGGATGAGTATCTACAATCTGCTCACAGGGTCTCCTTGCTGTTTAATGTGCAGTGAGCTGCTATGGGAAGGCCAAGGNTAATATATATAATATATAGTTGATCCCACTAATCTGGAATCTACATTCATATCAACATTTTGTGGTCCTACATCCTCTTTCATATCCTTTTTTTCATCAAATACATCACATTCAAAGAGATGTTGTTTCAAATTTAAATTGCTTTAGTTTTAGATGAATCTCCTTGTTTCTACCAATTAATTGCTACTGAATCCCTCCTGAATTGTTTCAAACGGGCAAGTGTTAATCTCTATTCATGCTACATAATGCTGGTGATACACGTTGCTATTTCTCAGTGCCTTTCTTGTTTTAGCTAAAAGATTGAACAGATTAAAATCAGTAAATTCTTTTGTGCCGTAGCATTTGAAAGATTCTGTGGGAGAATATGCACTATGTGATTTTCTAGTATTCTGCTTTTAGACATAACAGATTCAGCAAATTGAAAAATTATCTATGAATTCTATTAAGATCTTTTTTTAGTTTTATGTACATTTCTGCCAGGGCGGTGGGAGGGGGAAATCAGCGCTGCCTGTGCACACATGTTGCACACTTGTGAGAGCAACACAACAAATCTGCTCCCAGGAATGCAAGGAGAAATCTGCCACTAATTGGTTGTGGGAACTGAATTTTGGTTACTGTTTTAAATACAAACCACTGATAATCCAAGTAAAACATTGCATCTTCCACACTGCTGTGTCTGGGACTTGGTCATGCTGAGACACATCTATAAATCAGACCAATCTCTGGATTCTGACCCAACATGCCACTTCACCCTGTACTGTAGTGGGATCCATGAGCTGTATACATACAAACTGCTAATGCATGTTACTTAAAAAAGGACTCATTTCACATGACTGAAGGTGTCCTTTCCTCAGTAAACCTGTACAAACAGTGTTCTGAGGATTTGCTGCTTGATCCTGGCCTTCAGATGCAATATTTAAACACATAATGATGTATTCAAAACACAGCAGCAGCATAAATCTGACTGTATCTTGCTACTTTATATTAAGACTACGGATCCTCTCCAAGTCAGCTGCCTTTGCTACCCTCAAGCAAGTTGACAACATTCAACTAGTTAAGAGCCTTTGTCCACAAATGAGAATTTGCTTTCTGGTCTAGTGGTTTGATTAAAATAGCACTACAAAGCTGCTGGTGGGATGCATCTAAAGGACTGACTAAATTCATACTTTAGGCACTTTACTCCTCCTACATTCATAAGAAATGTTAGTGATGGAATAATTTTATGGGTCACTGGAAAGAGTAGCTGCCTTTGCTGCTGTGACTGATTTATATCATCAAGCCAAAATCTTAGCCTTGCCTTGCCTGCCTGTACCACACTAATAACCAGAAGATGATGCTGCTGGTTTCAAAGAAGCAGTAGGCAACCCTGTGCTTCAGAAGAGGGAGATTCATTCTCACTGCTACTCCTGCATTGCCATTAGTAACCCCAAAGGGACATGTAACCAGCCCCAGCCTCTGCCCCAGCATGGCAGTATTTTACCTTGAAGTGGGTGAAGTGTACTACTTAGAAATCCCTTTTCTTTGCCAAATGTATAAGGGAAAATTATTTCTGCTTTAAGCCCCTTTAGAAAGGGAAATAAAACTGCTCAGCTAGAGCTACCTGTGTTTCTTGCCTTAGTCAAGTTTAATTTAGTGAAGTTCTTCCAGTCTGTCTCGTGAGTGCTCCAATTTGCCCCTATTTGCATTTCCTTGGCATTTAATCAAAGTCTGTTAAACATTATCTGATGCTTCATTTTTCAGTTACAGCAACATCTTTAACAGCTTTGTAGAAGAAGAAAGGCATTTTGACAACTTGACAGCTGCATAAGGGATCAGAACAAAAAAAAAGTCTTGGGTTTGACCATAAGAAAACAGACTAGTAAGCACTTTATAATCATGTATAGGTGACTTGGAGGCCTGTTCCTCTTGTCAGTTTGTAGCAGTAGTGGTCAGCAGGTGATGCATTGTGCCATTTTGCTCATTGTGCTAGTTTTCCAGACCAATCCTCTCCATACTGCCTGAGCAGAATTGTCTATTCATCCCTCAGATACACTTCTCACCTTTGGGCCAAAAGGCAGTATATGGAGCCAATTTGTAAAAATCTGGTGGTTTGGAATAACAGTTTCAGTTCCAGGAGATTTGGAACATAATTTTTTTCCTGCTGGTGATCTGAGCAACACTTAGCAGACGAGCAGTACAAGCATCTGATCTTGTAAAAGATCCAAAAATTCTGTTAGAAACATTTATAAAAATACAGAATGTATAAAGGAATTTGGCTGTACAATGTGTACAGCTCTCAAGTTCATCCCAGAGTGGCTTTATACCGTGCTACCATTTGAAAGGAATGCATCCATATTTCTTCAGTCCAGGAAGATCCTGCTCCATCCCAACATGCATCTGAGCGCAGGCTATGGGCCTCAGTTATTACATGGAAATGGGCAAGGAAAGACCCAAACTACCATCAGACAGGCTTTGCAGTTTCAAAGCCCCACGCTGAAAGGCAGAGGTGCTTTTTGATGCATTGTGGTTGCCATTTGCTCTGAGCCAGAGTCCATTCTTGCAGCAGCCAACAGTTCACTTATCCAGCTTGCCTTGCTGCAAGAAGAAATTCCCTGTGGTCATGCTGAGGCTTCAATGTATTCACTTTTTGGTGCTGCTACCCTCAAGTACTCTGGATTTTCTGCTGCCGGAATTTTCAGGAGACCGTTAGGTTTGGTTTCCTTTGGTAAGAAGTCCTGCTGGTAATCAGGATTGTCCAGGTTTATTTGATGGTTGCCTGCCTGGATCCAGTAGGGAGAGCTCTCAAAGACTGTCTTGGCCATGGGAGACTGGTTGGTGTTGAGATACTCGGGGTTGTCCACAGCTGTGCTGTGTGAATTCTGGTAGCTGGAGTTTGTGGGGACCTTTGAGTTTGCTGTGAGAGAGAAGTTGTTGTAGATTGGATTCTGGACTGCTGAGGCAGATGCTTTCTTGGGCACCAATTGGTTTACATACTCTAGAATAAAAAGAAAATAAAAATGAGAAGGAATGAAAAGGAAGATATAAAATTAATGCAGCCATTTGTGTCATTTGACATTTAGTTTCAACCCAGCTGCCACTTGCTCTTTGCACATGGCACATCTCTGAACTTCCCAGAGTGGAAAAGTGCCAAAGGCAGGGACTGCCACTCTGGGGCACCAAACATGCTGCCCTAAGGTTCACCTTTTGTTTGCCAACCAGCAGAAAGATGGCTTGGACCATGAGACAGTGAAATAGCTGCTGCTGATTTTAGTGGCATGTGGGTGGCTGTGTCCCAGATAGTGTTCTGAAATGGCAGTTTGGGAGGTTAGCTGCCAGAAGCTGTTTTCCTGAAAAAAATGTTTGGAGATGAGGAAAATGCCTAAAAAATACAGGACTGGCAATAACAGTGACTCCACATTTCACGTCAGTGCTATTCCTTGCAGGGCCTTTCACCCTTTTTAGCTATGGCATATTCTTGGAACGGTTGGTTGGGATTTTTTAAGGACACAAAGCATCATCACTGCATTATCCAGCTCTGTCTCCCTCAGTGCTCACTGGCTCTGTCTCTGACCGCCTACACTGAAAATCCACGTGAAACCATGAACGGCCTTCTGTGGATTAACTTCTGAAAGCATTGAAACAGCCATAAAGCTCTTTATACTGTTGAAATGGTAAAAAAACATGAACCCAAATCTTTAGAGGCTATTTTCTCAAGTAGAAAGCATTAAACCACACATGCAAACTCCCTGCCTAGATGGTATACATGGTTAACATAAGGAATCTGGCTCATGAGGGAACTGAAGTGAGAAATGATCAGAAGCAGACAGATAAAGGCTAGGAAAATGGTATGTGCACGCATTTCTACTCCCATTTACTGAGCCAAAAGCCAAAAGGGTAGAAAGCATTTGAATTGCTTCATTTCTACAGAAAAGGAAGGAAAACTATTATATGTCAAAAAAATGGCTTGTGAATGAGTGGCCATGGGATGGAAAAACAGGAGAGGTACTCACCTGGGGCTGGTAGGAAGCTGTCATCTATGCTGTCCTCCAAGAAAGCGCCTGTTGGGTCTGAGCTGTACCTCTGGACAAAGCTGTCTACCCGCACAGGATGCCCCTGCTAGGATGAAAGTAGAGAAAATATTAAATGGACTGATTTGTAAAAGCTGATCCACATAAGAGGAGTTACTCCTTTATTAAAGGTCATTCTACTTACCCCATTCCTGTCAATGCAGGTTGTAGCAGAGTTGTTGCTGGTAGCACTCTTAAAAGACAGAGAAAGAAAATACAGACATTATGAGAAGCAGTTCACTCTTAAAATTTCATGTCATGTTTCCACAGTGGAAAATTTTCATACCAATGAACTCAGGAGAGGAGTGCGAGATGTTGAAGGGCTGTTGAAAAAGCCCTGGTGTGGCACAAGGTACTCATCTGCATCCACAATATCTTCCATGTCCTCCTCCTCCATCAGGGTGCGATAAAACTTGGAGTCCGTAGGGCTGGGCAGGTGCATTCTATCATCTCCCTGTTAAAAAAGTTAGCATGAGACAAGACTTGCAGACTCCTTTCAAGCCCTCATTCTCCCCTCCTCTCTGAGACAAAGTAATTTAACAAGCGGCACAAGACACAAAATCTTGATTCAGATTCACAGAATATTCTGAGTTGGAAGGGACACACAAGGCTAGTCCAATGCTTAAGTAAATGGCCCATACAGAGATTTCTGTATTTAACCAAATTTATCTAGAATTTAGAGGAACTTAGGCCTGCAATCTCAGTCCATGCTGCTGTAAAATAACTGCATTTTGAAGAGGATTAAACTCAGTTCTCCTCTCATGACTACAGTATGGACTGTTTCTGGTCCTAGACTGAGACCAGTACTAAGAAAATAGTAACCAGAATTTATGTTTTGTTTGTGGCTCTAGCTGAATGTGTTAAAACCTGGAAAGCAACAATAAATCTGGCCTCCAGTTATCCATATCATATGTTCTCATATGCATCACTAGTTACTTTGGGCCTCAGATGAAATGCCCATTAGATGTCTTCCCACCACTGGTGGTTAGTACCTGTATAACAAGATAGCGTGGAGGATCACGGGCCATTTTTGAGAATTCAGCTATCAGCTCACGAAACTTGGGACGGCTGTCTGCATCGATCATCCAGCCTGCAGGAAAAGCAATGCACAACTAACATTGTTTTGGTGATCAAACACAGAGTTTAAAATAAAATATAACAGCAAAAAAGCAGTGCCATGTGTGAAACAAAGAAAGGAGCTACCCCTAAAGGACCACCATGAAAAGTTAATCACCAGCCATGGGTGTGAATTTCAGCATTTAAAATGAAGATCTTGGTAGTTTTGGGAAGACAGAAATAAAACCCCATGTTGGAAAAGCTTCATGGCTGAGTCTGTCTTCTCTCCTACTGGCCTATCTCCATGTGGGCAGGCAGGTCCCACTTAAGGGATAATCCCAGTTAGTTTGCTTTGAAAAAAGCTCCTGAAGGAGAGGAAGCAAGCTGACACTAGTGGGTGCCTGCAGAGGTACCAGGATTTGGCCATCTGACAGTCACTGGACTACTTCATGAAGTCCTGGGAAGCCTACAGAAGAAGACTCCCTCTGTACCAGATGTCTTCTAAAATTCAAAACATCCTCACTGAAGACATATTGACAGATTACTGCAACTAAGCTGTATTTAATTAGTAAACTGACTTCAACAAAAGTAAGTCCTTACAGCTTAGTTTGGATCAATGCTAGAAGAGATTTCAAATATAGATACTGGAGGTTTTACATGTGATATTAGTTAGGAAACCCACATTTTCTGTAATCAACTAACAGATGAGCTGATCTAGAGACTCTTGTGTTTAAAATTAAAAATAATAAAGGTAAGCTTAGTGTGTCTAGAGGAACTCAGAAGAAACAGTCTATCTGTATTAATGGAAAAATGAAGTGGTAATATGCCTTCTGAAATCCGCAATAGACAAAGACATCTGCATTAGACAAAACCTCGTCATTTCCAATGACTTTTTACTATGCTAGAAATATGATTCCCCACTAATTCAAAAATAAATACTTCTTGCTATTAAGAGAAAATGGAGTGTTTGGGAGTTTGCTGTTCTTGCAGGAGTAGAATCTACTGTTTCTGACTTTACCTCTAAGTTGCCTATATTTAAATGTAAATAATTATTTTGCAATAACTTTGAACATTTCAGCTTATACTTCCTGATTATAAAAGAGGTGACTGGGAATCCTGAATTCCTTTAGATAAAATGGCCCACCTTCAATCGGGTCTGCACTGTAGCCTGCAAACATGAGGTGACCAGAGCAGCAAAAGATGTGCTACTGAATCCTGTGCCAGCAGGAAGGCTAAGCCCCCAGATCCTCAGGCTCCTGCATTTAAATTCAGTGCAATGACACGGAAAGGATGGGGACACTCCATTGGCTGTGTTTTAGAAGCAACGGGTACCAGATTAGGTGCCTGGCAAAATGCCTCCTTTCTACATCTGGACATCTGGACTGACCCTAAGGAAAGATAGGTGCTGGGGTGTCAGTAGAACTCAGAATCTCTGAGGGGGAGTTTATAGGACATTGTTTTGGGGTTTAGGCACCTCCCAGGCTAAGTGCACACTTCTGGATGCAGTTTCTGTTGCCCTGTGGAGCACAGGATCAGGCTCACCTCGTGTGGTGCCTGTCCCACCACAGCAATATGTGGATGCTCTAGGATTCCCCAAAGTGCTGCATTACAGAGTGTTCATGGTAGCATGGCTCCTGTTTCAGGAACAGGTATATGTTGCTACAGTGAGAAGGTCTTAAATGCCACCTAGTGGGCTGCTTATCACATCCTCGCAGCAGTGAGTAGGGATGTGGTAGTCATGGCCTAGAGATGTGCAGGAAGCCAGGAATCTGACATTTAGTAAATGATGTAGATGGAAGGGAGGGTTTGAGGTTCAGAAGCCCTTTGATGTGCCCTAAGCCGGCCAAAAATGCTTCGGAAACCCTTTGCTCTTGAGCTACTATACTGCAACAGCTGCATGCCATAAAGAGACCAGCCAGAAATGAGGAAGAAATTTGAAAAGGAATTCTGAATCCTCATGTGTATCTGACATTATGATGGTGCCCACACTCCTGACACTCCTTTAGTAATAATCCACCTGTGTGCTTGCGGTAGAAAACAATGAGCTTGGAAGCTTGGAGGAGAAGGCAGTATTGATTTTATTTCCTTGACATACAAAACCAGAGGATCAGGCAAAGTGGTTGGTGTCATGCTAATTTATACTGCCTGCCATATCAGTTTAAAATAATTGACAATATCAGTCAGTGGTGAATGGTGAAAAAAAATCAGTTGGTTGAATGAGTGACTCATGAAACCATATCCCCTGCTCCTAGGTAAAGCTCAAGGTGTGGGAACACATCTGGTGTCACCACTCTTTTCACACAACCCTATTTCTGTGCCATTACCAGGAATGCAGCATAAAATGCAACTGAGTTACTTATTCAACTTAGATGAGCAGCCACAACCCCAAGTGTGAACTCACATTTGACCATGATCATGTACACGTCGATGGTACAGATGGGGGGCTGCGGCAAACGCTCGCCCTTCTCCAGGACAGAGGAGATCTCACTGGCAGGGATCCCTTCATATGGCTTGGACCCAAATGTCATCAGCTCCCAAACTGTCACACCTGCAGGATGGGAAGAGAAGATCATGAAAGAGACAGCCAAGAGCTGGACTGCTCGGCCTGGGTGCGGAGAGGTGGCGAGCAGAGAGGGGTCCCCTGGAAGCACTGTTTTGCCAGAACCCCAATCAGAGAAAGCATTTTCTGCCATGATTTTATAGAGAGATTAATATAACAGATTGAAATCATCCTGCTTCCATTTAAGGTTTCGCTTTTTTTCCTTTTTTTTTTTTTTTTTTTAATCTCAGCTAATAAATTAGTGTTGAACATTCCACAAACTTCCCACCCCCACAGAAAGGAGATGCAGGTTACTGTCTCTCAACTCCAACACAGCAAGTGGTTTTAAAAATGGAAATTGCCTTTTTGTTTGAAAACAATCTCTCTGGAGATGAGCAAAAGCAGTTTTTGAAAGACGTGTAAACCAGCTGCCTAAGCGTCATTTGCTGACATACCATGGACTCTTGTGATGTAGCTGTTGTGATTGTCTAGTAGCTTAGGATACAAAACAAGATTTTGGATGCCAAGATACATAAATGGATTAAGAAGACCAGAGGCTGTACTGTTTCAAAAAGGACATAGGATCTGACCATTTGCATTAAATATTTTCCAGGAATATAAGAGCCCATGAGGGGGAAATTTTGCAATAGGTTGCTTTGAAAAATTTCCTTTCTGTTCCTTTTTTTTTCAAGCTGGCTTTATGAACTACACCAAATACAAAATAAATTCTCTAAAGAGATTATCACACTGCTTCCCTTTTTGCATTGTCCTTTCAATGACCAGGATGTCACATTGCAGCTGGTCTAAAAGTTGTAACCTAAAACTCAACCAGCCTAGAGGTAGGCAAGTACCTGAGTGCGTGATGATAAGATAGATTTAAAAAAATACAAGAATCCCAGCCAATCCATTGAACCCTAAGTGTAGATGTATCATTGGCCAAATAAATGAGTGACTTGAGACCATAACCAATCACATGTGTATGCCCAAGAAATTAAAATCCCCTATTTAAGGAGGGTACAGAACAACAAAAGAGCTCTTGCCACATAGATCACAGAGGGATGTGTTGTCTATCTCCAGCCACGACCCCAGTCAACATTATACCAGGACAGCATAAGCATTTTAAGCCTCAGCAGTTAAACTGATTGACATCAACTGATAGTGTGGCCAGTGATTTTAAGTCCTCCAAGTTATGTGGCTATATTGACAGCTCCTTTATATTTCACATGAAGCTGCTGAAGAAAAACTTCAACAGAACTTCAGCAAATAGACCAGAGTCTCCTCCCTGTAGCCCCTTTCAGGGGAAGGCTCATTACCTGAAGCATATTCTGTGAAATATCTTACACCTCACTCACATGCAGTTTCGTGGGGATTTTACTTTGTTGAATAGGTGTTGATTTGGGCACAGTGTTTATATATTTGATCTCTTGTTTTTCTCACAATACAAAGTAAAAAGGCCACTATAGAGTCACCAGCAAATCCTGAAATTTTCCAACCCATCTGCAGTAATTGTAACTGCTTTTAAACTCACCATAACTCCAGACATCACTTTGATGAGTGTAAATCCGGTGTAAAATTGACTCCAATGCCATCCATTTAATAGGAACCTAGGAAAATTCACAAAGAATCCTTAAGAGGCTGACCCAAAATTTATCAGGGATATTTACCACCAGGTGGTGTGTAAATTGATAATTTGGTTGCAGAAGGAAAAAACCAAAAACAGCCAACACAACTATCTGAATGGTAAAACGGGCAACTCTTGAGTTCCCCTTTATTATTTTCATATATTCTGAAGAACCTGGAAACGTGTGGAATACTAGGTGTATCAGAAATATCTCTTACTAAACAGTTTTACAATATTTTTAATGGTCAAATAACTACTTTTTAGCCTTCTATCAGAACAGGACACAAATCCAATCTTAGGTTACATGAACTGATCTACACTCGTATGGTTTCTATTTATGGCCTCTGCAATATTTGCAAGCAGCTTCTCTTTAATTTCTCAGCAGGACACATTCCCTTCGTCAGCACGCAGTACAACATGAAGGCCTGTTGAACCAAGTCTGACAGGTCCTTCTTCTGCTATAAATATACAGCATTCCCTTTCTCTTTAGAAACTGCACAGTCTTATTGGTGTTGGCTACACTGATGAATTTTCCCAGACATCTGGGTGGGAATTTCAAAAGCATTTGCTGCTCTGCTACCTCTGCTCCCACTGCAGTCCCACTGGCCTGATGCTGCTTTGGCTGATTCCAGAGGACTTCCACAGGCTTCAAAGGCAGCACACTGAGATGGCAGCTGAAAGCTTTGAAAAACACACTATCTTTTTTTCCCCCTTTGTTTGAGGCTTGTGTGCAAACACAAACACCAGCAAATGTGCAGTAGTTCATTCTTCAGTGTGCTTTACCTTGCCTCCCTCAGCGTGATATTCCTTCTCATCTGCACCGAGCAGCTTTGCCAGTCCAAAGTCTGTGATTTTCACGTGTTGAGGAGTCTTAACAAGGACGTTCCTGGCAGCAAGGTCACGGTGCACCAGGCGCCGTTCCTCCAGATAGTTCATTCCCTGCAATGTAACACACTGTTGGCAAGGCCTCGTGCACTCGGTGCTGGGACACACAAATCACCAAACCTCAGCTGCTTTGTGGTAACTACAGACAACACCATAAACACGTGGTAAGTTATCCCACCTGCACTCCCCATTTATGTGATGCTTATTGCAGGGCGAGGATGAGTGCTTGCACTATTACTGTCATCCTCCAGGAGCCTTCTTGTGGGTTCAGGCACTGGTGGAGTGATGAAGGAAGAAGAGGCAGTAGTGGGTAGATAGTAGAAGGAGATGTGGCTCTTTGGGGACTTAGTTCAAGAAATACAAAATTAGGGTGAAACTTACAAACAAAGGGACAAAGTCTTCTTTCAGCTGCACTTGTGCAAAGCCAGTGACTTCAGGAGAGCACAGCAGAGTTTAACTATCCCCTGCCATTATGTACATACACTAACCCTACATAGAGTATTTAAACAATCGTTCAAAGTTGCTCATACTGTGTTTTATTNGGGTTTAATAATTAATACATAGTTATATAACAAAAAGGGTATAAAAACATGTTCATCTCGGATTCATGTCGGAGTCAGATTTGGCTTTGTACCCCTGATTCCCAGAGCTCTTCAATAAAGCACCTGCATATAATCATTCCGTAATTATGTGTTTTCAATGCTATCAAGTACAGGCAGTGTACTCTGCCTTCTCCCTGCTAACAATGAGGCAGTCTAGTGCAAAGGTAAAAATGAGGGGAAAAATAAAAAATTCATTTTAAGTCTGAACTCAGAGTTGCATTCACTTTCCAGTGCTCTTTGAAAAAGGCAAGTTCTTCCAGTTTCACTGCCTCCCATGATTAGGCTAGATTTGCCATAGCATATGTTTTTTGGTACGATTGCCTCTCGAGGAAAAATATAACTAATTGTGCTGGTTTGACTGCTAAAGCATAAATTTAACAGCTGTGTTTCTGACCAAGGAGATTACTCCCCTTTCCCTCATATATCAGTCTCTTGGTATATGGAATCAAATGATTCCATATGATTTCCAAGTTTCCTGCAACATCTTTCCCAAAACGCACTATTATTCCCAGTCCATATATTTCTGCTGGTGGTAGCTTATGCACTTGTATTTTTATGAAGAGAACTGACAAAAAGTTACTTTTAACCTACAAGGTTGACACAAAAACGATCATGTTGATGTGATGGTAGAGGACTGGAGGGAATAATTGCTTCCATCCTCCACCCGCTTCCTAAGCCCACTTCTAAGCTGGACCACCATCGAATCCTCCTTCCAAGTCCCTTAGCAGAACTTTACCCATGCACTGCTAATGTTGCCAAAACAAACCACCCAAACAAACTGGCACAGTGCCACTACAAGCATGCACTGAATCACACAAACAGATCTTTAGCAAGCAGAGCTCTTGAAACAAAAACTTCTGAGCTGCTGACAGAAAACAGACTATCTTAAAAAAATAATAATTCTGTAATCTAGCCCCAGTAGGACAAAAAAATTTCCTTCTAAAACTGATTTGCTGCAGAGGCTAATAAGACTCAGACCTGCTGAAAGTCAGAATATCAGTGTCACACTAAGCTGTTTAAGGTGCTGATGTCTGAAGACTCATGCACGTGCATAACCATAATTGGAAGATGTTGAATTCCCCATTTAGAAACTTCAGCATATCTTTAATTGTGTGCAGGCCTGGAGTTCAATCCATTTTTCATCACTAAGCATGAGACCATTGTGTTCAATGAGTTTGTTCACAGTGTTTCTGCACATGGAGGGTTTATCCTCTGTCATAACACCTTGCCTCGAAGAGAGGACTCCATACTTCAGGAAAAGATAATGTTTGTAAAAGACACAAAGAAAACTTATTTCAAAGCTGTGAAAACAGTAACAAAAATAAGCTTCCTAGGGAACTTGCCTCCTGCTGGTTAGTTACCAGACATGTGTTTGCTTCAAATTTTTTTTTCATTCATAAATAAATTTTTAAAGAGTCAAAGAATGTTCAAAAATCTGTCATAACTTTATCAGAGTAGTACCAGACACATTGGTGGGAAAAAGCTGTACATAAGATTTATGAGTGCTTAGAGGAAAACTTCAGTGTGGAGCAGCACAAAGGAGTATGTTGAAGGTCAGGCATTGCTGGAGAGGGTAGAAGTTGCTATGGGCAAATGCTAAACCATGAAAAAATCAAACTAAAGCAAACAATTGTGAATGGCAGTCTTTTGGGGAAGAAATGCCCCAAGGACCCATTTGGGGATACATTTTGCCACCTTAAAAATTAACAAGGAGAAGAAGGAGGAGGAGGGAAATATGGCCTCCAGCTCATCCTCCAAAGAGACTGAAACCAGGACAGAGTAGTAACTGATTTTAAACAAGAAAGCAAAAGAGTCACAAAAAGTCACAAAAAATTGCAACTCACATCCCCAAATGGACACATAAATTAGATTTCACTTGTTGTGGAGTGTAATGTAAAAATGTACACACACTGAGATGAAAAATGTGCTCTATAGACATTTGGTGAATACATTTCCGTGGTCCTCAGTATATTTGCTGAAAGCAAACCATGGCTGGGCAGCCTGGGATGTACACAAGGCCTCAAGAAACCGATAAATTTTTAAGTGTGTGGTTATCCTGCAGACAGGCATTCCTGAAATAAACAGCATTAAAGCAACCATGCTGTGTGGACACTGCCATCTCATATATGAATCTCCAACAAGTTGCAGTAATTTTTTTGCTGGTTTTGCTTTGTTCTTCCACACTTGCAAATGGCTAACCACCATCCAAACTCAGCAAATTGCTGCTAAGGGCTAGAAACTGTATTGCAGTTCCTTTGCTCCTCTTTGCAAACAGTACCAGGTGTGATAATAAGCCTTTTATGGCCATGCAGTTAGATTACAGACCCAGCTCAGCACCTATGAATTACAGAATAGCTCTGGGCTGCCTGAATGCCTTTTGGTGAAAGCCAGCCTGAGCAAGGATGGAGCTGGTATTCAGTAGTCAGCAGTTTCAAACCCCGGCCTCAGAGATTTCAGCATAAAACTCTCCAAGGCACACAAGAAGATGTATTAACAGCCCTGTCCTGTGACATAGCCTGAAGAAATCCACTGATGGAAGCAGTATTTTGTTATGGGAATTGACAATTTCTATTGTCTTCCTTGCTGCCCATGCTGCATCACATTATCATTTCAATGATAATGTGTCTGGTTTGGTTTGGTTTGGTTTGGTTTGGTTTGGTTTGGTTTGGTTTGGTTTGGCTTGGCTTGGCTTGGCTTGGACGTAAATGTCTAGGTGATAACATTACGTGGACTAGAAGCATTTTGAAGAATAGTTAAGGTTTGCTCACCCACATAAAAAGAGTAAATTGTTAAGGAAAAGTAACAGCTTACTGCTGGTGTATAAGGTACCTAGGATCCAGGTGGTGAAACAGAAAGATTTGCAGAGACTGGTAATTAAATAAACACATTACATGCTGTCAGATCTCTGAGTTTTAGCTGATCTGGAGTTCTGGTCTGCTTACCTTTGCAATCTGCACACACCAGTTGAGGAGGTACTGAGAGCCGATGTTGTCCTTGTGCTCTCGGATGTAATCCAGGAGGCAGCCGTAAGGCATCAGCTGTGTGATGAGCTGAACAGTGGAAGTGAGGCAGATTCCCAACAAGCGACACACATGAGGATTGTCAACACTAGCCATCACATAAGCTTCCTGAGAAGAAAGGTGAAAAAAGAAATGTGAAACACTCCCTTTGGCATGATATGAATATTTGGAGGCAGTTTAAAATAAGTTGGTCATCCAAAAGGTTGCTAAAATACTATATGCAAACTCTGTGTCTCATATCACATATAAAATACACATATTTCCCACTCTGTGGACTATTTTCTGTTTAGTGGAATGTCCAGATTTTGAACACCAAAGCATCACTGAGATGCCACAGAAGAGCCTACTTGCACTACTGTACACCAAGCAAACATTGGACATAAAATCCTGGGAGATTAAAACTTAAAGACCAAGGAGGAAATTAATAAATTGAGCACCAACTGGAAACTGATGGGATTTCATCATTTTGAGCACCTAATTGCAAGGGCAACACATTTTGTGAACATGTGTCATATGGCTTTTGTCCTCACAGACCTTTTAATGAAACTGACTGGAAATCAGTATTTTTGAGAATTCTGCTCCCCTGTCAAGGTTGGTACTAACCCAGAAAGTCAAAGTTGTAATTTAGAACATGACTCACAGTCTCATTCTTTAAGAGACCATGTTCTTCTTGACCATGTTGTTCTTCAGTCCATGTCAAACCAAATAGATTAATAATCAGTTCACTCCTTTAGAAGCTTGAATGCTTGTCTTTAAGTAACAATGGTGAAAATACTGCCCTCAATTGGAAAAGCTATTTTAGACTCATATAGCAATGTAAATGATCCTAGGAAGATACTCGGAATGTGGGACCCCATGCATTACAGACCCTTTGGTCAACTGGAATTTTGGGGTTTAGTTTCATAAATATGTGAAAAACTCTTTTCAAATGTGGATACACACTGTGTAGCTTTAGGTACCTATCTATGACATCCAATATACCTCCTCTTCTTTTTTTCTTCTATGGGAAGATTTCCCTCTGAAGGGAGAGACCTCTTCAGAGGCTGGCTCAAATACATTACTTAACATGGCCATGGGGTAAAAATTCCTGCCCTCATGGGTTTTGTGTGCAAAAACTACTTATGATTGAAATTGAGATCTATATTTATACTCAAATCCACTCACAAGTGCCAGCTCAAAGAACGGATTCCAGTTGGGGAAAAAAATTAGAGCTATAGTTGTTTGATTTCTTTAACTAACTTTGTGTCTGATTTGCAGTATGTGACTTTTAGCTATTTTAGAAGTGATTTGATTGAAAAGCAACACAAGGGGAAGTGAATGGGAATTTTTCCATTCAGTGAGCAAGTCAGCATCTTGATTCAGCATCTGGAGTAACACCTACTAATCACCCCTTGGCAATTCAGGCTAGCAGTCCCCCAAAGCCTAAAATCATAGTGAAGACACGAATGGTGTAAGGGAAAGAGCAAATTTGCTCTTTCTAAGAGCTTAAGAAAATAAACACCATAGCACTTCACTCATCGTCTAGCAAGCATTCCACAGATGTCACATAGCTCCATAGCTGGAGAGAACTATTATTAAACAAAGTTATTAAGGCAATGACGTTCAAGAAATAAGCAACCCCAATTCTTAAGCAATACTTTCTGGCCTCTGTGTTGTTGCTTAATGTGCCAGCCTAAGCAAAACATGATGTAATGCAGCCTCTTTTGAGGTACTAGTTCTGCATTTGGTATCCTTGTTTTGGAGCCCTCAGGATGAAAATGGCCTTCAGGCAAACAGATCAAACAGGATCTCCACCAGAAGTGTAAGAGCTCATCAACCTACTGCATGGTGTAGGCACACCATTGAAAAAACTTCCCAATGCCATGGATAGCACTGACTTTGTGGCTAGCTCAAGGAAAGATAAAGCAGGAACACAATCTGCTATTCAGTTTATATATATCTGTGGCATCATTTTTTAGAGATTCTTGCAAATTTGTTATTCAATACTCAGATGTAAGCAGAGACCAAAACAACTTCATTTCCCTATGCTTCCAAACTGAGCCATTGTAACAATGAAGGATGCCTTGCTCCCTGCTGGGATACAGATCCATATTGTATTCATTTTGGCAGGGCTGGGTGGGGGGAAGACTGCAGAGCAGGAGCTGTTTTCACTGCCCATCTGCTGTGCAGCCCTCGCAGGGCTGACCCAGGGCTGAGCACTGGGATGCTGCAGGAGCAGGGTGGGCGTTTGGGCCACACAGCTTTCAGAGAGTGTCCAAGTGTTGACACCGCCTCTTCCATTTGATACTGCAAAGGAAAATAGGCCACCGACTCCTCCTTGTAGAAAACAGAACAGAGCTATTGTGTGGTTGAAGGTCTCTCTAAGTAGCCCAAGACATTAAAGTGGGTATTTGTTTCTTTCAGCTGTTTTTCTTGGAAATCTCTTCGGGTGCACTCTGACCTGCTCCAAGTATGCTTGGTATTTAACAACAACCTTTTGAATTAACCCTACCCTAATAAAGTCAGCCAGAGCTTGCCTGGATTATAAGAGCTAAAGCTGCTGTGCTTGTTCTATACCTAGTGTGATTCTGTAAGACAAATCAACTTAATTAGACATTATTATCTTTAAAGTTCCAGTGACCTGGGAAAATTGGTTGTGTAGCAAAAATCTGTTTTGAGAAGTACTTTTGGAGTCATCCCTCTGACTTCTTTCACTAGTTTTGTTTTTAAATTTAGTTCTGAAATACAGACTTTCACCAGCCAAATTATTTAAAAATTAACAGGATTGAAAAAGCAAGAGTTTTTTGTTAAGTATCCTAATTGAAAGGAAAAGATAACGTGGGGATTTGCTACAGAAATTTCTTTTAGAAGAGAAAGCACTTTGATATCACTGAGGAGCACACAGTCTCTGCATCTACTGCCCTGTCTAGTGATCTTGATCTGGTGAAGGAAGGATGAAGTACTGCAGGCTTGTTGACTAACCCTTCCTCCAGGATACATGCCTTTAGGAATTTAATGCAGTTAAGTCCAAAGCATCCTTTGTGAATACTGTGTTCTGCTCCTTATCACTGTAAAGAGCAGAATGTGGAGCAGAGCTCAGGGGCGGCAGCTGAGCAGCATCTCTGCCAGTTCCTCAATGCAGAGAATGCCAGTGAAGGGAGGGGTCACAAGCAGGGATGAGGGCCACATAGGTAGGGACCTGGGGAAGGGCTGAGACTTGTTTGGAGTCATACTAAACTAAAACCAGAATGGATATTGCCTCCTCTATGGATTTGGAGATGGACCTATTCTTCTGCACTGCTGCAATATGCCTATCACATCATACAGTGCATAACACACAATCTGTTGAAGCAGAGTAATTGGAATAACACTGTTTATTCAGGGTGACTTGAAAAATTCAGTGAGCTTTATTATCGTCAGTAGCACAAGTGGTGGTTTGTTCGCAGATATTTATCCTGAGATTTCACACTACAAGGATGGGCTTTTTGTTAAGATCTTCACCAGCCTCAACCATCTGATATGAACCTTCCTACCTGAGGTGTCATTTGCTAGCCAAAACTGGATTTAAAAAAAAAAATCCTTCTAAATTCAGTCCATACCAAAATAAAAAAATTCCAATTTTCTCCATGGCTGAAGGACTTGTGTGCTTGATTAACAACACCATCAATTCCAGACAAACAGCTCAATTTGGGACATACCAGGGACACGACAGAAAGACAGACAAACACCCTTTTCTTGTTGCTTAAGACTGAACCACAGCACTGGAAATCTGAAGTTACATTGAACTTCTGAGTGCTCCTCTCCTCACTCAGCATTCTCCTTTCCATGTAGAAAAATTTATACATTCTTGGTGCTGCATGTTCCTTGGCTTTGGATCTAGTTAAGATTTTCATCAATTCCAGGTTCAGGAAACCTTGTATTTAGGACTCTGGCTCACTCGTTGTAAACTCAAACATTTATCAACTCCTAAATCAGTGCCCCATATTTCTCCTGTTTTCTGAAGGGATGAGCTATATCGAAACAATAAAATAAAAATCCCAAGCTTCTTTCAGGAGGTGAGATAATTTCTTGCATTCTGGGGCAGAGAAATCAGACAGATGGGATTTTTAAATTTTATTTTGGATTTATAATTAATTTAACCCTATTTAATCAAGCAACTAGCTTATAACAATCCGCAGGATTCATAAATCATTAGGTCTGTTGTTATTTGGCTTAGTTGTACTACCATAATCACAATGAATGCTACAGCTTAAGGCCTGAAATATCAGAATAAAGACAAAATAATTAGTTGTAAATGTATGGTCCTGATAATTCCTTAGCTGCTACCCCATGAGTATAAAATCTGTGTTTGGATTGGATTAATGAGTGACACAAAAGCACTTCACAGACTTGGCTGCAAAGTGCAGAATTTCTAGATGGAGAATTGAGTTTAGGATGCAAAATATTTCTTCCCACAAAAAATCCTGAAACCCTCTAGTTGTTAAGAGAAGAAAATCCACAGACCACTGGCAACTCAAGAAAACAAACATGGAAACTCACATCAAGTATTTCCTTGTTGGCTTTTGGTGATGTAGCCTCTCTCAACTCTTTAATAGCAACAGGAATTTTAACCTTCTCTCCTTCTGGGATCCAAAGTCCCTACCAAAAAGAAGTACAAAGAGTTATTCAGTCTCATACCTAACAGGTTAATTCTCACAGTTATATATATATTTTAGATCTTCTGAGTAGACTCAAATATTCTGAGCAATGGAAAGACATGACAGACAAAAAATATGCAAAAAATGTGTCTTGTGGGTATTACCAAGTTCCTGTTCATGGGGTGTCACCCCTACCACACTTTCTTGAAAACACATGTTCATTACTATTCCTGTGTAAACAGCCCGGGAGATGCATAAAGAGCAACTTTTGTGGATGGAAATCTAACTAATTAGAGCATCACAGCAACTGCATGTGCAAAACCTTGCCACTTCCAATTTATACATTGTGGGATGAAAATAATTAGCATTTTCTCATAAAAACCACATGGCACCTATACTGTACAAATAATCCATTCCTATACATATGCAGTGGCAGGGGAGTCTATGTCCCACTCTGCATCTCTAGTGTCAGGAGGCCATTTGGGTGGCAGGTCAGCAGTGTGGCACTGTGAGGACATGCTGCTGAAGTCCCCAGCAGTGCAGGTGCACATCTTTTTGTGTCCCTGAAGTTCCTAATCATAACTGAAAGCCTGATTAAGAATATAGATTCCTCTTTATAAAGAAATATAGGAACCTATAGTTAATGGAAAAGCCTGAAACACATATCCTGAATAAAAGGAGCACAGAAAAGTGGAACGTGATGAAGAAGCACAGAGGAACAAACACCAAGAGACAAAATAACTTGTGAACCTACACAACTGAAGGTATGTAGACACTTTCACACATCTGAATCAGTTTTAATGAAAGAGTGATTGAAAATTATAAAAAGAAGATCTCACACGACACAGTAAAATGGCTTTGCACTGAGCGAATCAAAGTGCATTTCTTTTTGTTCTTAATATTTACAGTGGGGTGTATTTGACTGTGGTAGTTTTTAAGTCAAGATCTTTGTTCTCCAGGTTCAGCAGTATGGCTTTGGCAACATTTTATGTAAACCTTCTCCTGTTACCCAATTTCTAACAAAACTAATGATGATTGAGTAATCTCTCTACCCTTCAATAGACAGATACATGATATAAAATCTAGTTTAAAAAAAAATCTACAAAATGATTGAGGCTCCCAGTTCTTGTTTTGTTTGGGTGGCTCCTGCAGGAGGAAGCAGGATGAAAAGGGGAATAGAAACACGGTGATCTTACCTTATAAACAGTGCCAAAAGCTCCAGAGCCTAAAACTTTGACCTTTTTAAATTCTGTTTCCTTTAAAATTCTCAGATGAGCCTGGTTTGGTGCCTCCCCACTGGGTGTCAGTGGTTCAACAAGCTGGTGCAGAGAAAAGATTATATTAGACAGTTACACAGTCTGGAAGGTTGAACGCTTTAATAAATACTTCCTTTAAAATAATGAACATTTGATTCCATGTGAAGTTTTTGGGAGGATAGCTCTGCTTGGACTTGTAGGAATAAATACTTGCTACAAAAATCAAGCACGGAGTGGCAACTGCCATTTTGAAGGAGAATGAAGGAATACCTCATCTCAAATGGAGGCTTATAACTTAAAAGACTTGAAAAACATGACATGAAAAATAATGTAAGTACCACAGATGTTAAAGGAGATTATTTTTGTTTTGAACTTATGAATAAATTATTGTAATGTTTAAAATAATGGGCAAGAATCACCTGCAACCTTTCATGTCTGCTCTTGTTTAGCTGGATAAAATTCCCATGGTACCAGTGGTTCTCCCAGACCATGTGGCGTACAAGCAGCAATTGAAACTCTGACAGTGATTCTTTCCTCAAAAAAAGGATTTGAATTGTCTACTGATTTTTTCAAAATTTTATCTCAGCCTTATTGCAAACAGTGGTAATGCCCTCTGAAGATGTTTCATGGTTTTATGATGCATAAGTCAGCTTTTTCCTTAGTGTTTTTCCTTTTGCTTTTTCTTCAAAACCATATTTATCTAAATTCAATCTGATTTTAGAGGACAAGCAGCCTTACTGTTGTGATGAAATATCCTCATTTTGAGGAGTCCAGAGGGTACAATAGGAGCTGAGCACAAATTGAACTCTACTACCACAACTGCAGAATACTGCAGTATGTTTTCTTTTTTTTTTTTAAGGATATTAGAAGCTGACTCTGCAAAGCTGGCAAGTATGGAAAGAACCTGCAACTGGCATTTTAGAAAAATGTTAAAAACAATTGGTTAATTTACTAGAACCAGACTATAAAGAGAAGGGGGCTAACCACAAAAGAGCAGCTTCCACCCAGGATTAGGAATTTTGCCGTATATGACGTATCCAGAGGGTGATGCTGTAATGCACACAAAGCCATGCAAAAAACAAAACCAGAAACCTTGCTCATGCCTCACAGGGTGAACCATTCACTTTGATGGCTTTGTGGGCTTTTTGTGCTAAAAACAAACCAAAGACAAGACAGAAACACTTCCTCAATTCCTTTCCCTCCTCTTCTTTATTTCCACAGGATCAGGCACACACCTGATCAAGGGGGTAAAGTTTTCAGAAGCACCCCAAGCTGCCACAGGAGCCTCAAGGCTTGTCTGGAGGGACACACAATTTGAGGCTGAAGGTAGCATGGATCAGCAAACACATTGCACCTCAACCTAAAGATGTCGTTTTTTCTGAGTAGACTACCTCAGTTACTTCCTTTGGGATTGAGACATCCAAATCCCTTAGATATTTTGCAAATTATATGCAGAGGGATCAGATTTGAGATGAGAAGGTGTTAGGTGTGCGCCGCTCCTTTCCTGAGTAGTGCGGCAGCCGCCGCGTTTCCCATCCCAAGGGATTGCCTCCACCACAGGGTGGGTGGAGGGTGCTTTATCCTCTGGAACAAGGAGGAGGAAACCCCCTGGCCCAGGTGAAGCAGGGGGGCTGGCAGTGCTCACCTCCCTCTCCTGCAGCAGCCGGCGCAGGGTGCGCTTCCTGACGATGTGGCGTCTCCGCAGGTACAGGCCGATGCCCAGGCCCACCACCACCAGGCACAGGAGGCCTCCGACAACACCGGCTGCGATGGAGGGGATCTTGGAGCTGCAGCACAGGAGGGGATGCAGAAACAGAAAAAAATTCTTAGGTGTTAGGTTTTAAAGAAGCTCACAGATGTTGCAAGAAGCCTTATGTTTTGATCAGACTCTGGACACCTGCATAAGTTTATCTGACATTTCAGATTTCATGGGCATCTGTATTTCTAAGTCCCTCATCCAGTAATCTGTACAAAGTGGTGCTTAATTTCCATCTGGGCTCAAACCACAGGTCTTCATTCTTCCCTCAAATTCACAATTGGAACTGATTCTTGTAGCTTAAGCAAGGGGATTTCTCCTCCCTCCAACAAACTCACCAAGTACATGAGCATCAAATCCATGATGCCAATGTGTGCCAGCTGTGGGCAGCCCTCGAGTGATCAGAGACCCGAAGCATGTGGAGAAAAGGCCTCTCAGAAAGGCATACACTAGTCATACCAGCAATGCAGCTGACATTCCCCCATTAT